>JAHXJK010000136.1:0-429698 GCA_019395245.1 Botrytis pseudocinerea
GCATGGTCTTGCTACATGCTTCACACTTGGTATTATTGTTCAATTGTTGTGTTGTGTTGTATTGTCTTGTATAATGTATTCCCGTCAAGAACATGCTTCGTCTTGCACATTAGGGGATGGGTGTATATTACGCGAGTTGGACCTTGGGCTTTCACGCCTTATGGTTCAGGCTTGATACATTAGGCGAGAGCTCCTGAGGAAGAGCGCAATTGAATTTGTTCGATGGTCTATTTAGTGCACGACGAGAATAATTAATGTAATGGGGATAAAACAAATGTATCTGTGCTTAAAAGTCTTTGGTATTGTATAGCGAAATGTTTTTTTTTTTGTTATTTGCTGCTATTTGCTCCGTTCAATTCATTCTTCTGCTACCATGGGTGCATATCTGCTGCAGTTGAATGCTTAGAATCAAACGACATGATGTCAAGGCTCTCAACCATATGTTGTAGCTCTCGTTTCTTGAATTTGATTGGATGATTGAAATTGATTGGAACAATCAATTCATGTTGAACATTGCAATATTGTCAATTACTTAAGGCCTTCAATTGTTCAGATCATATTCCAACAATTGGAAGCTTTCATTCTCCAAATTTAATTAGATGATTGAAACGGTTTGAAACAATGAACAGAATTCGAATATTGTATTGTTGTCAAATACTCAGGAGTTTCAATTGTTCGGATTAAAATCCGACAACTTGAAGCTCTCATTCTCTGAACCTTTTTAGATAATTGAAATTATTTGAAACAATGAACTCGTTTTGATTATTATCTTGCTCTTGAACATTAGGAGCTTTCGATTGTTTGTACCACATGTCGTCAATCAAAAGCTTCCATTTTCCGAATTCTATTCGATGATTCAAGTATCTGAGTTTTTGAATGTACTAATTTGAATGGGATAATGGCTAATAACAAACAGATGGCTTCAAATCTTTCCTTAGAAGAACGACGAACCCTTTTTACTAAGCATATTGATGCTATATATTTTATCGAACCTAGACCCTTCCTAGAACTTAGTACATTGTCCTTCCCAGCATGGAGGAGTAAATTGATCCAATCTTTCGTCGAAGACAAAAAGTCGAAAGATCCCAATTCACTCCTGCCATCGCGGTTGCGGCTGGACAGGATGATCCAGGACAAGAAAGCAATCGATGCTAGTCCCGGCATCATTCTAGAGGTACCAGAGGGCTACAAGGGGACTCCGGCATCGTATAAGAATGCTTTGAAGCATGGATACGAGGTGAAGGATGGCACACTCTGGGAAAAGTATGTGCCTAAAGGGGGAGATAAAAGCAAGGCGGAGTCGAAGCTAGTAGTACCAGGCGAGAATTTTTGGGCACTCTTCGTAGAGAACCATTTGCCTGACCATCTTGGCAGGGACAAATGTTTTTCAAGAGTGGGCTCGATTAAGTATCTTCCCAAGAAGATTATTGGGGATATGATACTTAGCTGCTGTAGTGATTGCGAAGGAAGAAAGAAGGGAAAGAGGGTTCTGCCAGTCGAAAGAGATGCTGTCGAAGAACCAGCCGCCAAGAGACGCGTGGAGGTCAATCAAATGGGTCAAGCCCTCCCTCTTTACGATTTTTCGGTTGAGAATAGGCCTATTCCCGTCGCCTCCCCACACGGTCAGTTGGCCAGCCCTTCGTCGGCTCTCTTTGCTTCTGGGTCCCCCAATCCTAATGTTGGTGGATCGGCTTCCAATGGCGAGGAGTTGCAATCATTTTTGGGCCACCAATTCCCTAAGGGTTCGATCCCCTTAAGTGGTCCGGCTAACCATCCTGATGTTGCCACTTCTTCTGCCACTCCGACTCCGCCTCTGCCTTCTTCTTTGCTTTCTCCTTTAGCTTCTGTTTTGCCTGGTGGTACTAGTTTTTTTGAAGAACATTTTGCGGCAGTTACCTGGTATGGTTATGACATTACAGGTGACAAATGTTCTGACAGTTCTTCTTAAACGGTTGTCTTGTCTCTCTAGGTCTCTAACCCGGGCCACGGTCAACGCCGTGATATCTCGGTATGCGAAGGAGACGAGGAGAGTTCAAGATGCCACTTAGGGTAGCGAATGGTCTGTACTGTACTGTGTTGTTAAGTTTGTAGCCAATTTTGGCATTGTGTATCTTTCTTTTGTATATTCTTGTATGTTACGTTTCGATGGCTTTGGGATACCGTGCGTTGACGCACATGTTTTTATTAATTTGTAACGTGTAATTTTTAATGTTTAATGTTTCATGTTTCATGTTTATTGTTTATTAGCGTTTAGTTTTAAATGTTTGATTTTTAACTTCTAAATAAATCGTTCTTATTTTTGTATTTTTGTAGACTCGTACAGTACAGACATTCGGCATAAATATACGACTTTTTTTTTTTCGTATTTTATACACCTAGTTAGCTATACATCAATACAAACTGGGTATTTTTCTCGAATTGCCGTAGAACTTCATGTGAATGATGCAGTCAAGCCGTGTATGGGTCTGGACTTCATAGATTGAGATCACTTCTTCGAATCTTTCGATGTAAACACTATTCCTTTGTGCCTAACACATGTGAAAATCTGAAACCGACCTAGACACCTTGTGCGCGACAAATGTCCCATGTGTCCTGCAGGAAAATGTGCCAGCAACCAAATTTACAACACTCACGAACTCTGGCCAATTATCTAAACGCAACAACCTACACAAGAACAATGCAAAGAGCTTGAAGATGACAAAAGAATACATATAGATATTATGCCTATCATGCTTATCAAGTTATTTTAGTTACTGAGTTTGTGAAGTTCCGGCTTGATGACACAGCCAATTCACTACATTTTCGTGAGAGCCTGAGTGCTATTTGATGACGGGGATGAATTGTTATTTATTATCAACTTGAGATGGAATTGCTACATATTCAGTTGGCTAACTTTGATGGGTTTCCATATAATGTAAATTTATACGGAAAGATGCAAACTTTTCAATAACTTGAGGTGTTCAAATCATGAGTTTTGTACTATTGGTATTCATTTTATCTTCAACATTGAAAGTAGCAAAACACGACAACCCTAAATAACTACAGCTGCAGAACTAGAGCATTTAGTAGGTTCCCAACCGTATCTTCATCTTTCAAGCATAGTCGGCCCGAGCCGCTCCTTTCCGTGCTGCTTGACTGCCATGGTAGCACCATCAAAAATCCCCTGCTTATTATCTCAATGTTTTCCCAGTGTAATGGTTCTGCCGTGCCGTCTGATGCTACCACGGGTAGCATACTAACAGTGGGGTGGATTTGGTTTCTGCCGGCGATGGTGTCGCATACAGATCTAAAGATACGACTTGGTGTAAGCACCAAATCTCAACCCGTCAAGTTGAGAGCAGCGCTAAGGCTTCTTGGATGTTACATCGTGGGTAACGGTTTTAACGGTTTGTAGATATAGTTAAACGTCTTTCCTAGAATATCGCATTTTATGATTGAACATTGTTATCTCTCAAAGCTGAATGCAAGCTTCACCATTGTCTTTCAGTTACTCGAGATGTCTGCTTTGGCGGAGGAAGAGTTGAGGTCAAAACGATGTGTTACTGGTAAGGAACAGAACTCACCGTAGTAAGTTCAGATGCAATACCATCACAAAACAAGTATCGAACTGACTGATGGATGAAGGTCTATACTTCGAACATGTTGAAGGAATGAAACATTGATCATTCGATTTTCACACACAAAGGAAAGACGGCAACCCCGAAATTGCCCCGTGAAAACGATACGATATCGTATCATTGTATCGGTGGACAGACAAGACAACATTGTCCACATGGAGGAAAAGATGGGTATTAATTTGGAATATGCAATACTTCACAAAAAGATTTAGTTACAATGGAAAATTCTTCGGAAACGGTACCCACTTGCATAAAACGAGGCCGAGGCAGTGACATTTTTCTGGGCATGCCCACATTGGGATCATACATACGAGCTAACGTGTCCAGAATCTGACTTGAACATATGAAACGAATTTATGGATTGAGATCCAGACTGAGTTCCGATGTCATCCAAAGAGACGTGCTACAGACGGTGAGGGATTTGTACAGCTTTGATCGTGTCCGACAAGGCCCGACGTGGGATTGCGGCGCCTGGCAACGTGTATTTCAGCTGGTGTTGATTAGGTCTTTACTGTCGGGAGATAAGTTGTCCACACCTGCCTTTTTGGACAGCGAGTCTATCGTTTGTTTTCACATGCTTGTAAAGACACTAGGTGTTGATCGGTTTTCAGCTAAATATGGTATCGATATCTCGCAGATGGTAGGGATCCATATGGCCAACTTACGATCCTTGATCACAATTGTGGATTTTTTTTCCGGAACCTTACCGGCGTTTTTGAGTCCGCAAGAACAGATTTTCGGCCACCCGGCTGGCGGTATCGAAGATCACAAATCAAAGTTTGTAACAAGCATCGAAAATCATCTCATCGATGACAGGGAGCTTTGACCGCCTCGATAAAAATTGGTTCGGAAGTGTGGGCTTGGCCTGCGTTGACAGAGATTTTCGCACTTTAATCAAGACCCTTGACTGTTTTGACAGCCAACAGGTCAATTTCGGAGATCTTTCTTCAAATGTTCATACGAATGCGGCTTCCATCGCCGTTAAGATCGAGTTGCAGATCCGGAAGTGTTTGCAGATGCTTTTCTAGTGGGGCATCGCTTAGACTGATCCGGGTACATTCTGACCCTGCATAAACATCGATGACCTGCAGATACAGGGCATTAATGGCTGAAGATATTAGAACTGGCTTTCTGTTTGGTGGAATAATACGGAAGAACTGGGATGTCGAGACAGTCTAGCCCGTTTGGAAAACATCGACATGACGCAGAAAAATATTGAGAATGATTATCGGGACCGCTGCTGCTCAATCATCAACTGAACTGTGCCTCTTTCTGCACATGGGACAACCGTAATTCGACCGCGGTCCAGAGTTATCGGTTCTGGGCTGTTGGAAAACCGTTATCACTTGAATCTTCATGGCTGATCCGGTGGGTATCCGAGACGAGAAAGCGTATTGGCGCCAAAGATGATATCGAGGCCCAGTAAATATTGATTGATGCAAATGTCTCAAATCGTGTCTTATGTTGTGTAGTGGCTTACGAGAAGAAAGCTGTCCACGGCGATAATGTATCGTTGTACCCACGATCGTGATACAAGGGTCGTTTGCGGACAGCGATGCGTAGGGAAAGCTTGGTCGAGAAAAGATTTTCGGAGATCCATCCATCTTCCTACGAACATAAAGTATATAAGAAGGCTTCATCAGCAAAGTATTTCCTATCATCACAACATTTCAATCATCTCAAAGATCTTCTACAACAACTTACAAACCCTTCTCAAACTCTTCACACCTCGAGTCTCTCAAGCCAACCATCAAAATGCGTTTCTCCACCATCGCCTCTGTCCCCCTCCTATTTCTCTCTGCCCTTACCTCGGCCGCTCCAACTGCAATCCCAGAAGCAGCCATTGATGCCCGCCGCGCCTCTACCCAGATCTACTACCTCGTTAACTGCTTCAACAACAACACCTTCGCAGCCTACGCTGAGATCGACTACTACCCAACCAAGTCTTTGTCTCTCGCTGGCCAGACCCCAAGCAAGACAGCTGTTCTCAGCACTTCTGACTCCATTGACTACGAAGATGGAACTTGGAAAGCCACCACTCCTTTCAAGGCGACTGTTGTCATTGGCGAGGATGCTTACACCGCCAAGTCAGGTGCTACTGTTGGTAGCGCTACTGTCAGCACCTCTACCACTGCCTTGAAGTGTATCCGTCTTACAAGATTTGTCTTGTACGAGCCAGAGGCTATAGAGCAATGCTACACCGACTATGCTTGCGAGGTAAGCTTATAAACTTCTGCCAGTAACAATCAATCTTGAATTAAGCTAACACAAATAAATTAGGCATAGAGAGTCTCTCGACATCTTGAGTTCTTCGATCAGCCCCTGCACTGAACGGAAGATGATAAATGATGAAAGAGCTCAAACTTGATTTAGACAATAGACGGCTTGGAAATGATAACTAGTAATGGACGAACGATGAACAACAGATAGACGAACGATGAATAGAAAGATTGACGAGTTAATGATTACGATTGGGCACATTCTTTTGGACTTGGGCGAAGGAATATAGTTTAGATAAAATAAAATTGAATAAACGGTGTTTTTGATTATGCTTTGACCCCTTTGAGTTCAGATGAATTTTTTTGAAGACTGTGCAGAAACTTGTCCAGGACCGAGAGCGACAACTTCTCTCAAGCAAGTATTTTGAAAACAGAAAACCTGTCGCTTGCCAGGTCATATGTAAGCAAGTATGAGAATCTAGACCTCGGAAAATGGTCGACTCGAATTTTCTTCTCTCCTTTGTTAAAGTTGGGATGAATGTTCCAAGAGAAATAGTTACTGCGCATAAACACTCCAAATAAGTTTTACTGGAAATAGATAGGCTTCCCCACCAATTTAAAGCTTCCATCATTACCCCTTAAATCTTAATCCATTTTTCCTTATAGGACCATGTTTCAGAAACATTCGACGAATGAAATCCATGAGACGTTCCGATCGGAATTTTTGATTTGGTTCCACGGACTCTTTCCAAGGAGACGGGACGACGCCTAACAACGCCATGTCCTCCTTGGCCACACAACTTGGCGATAACTCTGGGAATCAATTCATAGATGCATGTAAATATCCCACCATGAAAGTAGTCAAAGAACAGACGGCGTCCTATGTGGCATTTTCTTGTAGCTTGGTAATGATGTGTCGAGTCATTTCCTGATATGTCGACCCGAGGAATGATGATGTTATATATATCTTGCTTTTCGTCAATGTCTTTCATTTTTCCTTCCTCCTCACCCCTACTCCGGCATATCAGACCATTGACATTCTTTTTTCAACTGACATTCTTTTCTTCGTTCATTTCCATAGTATATCCAATCATTCATTACCTCCTTCAATTCTTTTAGTGTACATTTTCCAACGGACTATTTTGTAATTTATTAATGACCAAGATGAAATCATTCTTTTTAACTCTGGCCACGGGCTTTATGCTCAGTGGTATGGGCCTTGCATTTCCAGTGGAGGGAGCTGATTCTCAAGACCCTGGCTTTCTGGCCTTCCTTTCCAAGCGAGCTACAATAAGTACAGACAACACCTGCGGAAATTCATTCGCAGGAGCAAACAATAGCTATTCTTGTGACGCTACCGTAAACACGGGAGGATGCTGTTCCGCCTATGGATACTGTGGAAACACAACTGGTATGTTTGCGAATCTCCAAATAACATGCACATGCACATGCACATAATGTTCATGGGCTAATTCGTGTTTACCTAGACTACTGCGGAACTGGCTGCCAAACTGCCTTTGGAACTTGTACCGGGGCAACAGTCCAACCGTCAGAGAACACTTTCACATGTGGAGCAAGCAATGGGGGACTTTCTTGCACTGGAGGACTTTGCTGTTCTACGTCGGGATATTGTGGAAACACGACCGATTATTGCGACGTAGGTTGCCAGTCTACATTTGGAGCTTGTAACACTGCTGCTGCCGAGCCAACCACAGGAGGAACTTGTGGTCCAAACTTTGGTGGTGCAACTTGTGGAGGAAACCAATGCTGTAGTGGTGAGTTGACGAGTCTTAATGATGCCAGTTAACTTACTAATCCGTCATAAGTTTCTGGATACTGCGGAACTACCCAAGACTACTGTGCCGACCCAGGAAGTTGCTTACTTGGATATGGAAGATGCGACTCAGATGCAACGCCTGCCGGAGCATCAACTCTTAATGTTGCAAGACCATTGATGGGACCTATCACCTACACGGATGATATCTATGACTGCGTACAAACTAATGTCGTAGCCCTTACCTACGATGATGGCCCATACAACTATACATCCGATCTCCTCGATATCTTGAAGTCATATGGTTATCAAGCGACGTTTTTTATCACCGGCAACAACAATGGAAAAGGAGAGATCGACACCACCGCTCCCTATCCATCTTTGATTCAACGTATGATTGCCGAAGGACATCAAGTTGCATCCCATACCTGGAGTCATTACTCTCTTTCAAATATTTCACACGACCTTCGAATGCAACAGATGGTAAAGAATGAGATGGCCTTCAATAACATCATCGGAAAATGGCCAACTTACATGAGACCTCCTTATTCTGATTGCACTGAGGCATCAGGATGTTGGGCAGATATGCAAACCCTAGGATACCACAGAGTCTATTTCGATTTGGACACTCAGGATTATCTAAACCCCTTGCCATCGCAAATTCAGAATTCCAAGAACATTGTACAGAAAGCGCTTGCTTCAACAGCCGTTCAAGACTACCTTTCTATCCAGCACGATATTGTACAGCAATCCGTTGGCAACCTTTCCACCTATTATTTCGATCAAATCAAGGCCAGAGGATGGAAGGGCGTTACCGTTGGTGACTGTTTGGGTGACACCGATAGAACAAATTGGTATCGCTCTCTCACCTCCGGTTCCACAACGTCATCTTCTGTCGCAGTATCATCTCAAAGCGCTTCTGCAAGCGCAAAGACCAGCGGCACATCAGCAACAGTCGCTACAACTGCCCAAAGCTCTGCTGTATCTGCGACCGTAACAACTTTGAGATCCACAAGCACTGCTCTTAGTTCCGTGAAGTCGTCCACGAGCTCTGTAAAGAGTTCATCCACGGTCAAGCAATCGACTTCGGCGACTGTAGCGACGCCAACGAAAGCCCCAACCCCAGCGGCAACATGCGCTGTAACAGTGGGGAAATGGTGTGGCAAGGTTACTCCTTTCAACACCATGTTGACATGCCAAAAATCAGCCGCTGCCTGTTATGCAGACACCTTGAAATGCGCTACGACTGCTGGCTGGAAGAATCTCTCCAAATGCGCTGCTTTCACTAAAATTTGCGAAAAGCTGCCACTGTATTGTCTGAAATGCGTCAAAGCTGGTTGTTCGAATACCGCTTTTGGTTATTAATAGAGTGCAAGTTGTGAGACTCAATGGGGTGACGGGCGTATAAAACAGTGGGGCAGGATGAGTGTTCGCGAATTTGGACATATCTGTCATGGTTTATTGAGGCGTTTGAGTATCAGAATATCTGAAATGTCGTAGCGTTGGGATGGCAGCTAATAAATTGTTTCCAATATATTCTTCATTCATGCAATCTGTTTTGAACACGATTGTTACAAGATAATTGCGGCTTCCCGTGCATGTACGTACGCTCTACAGAACCGTAACAATCGATACATTCACCAGTTCAATCAATCAAAACCAGGCAATGGAAACATTGAAAGTCGATTCTGAGAATTAATATCAATATCCATTTTTATTTCCAGTGCCAAATGAATCGAGAAGTTAAAGTATTCCGAATATTCTAGTTGCTTTTGGGGGCATGCACAGTGTTTCCCATAGCCCAAACGACGAATTATTTTAAAATTCTAGTTTTGAGTTTCTGAAAATCCAATTATTGACCGTTTTGTAAATTTATTGATTCAAATCAACTCATTAGCGATCAACATTATTTCAATTTCTAAAATAAATTCAACATTCAAAAGGAATTGATGTTCCAGAGCTTTTGATAGTTGGGCTGCAGTTCGGACTATTGAATAGGTACTTTAGGGCGTGCATTGCACTCGTCGTTTTAGAGCCCTTGTATTTGGGAGCGCAGACATAAAGGGGAAACCCCTTGCGCCCCCCGCTTCCCCCCAAGATCTGTAATTGTATGATATCAATACAACATATATAACTACCTAGGTATATATTGCTATATTACCATATGATTTAGTCTATTATAAAAACATAAGCCTCACATCATACAAAAATCCGCAAAAATCCGCAAAATCTCGGCACGATGATTTCTTCACAGGTTTCAAAATATTCAAGTCCAAATAACGATTTGGTTGTTTGGTCTCGAATATTGGAAACAGTGTATATCTGTGCTGTCCAGGTAGAACCGTCCTGCTGAAAGTACGCTTTTCATGTAAATCGAAAAATGGAAAATGATTATAGTTCATGAATCTCGGTTGATAATATGGGCAACAAGGACTGATCGGCAATGCTATGAAATTGCTGAATAGGTCTTTGTGATAGATTTGTGAGGTTCGAGATTGATCATTTGCATGATAAACTCATTGTATGGTAAGCAATATGATACACTGGTAAGGAACCCTAAATTTCTTCAACCAGTGATGTTCCGCTTTGATGCAAAGATTGTGGGCTGCTTATCAGAAACACGAATGAATTGATGTTTCATCATGCAAAAATAACCCTAACCTTGAGTAGTTTGGCTGTGTATTTAATTGTAGCTGTGAGCCCTTACTTAAAGGTTCTCGATTCATTCCACTGTGAAGCCCTTTGTCGCTTTTGTATTCAGTTTTGTTTTCAATATGTTTTCCGCCTTAAAGAAATCATTGAGGATAGAGCCAAAGATCGAACCGCCAAAAAATGATACTCCAAGCAAAGAAGCGAAAGAAGAAGATGTATTGAATGAAAGGATAGAGGACATCATCGTGATCAAAGATCTAGATGCGACAAGAAAAGAAGGAGAGACTGGAAAAATCGAAGAAGCTGGAGATGAAGATTTGTTTGTGGTGAAAGATCTAGATGCAAGATTGGAAGAGGAAGATATAAAGAGGGAACAGAGTCAGAGAGCGGAAGAGGGACTAAAGGATGATAAAGAGGAAGCCGAAAGCATGGAGGAGAAATACATAGAGGAGGAAGATACTTTGGTAGTGAAAGATTTAGATGTGAAGGACGAAATCGAGAGTTTGGAAGAGAAAGATGTTAGAGTGGATGAAACCAACGTGGAACCGGACGTTACCAGGGAAAAAGTTGAAGAAAATTCAGCTTCAGAATTAACGTTACCATCGATATCATCGAAAACCATTGAAGTCCCTTTACAACCGTCACCACCGTCGCCACCATCATCAGAAATTGGTGATCATGTTGAAGAAATCAAGGGGAAACAAACGCCAACGCCGCTTGCCGCTTCGGCAATTTTTGACACCCCTGGCAACGATCGTTGCTTGGTGGGGTCACCGCCGGCAACTACCGCCAATCCTAATTTAGAAGTAAACAAAATTGAGGAAACCAGCACATCCACATCACCACGTCACTCGCGCACAATTTCACCAACTCCTATTGAAAATCATAGTCACACGCAAAATCAAGAAAAGAGGCTTTCATCTTCCACAACAGATTTTGAGATAAACGCTCCGAATACCCCACCTGCGACACCACCTAGGGTTGTGAGGCGGGAAAGATCTGCGAGCCAAAGAGAACGCGAGACACTACGTTCGAGACAATTTTCCGAGGCAGCACGATTGCAGAGATCTGCAGAGAAACCTGAGAAAAGCGAGGAAGAGCTCGGGCTAGGAAGAAGAAGAAAGAGGTACCAGCATAGAAATAAATCCAAGGGATCCAATTCAGGCTCAGGGGAAGCGTTGAAAGCAGTTGAACCGCTGCATGAGCATCAGCTTGGAAAGATGGCTTTTGCTGAACAGCAACAGTGGATTACGGTCCAACAGAAAACTTTCACAAAATGGTAAGCTGGCCGATTGCGTTTGCGAAGCATGAATGGGTGATTTACTAGAAATTAGGTTGAACACGAAGATAGCGCACAGGAAACTGGAAGTAATAGATTTGGTTAAAGATTTGAGCGATGGGGTAAGTTCTCTCTGCGAGGTTTTTCTTCTTGAACGCTAACATGGTAGGTCATTCTCATCCATCTTCTCGAATGCCTTTCCAACGAATCACTCGGTCGATATGCCGCGAAGCCTAAACTACGAGTGCAGCGATTCGAGAACGCAAATTTGTCGCTAGACTTCATCAAATCTAGAGGAATTCAAATGACAAACATTGGAGCCGAAGATGTTGTGGACGGTAATCGCAAAATCATACTCGGCTTGATCTGGACGCTTATTCTCCGATTTACCATCTCCGATATCAACTTGGAAGGTATGACTGCCAAGGAAGGTTTATTGCTGTGGTGTCAAAGAAAAACGGCTTGCTACGAAGAAGTCGACGTTCGAAATTTTACAGACAGTTGGAATGATGGCTTAGCATTCTGTGCATTACTTGATATACATCGCCCAGATCTGATCGATTATGATACTTTGGACAAGGATGACCACAGAGGAAATATGCAATTAGCTTTTGACATTGCTACTAAGGAAATTGGTATTCCGGCACTTTTGGATGTTGAGGATGTCTGCGACGTGGCTAAACCGGATGAGAGAAGTTTGATGACCTACATTGCCTATTGGTTCCACGCCTTTTCGCAGATGGAGAAGGTTGAAAACGCTGGCCGAAGAGTAGAGAAGTTCGTTAACAACATGCAAGGAGCTTGGGAGATGCAGAGTGCTTACGAGAAGAGAATGAGAGCACTTTTGAAGAGCATTAAGGAGCAGGTTCTTACTTGGCAAGATGCGACTTTCGAGGGCACATATGCGGATGCAAAGAAACAAGCGACACACTTTAGTTCATACAAAAGAGGTCAGAAAAGAGAATGGGTTGCGGAGAAGAGTGATCTTGCAGCACTGTTAGGAAACATAAAGACGAAGCTCAGCACATACCGTCTTCGAGCTTATGATCCACCTCCAGAGTTAAGGTTGAGTGTTCTAGATGAAGAATGGGCGAAATTAATGAAGGGGGAAATGGCGAGAGGTCAACTGATAAACGAGACGATCAGAGAGTAAGTTTTATCCATGTGTAAGCTGAATCATCCTAATAATTTTTAGTATCAAAAATGCCTTACGAAGATCTTTCGCCGACAAAGCTAACGACTTCGCCACTACTTTGAATACTATGCAATTGGCAATATCAGGATTGGAGGGTGATGTGGAGGATCAACTGGTTCATGTACGTCGACTACATGATAATCTTCCACCTCTCAATCAATTCTTGGATCAAATCGAGGCCATAGACAAGAAATGCGAGGAAGCAAATATTGAGGAGAATGATTTTACGACTTACACATACGATGAGCTTTGTTACGAGATGAGTCTCGTCAAAAACTCGGTTGCGAAGAAGTTGGCGTTCTTGGACAACCAAGTAGTGGCTCGCAACATGACAAATCTGACGCCAATACAACTTGAAGAATTCGAAAGTGTTTTCCGACATTTTGATCGCGACGCCACCAACAGTTTACAAGAGTTGGAATTCAGTGCAGCCTTGGCATCACTAGGTCTCGTTTTCTCCGAAGACGAAATGCACGACTATTTCCTCGACACATCAAATGGAAAAGACTACGTAACGTTCGAAGAATTCATCCGATTTATGGTGGATGTCACAGAAGATCAAAATACAGCGGAGCAAGTTTTCCAGTCCTTCCGCGAAGTTGCGGACGGCAAACCATATGTTACAGAAATGGATTTGAGACATAGTTTGGTACCTGATGAAGTCATCGAAAAATTG
The DNA here is from genome assembly GCA_019395245.1 of Botrytis pseudocinerea. NCBI lineage: Eukaryota > Fungi > Ascomycota > Leotiomycetes > Helotiales > Sclerotiniaceae > Botrytis > Botrytis pseudocinerea. The sequence continues at coordinate 13,413 of JAHXJK010000136.1, forward strand.
ACTCAATTCATACCGATACACAAAGGCCCTGATTTACAAGAGGATAGAGGTATGCCACAATATGATTACATCAGTTTTATGGACAAATTACTTGGAGGAAATGATGAAGATGGAAATGAGGGCGCTTTAAGCGAATTAACCAACGGAAGAAGTCCAAAGAGAGCGAGTGGGAGTGGTGGAAAGGCAAATGGGGCTCATTGAGACGAGAAACTACTTCTTTGAGGGGGAAAGAAGCTTACAGGTACTCGATTAAATATACTTTGTCATAACCAATGCATTCGTATGGTATATCCTTTTTGTATTCGGTAGTTGGTCGGCCTTGGATTTAGGATTGGGAGGATGGAATCGAATTCTCATGGGAATGGCGAATCGAGAAATAAGCGATGGAGTTGAGAATTTAGTTAACCTGGTTTGCTCTGTTTGCAAACATAATTAGATAACTTTGAAGCATTTGATTGAAATTATGGCTGAAAATTTTCTCATTATCTAATTTCGTTTGATCTCAGCCCCATTGAGTTTCTGGCTGGTCAACCTAGTGAAGAGTCAATCTAATTTTTTTTCACGTGCCTAGAACTTTTCAAATAATTCTCTAGTAGCTGGGAGTGCATCTAATTGCTAACAATCACTTCATGTTTTGTTTCTCTCCGATTTTATTCACTATTTGATTGCAGTTGCCGTTAATAAGCATCACTTATTTGTTCATCGACCTTGGTCACCCTTTTGGTTGGCTCATTCGCTATGGCCTCAATCGGCCTTGTACGCGATTCTCGTTCACCGTTCAAAGACGTGATGTCAATTATGAGTATTCTCCCCTGGGGGCCGTTGCACATGGAGTTAACGGACATCAAACCCCGACATCTCCAACAGTTTGTGGCGCTATCTACTACTTATTAGTAGGTTGCTTTCGTTTCTCACCCTGAACTCGTAATTTGAGTCTCGATTATTCGAATTCCTTCCCAAATTGCTTTTCAGACTCGACCGTAGGCCCAAATATCTTACAGCCATGAAACTCATCGTCGCCGGATCAACTGGTTTTGTCGCCACAGAACTCATCAAACAAGCCCTCTCTAGTCCAGACGTCACATCTATAATAGCACTTGCTCGCCGTGAAACATCTGTGCCACAAACCCTGGATGATAATGCTGACATCACCAAATTCAAAGCTGTCATTTGTGATGATTTCTTACATTATTTAGATAATGTGAAGAAGGAACTTGAGGGTGCTGATGCTTGTGTTTGGTATTGGCAACCCTCCTTTCTCTACTATTTAATTCTTGGCCCTTTCATTTGTCCGCTTGCGGATGGATTGCCGAAATATTAATCAATGTCATAGGTTACTTGCAATAACCCCTTCTAAAATGAAAGATTCAACACTAGATGAAGCGAGAAAAGTCTGTGTAGAGTACACCGTGAGCGGTCTCGAAACAATGACCCAGCTTTCGCGTGAAAAGGGGGCTAGTCCCTTTCGATTTCTTTATGTCAGTGGTCATAAGAGTGAGAGAGATCAGAGCAAAAAGCCTTGGGTTATGGGCGATTATCTTTTGGTGCGGGTACGTGTTCTTTTTCCTGTTTAGGAATGACTGAATATTCAATATTCCTGTAGGGCGAAGCTGAAACTCGTGTCATCAATTACGCAAAAGCGTCAAATGGGACTGTGGAAGCATGTATAGCGAAACCGGGACTGATAGATGGACCGGATCGTCGGCAAGGATTGGTGATTAATGTGTTATCGACAATTGGGAGAAGACTTATTGGGCTTCCGATTGTGGATGTTAGTCAGATTGCGGCGACTTTGTTGGAGCACGCAGTAAAGGGAATTGAGAAAGAGACATTGTCGAATGAGGATCTGGTCAGGATTGGGGATAAGGTGTTGAGTGGCTAGGTGGAGTGGCAAAGTCTAGTCATTGGATGATGATTTTTTTACTTGTGAAGTTTACCAGGTGTTTTCGGTATTGTTTAACGACTAAATATCTCAGTACTGAAATGGAATATTAGCACTATAAACATATATTGAATTGGTATCTATTTAATCAAATCTAACTCCGACTCGGGCATAACATCATGACATCCCGATGCCTATTCTATACCGGGTCCCTGTGGATTACCCCCCATTCCCTCAAATTTTAATTTTCCAAGACCTTGATCTACCAAACGCCGTCGACTCTATTCCTCGATCATAATCTAATCATTCCCTGTCTGTTCTCGAGCCAGCGAGCAAAAAACGACACAACTACTCCTGAGCCAACCAATCCTAAAAAGGAACCCCCCAAAAGCCATAATTCTACTTTCTTAGAATGCCGCGTTGCTCTAACCGCAGCACAAGTAGCCATATTTTGTCCCGGCGTCAGAATCGTCTCCATTCGTTCTATCTCACTTCTCTCATTGCGGGTCCAGGGACTTATTGCCCCATGAAGGCCTTTCTCCCTAAAGCCAGGACTGTGGATATTGAAGAAGAGACCGGGTAGCTTCAGTCCATCACTGAGAAGACAATGCACTTCCTGTTTCATCTGAGAGTAATCGCTTGTGGGGTCAAGCATAGGAGACTCTGCTTTTTCAAGCAGTATATCAAAACCACCATCTGCGAAACCATTGGTACAAAAGTGATAGCCTGTCGCATTTCCGAAACTAAATTTGAGAGAATTTGTGTGGGTACCGAGGATAGAATGGGAGAACGTGAAGAGCATGGGAACATCTTCATGGGTTGAGATGCTGAATAATGGGTTGGTGCATGGGGATGAGAGGGGACAATAGTATCCTACGTGTTGAACAGGAGAATTGATAGTGTGGGTAATATGATATGGTACAGTTCTCGGAAATTCTGGAGGATTAGGGTACATCATGTCCAGTAGAGCTGGTGGATCGAAGTTGGGATCCAGCGGTCGTCCATTGAAAAGATGCGGAGTGGTAAAATTGATAAGTTCTGATCGGAGAGAAACTATAGTGTTGCTGAGAAGTAGTATAGACGCAATAGTGTTTGTTGTACAAAGGAATGAGGAGTAGTCTCCAGGGTGATTGGCGCAGATATCGGTGACATCGCTGAATGACACAGATGTCTTTTTAGTGTAAGCGCCTGCTGCTTCAAGCAACCATGCTGATGGGTGATCTTTTTCATCGTTCCTGTCTCCAGACTTTAACTCTGATGAAAACTTGCCTATATCATTCTTATATTCCGAGGAGCCTAAAGAAGCGTTCTCATGAGAGCAACTACCGAGTTTCGTAGTCTCCACCGAAGAGTATCGAACCGTATTGTACAGAAATATGTTCAGTAATATCACTACTGCCAGGTATTGGATTGTGATCTTCAAAGACCTGCTTTCATATCCCCTGGCTGCTACCCTATTCTCTTCTTGAGCTGTTGAATCGAATGTGGTGATCGGTAGCTTTTCATTAGGTGATGCAACACCTGATCGTGAAGACTCCATGTTGGGCTGAGATAGTGTCGCTCAATGTTGACCAAAGCGGCTGGATAGTGAAAGTACTACTCAATCTGAATGGAGGACAACCAAGACTTTTGTATAACGCATACCCCGCCAAGACGATGGATCGACTGGCAGCCGCGCAGTATACCACTTCAAAATGTTGGAGTGGCGTTTACACTAAGGTATACTTTTGCGTTCTCCAGGTAACCCTGAGTTTTATTTTAGATTTTAGGAGAGCTTATCATATCAATGGTGGGGGGGAGGTGTTTCGCTCACAACCTATCTCACAAATGATCCACTAAACTCGGGAGAAGCGCATTTTGAGGAGGACGAAACGAGCGAAAGTGAGTACTTGGCTTAGAACTCCATATTTAGCTTCCACCAAAATCCCACCTTCCCTTAAATTCATGCATCAGAGTTAGTTATCTGCAGAATCGGCTCTCCGCCCCAATCTTCACTTATTCGAAATAGACGATGATTTTCACGGGGGGTTAACCGCGGATACCCACCGAGGCGCCTGCAATCTAACAAAGGAAACAGAAACATAGATCATTGCAAGGCTTCTATTGAAAAGCCTTTAAATCTCAAGGGCATTGAACAAAACCAGAACAGGGCCCTCTTATCGCGGGTATAGCAGAAACATGAGATGTGTTGTGTGGAAATTTCTAGCGAGAGATAACCAAGAAATGATTGCAGCATATCAGTACATGTGGTGATGTGAGTACCTTGCTTATTCATCAGGCATGTGATTTAGGGCAGCTCGAAGGTTGGATTTCATAATTATCGAGAAACGAGCAATTCACAACACACGCCAACAACTATCCAAGACTTTTGAGGTTCTTGTATCATCGATGTAACTCCTCACTCATAAAATCGTATGCACATCATCTTTGTATCATGGAAATGACTCCTCAGCTAGGAGGTGTTGTCTCTTGGTGTAGCCTTCCTTCATTCTTCTTTTCCGGCCGAAAAGGTAAAAACGATCGCGTTCGCCCCTCGCCTGGCTGAATCGATGACCTCTAAAATATGATTCACTACCTCACATGCGTTCCCTGTCGAATGTCGTTCAAGAGTACCATGGCTGTACACGCAGATATCGATACCCGAGGACTTTTGGTGTAGAGTAGCTACACCATATAAAACACGACCAGAATACGCGGTCTAGACAATTTCGAGACCATTAATAAGCATGGAAATCGAAAATGGGGAACGCTTTCTGTTCTTTTCACGAATTCGATACATTGCCTATCGCAATTGCATTTTTGCGGAGAAGTTTCTGGCTTGGGAAGATCCCGAGCATCGCGGGTACGCGGAATAGGACCCTTTCAATTCAAATACAGGGACTTTCGGTATCGTACGGGGGTACAATACCTGTTGTGCAATCGATGATCCGATGCCTAGTATGAACAGGTATTATTTGTGGGCCAATGCAAGAGAAAATGGGGGAGGGTCATTGGCCTTAACTTTTTTGCAAGCATAAGTTATCATATAAATTGGCCAATAGAACCCGGTTAGATTCTCTGAGGCTGGAAGCATATCGATTGATATTCCCTGCTGTGTTGAAATATACGTACCTTATTTCAATCGGAGTGCCCGTTTTCCCACTCTAATGCTGTATCTTCTCATCTCGTCTTCATTTTGGAAATTGCAGGACCCAAGTACATTCCTATTTTCAAAATGCCTGAAGCTCCAAAATTTCGAATCAGTGTGATAGGCAGTGGCCCAATTGGCAAGCTGCTTTTGAGTAGTGTAGCTGCTCATCCAAGAATTGAGTATACACAATATGAAGCCGAAACATTGCCTCTCCGTCCCGCCTTTGGCTATGGTATTGGGCCACAAACGCTTGCAACGACGAAGCGGTAAGCTTTATCAGACCACCAAATCCGTTTTCCAATTTCCAATTCCACTGTCATGTCTTCAAATATACTCCGTTTGTTTCCATATGCTCTATCAACATTTCTTTTTTCTCATTTTTAACAAAATTTCATCCCTGTTAGGCATTACTAACTCCCGGTCTTGCAGCCTTAATCCCGCTATCTACCAAGAACTGCACGACCAATGTTTAGCTGACCCTGTGTGGATGGAATTTTACCACGGCGGGGAGGAAGACAACCATTTGCATACCATTCATGTCCCAGAGGGAGAAGTCTTCGGGAGGATTGGGCGTGATGAGCTTATGGTGATGCTTGATGCTTTCGGTCCCAGGGATACTCCAATCCAATACGGCAGAAAGCTTAAATCGGTGAAGAAAAGCACTGATGGAGAATTAGCATTAACGTTTGAAGACGGTGGTGAAGATCACTCAAATGCCCTGTGGGCGTGTGATGGTATGAATTCTCTGTGTAGAAAGTTCGTGCAGGGTGAGGATTACATACCTGCATCTTACTCAGGCCATGTGACATTCAGGGGAAAAGTCGAGAGCAGCAAGGTTGAGGCAGCGATTGGAAAGCGATTCACTACAGACACATCTATGTTCCTTGGTATCAAAGGCTGGCACGTATTAACTTTCCCCATCGCTGGTGGCAAATACGTTAATATTGCGGCATTCTCAATGGAAGAGGTTCAGAAAAAGCGTGGAAGAAACTACGTAACAACTACAGATGAGCTGCTTACTTATTTTCCCGGGGCAAATTCCAAAGTTCAGAAATTCCTGACGGTAAGCATTCAGGATATTGGTGGTAATGCTGTTGTTCCTTAAGCTAACAATTTAGTAGCTGCTTAATGATCAACCAGGTGGTTGTGTGTGCCTTGAACTGACTCACATGCAGACTCTGGGTACTTTTACCAATCAGAGTCACTGTATGACGAGCTTCGGTGATGCTGCCAACGGAATGCTACCTCATATCGGAGGCTCGATGGCAACGGGTTTCATTGGCGTTACTACTTTTCTGCATGAAGAACTGAATCCGCGTATTCATGCCCTCAAGCCGAATGCGACTAATGCCGAGATTGCCGAAGTACTCATGGAGGCTTCTATTGCGTATGAACGTAAGCATAAGCCTTTGGCACAAAAGCTTGTGGACTATTCACGGGAACAGGGGTTTGTCTTCTCGGGTGGAGTAACTGACGCCTACGAATTGGCTCGAAGGGCAAGGTTTTTGTGGAAGGCTGATTCTTACAATGCTGCCATTTAAGATGAAACTATTATCATCTATGTTGGTAAGATCCGTCCACCTCCAGTTTCAATAAGAAGAAGATGCGCTCCAATGAATTTTCCGTCCGAAATATGATTGACTGATAGCTCAAAATCTGTTAATTGGGTACTTGACCCATGTTTTATTGCCCCACTAAGGTTATTTAATAGGCTTTACATGGAAAAGGTGTGGAGATGTTAAAGTGAGCCCTGCGTGTGGATATCGCTTGATAAGTTGCTTAATTCAGTAAAAATACATGAATCATCAAAGTTTCATTGGCTGATGGTCTCTAAGCTTTTAGAAGCTTCGTGGAGGGATTTGATCCGAGGTGTTTCCTTCCGCGGCCTCAGGGAATAGATATCCGAGCAAAGGATTCTCATTAGCAATTGGCCCACTTACCAATATAGTTTACTCCGTAATTCAGTTATTCGGCAGCGAACCCCTAATACCTCCATCAGCCATACAGCGGAAAGCAGGCCATCAAGCGGCCCTTGCTATTATCCTAGATGAGCTTTCGAATCCTAGAAAAGTACGGAGATTGAGTATCGAACGCGAGCACAGCTGAATGGTCTTATGAGAATTGTAGTCTTTACATCGTTATCGGGATCCTTTGTTGTGTTGATGATGATGCTTTTTTCCCGAGTATTTTACAACCAACTGCACTGTGCCATCTTGGAAAAGCCACTGCAGAATAGTGGTGCGGTACCGACACAATGGATAGCTAATTTCTACCCCTGGACCATGGCTAAAGCTACCGATACTACTTTCAACGGCAGCCCCCGTGCCACCCTTGTTCTAGTGACCAGGGAACGTTGGAGACAGAAATAACGTCTCAGTATTAGGCATTATTATAGCACAGACCAGAGATCATTTTTGCTCGAAGCGAGCCATCTTGAGAACAATGAGAGTCCCCCCCCCCGGGCCCCCCCCCACTGTTCTCAATCTGCTCCCTGCATCAGAGCTTTTGAGTTGACCCGGCTCCTTCCTAAATTGTATGGAGACGGGTATTCTATGGTGCCAAAGTTGATACCGCTGCGGCCCAAAGAAAAGTTCCTGGCAAAATTGCCTCAATTCGAAGAAAATCCTTCCATTTGATATTGTTAGGGGTTTTGACACATATTTGCTTCAAAAAATATTTTCAGCAGCCTGTTTTCACGAGGAAGAAATACAATATACACAAAAGCTCAAATACAAGCATCCGATAAGGCTACAACATCCCATCATCAAATTCAAATTGGACTATTAAAGTATCTGGTTCGGATCCGAATCAAAACATCGAAGGACATTTGGCTGTTGGGATTGGATTAAACATTAGTGAATGTTATGTGCCTGGGTAGGATATCCTCGATTGGCGTATAAATTGTTTTGTCCGTGGTCTGCCTGTTCACTCTCTGCAAGATATAAATCCCAGGAAATGAGTGATTTTGGCACGAATAAAAGGCCACGATCTTCGTAATAGTTGAGAATACAATTCAATTTCTCATTTCCCTCTAATGTTTTGACAACTTGTTCCACGTGTACTCTACACAGTGATGTGAGCGGCACCTTCATTTCCAAGTTCATTGTCCACTAACCGTATGATACCGGCTTTTCTACCCTGTAAAGATACCGTACGTGCAGTCGTTAATTCTGATTTTCGATTGTCGAACTGGAATTCTGCAATAATCATACTTGCTTTTTGGCCCCACAGCAATCAATAAGGTAGGAGTAGATAATTTCCATTTCAAACATCATTATATATAATCACAAGGGACTTATACACGTAGTATGTCTCGGGTGGGCTGAATTTAAGTTCATGAAATACCTTGACTGCGGAATTTTCCACAACTTTTAGTCAAAGTTTGTGGAACCAGATTCATGAAGTCATACGATCTAATAAAAATCAGCTTAAAGAAGTAGCCTTTTTATCTCAAATTCCACCCAAGTGCGAAAGAATTTGTGGCCATATGGGAATCACGATGGTTTGGCTGATAGGCCCCCCCCCCATACAGCTGCAGGCCCTCTATTCCTACACCAGGAACCGAGTTACAACCCTGCTGTAGAACATGCATCAAGAGATACCAGCTGATAGAATCAGCCTTCAAGATTTTTATAACAAACTATGAATCAGTCTTGAAATATTCCGTACCCGCGGCACCAAGGGAATGGCAGAGATACTACCGGTTGACGCTTAGTGGCTTACGAGGCTTGGAATTAAGTGCCATGGGGCCCTCGCGCATTTTGGCGTCTTGTTCCTACATAGACGGCAGACCTTGTCACTACCGGTGGTTGAGTCCCGGGAGCCGTCATTTTGACCCTGCATATTTTCTCAGTAAATGTTCTACATTTTTTTGGTACGAACATGTGAGCCCAGAAACAAAGTATATCATTCATTCACGTCCCCGCAGTCTTCTTGTCTCCACTGGAGTCACTGGGCAATTATCTATGCTGATTGATCTTCTGTCGATTATATTCTCTTTCGCGCAAGTGTCTTTACGATGAGCACAGTCAATGTATCGACCAGTCCTCCGGTTGTGAGTAACCCTCGCGGGGCGGTCGTCATTGAAGGAGCTACCATTTCAATGGGTTTCGTTGTGATTTTTGTTTGTCTGCGGATATGGGGTCGATATCGCTATAACAATTCGCCTGGAAGTTCTACGCCAAGTTTCGGGGAGCCTAGATACTGGATGATGGTCTCTGACTTGGCAATCGTCGCTTCATCTGTAAGTATCTTAAACAGAACATTACACCATGATTCTAACACTTCTTCAAGGTACTTGCCATCATTTTGACCGTGATTGCTTGTGTTGGTACGTATTTCTTTGGTATATCTTATGGAAAACGCTGAGCAATTAATCAGGCGCGGAATGGGGACTTGGCCTTCACTCGAAATTATTGAGTAAGACGCAAATTGAGAATACACTTCAGGTTGGTACCCATTCGACAAATTTGTGACTATACGCTAAGTTCTAACCCTACATAGATGTTTTATCTTTATCAGATATTCTATAAAGCAGGATGTGGTCTTTCGAAGATCGCTACTTGTCTACTCCTCTTGGCCATTTCGACCCCACACATGAAGAATTTCAACAACTGTTGCAAGATAATGATTATATATATCGCGGGATACTCTCTCAGCTGTTCCATTGTTACAGCCTTTCAATGCGGCCTCGACTTCAAGAGTAATTGGATTCACTCGTTAAGACAAACCCACTGCTTTTATAAACCCCCATTCTGGTTTACTCATGCCGGCTTGAACATTTTCGCAAGTATAGTGGTCGCAGCTCTTCCATGGTGGCTATTCTCTCATGTTCAATATAAGAGAAAATATACTATAGCACTGATCATGACCATATTAGCTATTGCGTAAGTAATCGCTTACCTCAGAAACAGGGTGACCATATCTAACCTTTTGATAGCGAGATTATTCTCGGGTGTGTGCGTTTGAAGGGTCTTTATACATCTTCTCAAAGTCTCAACGATATACCTTGTGAGTTGATTTCAGTTCTGTGGCAATATAAAGACAGTGCTTACTCATACTCTTATAAAGATGGTGCTATTACCGGTATACTCGTCTCTCAGCTCGAAGTCAACTTCGGAATAATTTCAGCCTGTATTCCTACAGTTTTGAAGATTATGGAAGACTTTTTTAAGCGATTGTTTGGCGTTAGCTTTGGTGATACGACGATTGAATCGGGGGCTCAATCCCAATCTCGATCTCGAAATCTCGGAGCTATGGGTAGTCACTTGCAGACTACAGACAAGTCGAAGCCTCGCTCACAATACCAGCGTTTTGGCGACGACGATCTTGAGATGGATTCTATGCATTCGGGAAATAGCCGGGAAAATATCATTCGCGACGACAAAGTCCCTAATCAAGAGATCAAGGTCGAAACATCTTACATTGTAGAGAGAGAGATTGATAAATCCGAAGGAATGTAGACGACTAGATTTCAGCAGGACTGGCTTCAGATATTAGGGAGAATGAGTTTATCTCCAGTTTAGCATACTTGTCTACCACATACCACAGAAGCTAAAAGAGCCTAGAGTAAACAAGGCCTCAGAATGCCCTCGAAATTTAGAGCTGGACTCGGTTGTAACAAAATTGTAACTAATCTCCCATATAGATGCCCCACTAGCTCTGTGATACCACGGGTGGTATACGGAATAATAGCAAGATCATACGAGTTGGAACTAGGGGGGGCGCGGGGGCAACGCAATTCACGTAACCCAATAATACCCCATGTCGATCACCCCCCGTCACGACGGGGGGCACGTTGCACACTTAAGCGAGTAACAAGGAATACGAAATACTGTGTATGCATCCTTCATATGGATAATCTGGATCGGGAAAGGGTCCCGTAATCGATTGGGTAACGTCCATGTGCCGATACCCTTTTATCTACAGGATTCGTTTTATTTTATACCGAAAAATCATGTCGAAACACATGTTGATTTCCATGCTTGCTAAAAGTTTGTTACAGGTTGTTCTAGGCAAACTCTGCATCGGAATCCCCACAAATATCAATATTTAATCCTAGGTGATTGCGGTAAAGGCGTTCTTGCCTCTTGAGTCGTAGGGCGAATCTTGTGATAAATACTACATTCCAAATTGCTACATCCCACCGAGATTGTTCCTATCAGATTTGTACTTCAACCCTTCATATCCCTATTCTTTGTTTGTCTGGCAGAAAGGGATACTCAACAACTGTTTGAAGCACCATTGCTCAACGAAGGAAAATGGCACCAGAACCAGTCACCGAAGTGTCTCAAATGGACGAAAAACATTCCGCCACAGAGACTAGCCATGATTTGGCACATTCTGGTCCCTCTCGATTCGATCAGAAGCTCGCTTTGAAACTTGATCTTTACCTTCTCACACCCATGCTCTTCTTGAACTTTCTGTCTCTCATGGGTCGAACGAACATTGGTGCCGCCATGGTACAAGGCTTGCCAAAAGACTTGAAGATGGATGCAATGAAAGTCTTCATCTCAGTTACCATTCCCTTGGTACCACTGATCCTATTCGAGGTTCCCAGTAATCTCCTCATGCGTTTTTTGGAAAGGAAATACAACTTCTCATACATGAGATATCTATCTCTTATGACTGCTCTTCTAGGTACGTCTAGTCCTATAGTCCTTACCATCCTATGCGTCGATATCTAATCTGAACCAACAGGTCTCGTCACTCTGGGCCAAGGGTTTGACCAAAGCTATTCGGCCTTGCTAGCTACTCGCTTCCTCGTAGGAGTATTCGACTCGGGGCTCATTCCCGGATGTATTTTCGTCTGTGCTTTATACTACCCATCAGTGCATCTGCAATGGAGAGTAAGCATGCTTATGGTTGCAAACATCGGTTCAAATGTTGTGGGAAACATTCTGGCTTTTGGTATTGCTAATATCAACAGCTCAAACGGGTATCATGGATGGCGATGGTAAGTCAAATTATTTCTTGATAGTCCGGACCGGCAATTTTTGATGGCAATACAATGTTTAAAGATAGTACGATATCTGAAACAGTGTCTGAAGGCGGCACAATCTTCAAAGTGGGTCAAGACATTGAAGGCCGTTTGTTGTCAGACTGCAGTCCAAACTACTGGAATTTCTGCATCTGTGTTGACAGTACATAAAGACTAGAGAATGAAAACTAACCTCTAATCCTAGGGTCTTCATTGTCGAGGGATGTCTCACCCTAGCCATAAGTTTTGCATGTCTCTTTTGCAACATCAGTCGGCCTGAAACAGCATCATTCCTCAGCGAAGAACAGAAGGATATCATCGCCACTGAGGTTGAAGCCCGCACAACAACAGTCGGAATCGTCGCCGAATGGAAGATTTTCTTGAGCAATGGTCTGAACTATATCTGGGCCGCATGTTATGTGCTTACCTGTTCCACAACCTACTCTGTCGCCATCTTTGCTGCTTCTTTTGTGAAAGCTTTCCATCCTCACTATACCACACCACAAGTCCAGGGTCAAGTCGTTCCTATATTTATTGTATCTGGTGTAGCCTGTCTTTTGGCTGCATATGCAGCTGATCGTTTCAACCACCGCGCTGGCTTTGCCATTGCAGGTTACCTTATCACAGCCATTGGTTTCATTATTCTCAGACAACCCAAGGCCCCCGCACCACATATCTCCATGCTAGGTCTATACTTCGTTAGCATAGGTACATTCGTATCATTGCCTCTCCTATACAGCTTGCCAATGATCAACTCGGCTACTCCATACCAGAGGGCTATTGCAGCAGGATTCGTAATTGGTATTGGAAACGTCGGTGGATTTGCTAGTTCATGGTTGTTCAGGACCAGTCAAGCACCGCATTATAATGAAGGAATGACTGATTCCCTTATTATGACTCTGGTGGCTCTGGCTTTAATGGCTTTTGCTTGGTTGTACATCACAATCGCCAACAAAAGGTTGGACAAGAGCAGCACCACAGATGCGGGATCTGTTAATGTCAGAGATGGCTTGGTCGTAAGAAGATACAGAGCATGATTTAATTTCTGTATATACTAGTATAGCAATTTCTAAGAGAAGTTTTAATCATGTGATGTAGCTGTTCCTTACCTAGGTTTAGTTCGCGCTAAGCCCAGAAGCGAACCCCTCTGGTTTTGTGGAGAATGACAATCTCAAGCACGAACTCTGTGGTATCTGTTTTCCAGCAACCACAACGCGTGCAATTCAAGCTTAAACGGAAAAAAATATGACTCAGTCCAAGTGTTCTCCTTATCTGGAAGAACGACGGATTGATTTGCCAACTTTCTTGTAGATACCAGCCTCACTAATTCACACGCGCCATCAATTTCTGAGGCTTCTAGCCCTTGGTGACCCACTATAAGCCCCATAAAATGATTTGTTGTCAATTTGGGCCAGCCCGATGTGGAGATCACATGTTCTTCCTTGTTGGTTCCGCCATGTCAGTTCTCACCGATTCGTCGATTTCAACCAATCACGGCTTTAGAGTGTTGCATTGCTGTCTCCTCTAGATCATGTACAACAGGTTTCCACACTCGCGTCGCTGCACCTACAAAATAGCCTCTCCACTTTCCAGACCGGTTTTTATAATTTCGATCGCATTTGTGAAAATGTGCTTTATCCATAAATCCTAATTTCTCCACTCCACACCCACAGTCGTTCTTCATTGCGTTCTCAATTCTTATCTTATCACACTTCACCAAAAACGTTCGTTACTCGAGGCTGGATTTCCTCGTCAAGACACAGACAAAAGACATCGAAATTATTCAGAATTTCGAAAACACAACGAAGAAAAGAAGTAAGAATTGGTGCGGTAGAGCTTCTGTTAGGCTGGAAGGAGAGAATAATCACCGCCTCCCAACAAGCGGGTGAGTCGTGGTGAAGAAGTCGATCTAGGAACTGCCGGTCAGGACCTATTCGGAGAAAGGGAACTTGCAGCTGGCCTGCATTTGAACACGGGCGATAACAGAACATCGGTACAGAAGCACGAGGTCAGAAACAAGGAGTTGTAAATCAGCAATTAGATCGGAAAATGGATATTTCCTGACACGGCAGTACCATCTAACGATTACTCGTCGCCTACTTCTCATGGATCTTGAGATTCACGCCCTTAAACAGAATCAAAGAACTCAACGTCGTGAATACAAACTTGTTCTACGGTACCGAAAGATCTTGACTACTTCAACCCAATCGCTGAGCAAGTTTCCGAGAATATGAAAAGCTATTTTAAGCATCTCTTGCCACCTTCGATTCCACAAGCGGGGTCAAAATCCCGATCCCAGTCCCCATCCAGGTCTCGATCTCACACTTCATCCGAGAAAAAGCCTGAGATTAAGTCCAAGCCAAAATCTCGAATGGAGCCTCAATCTTCAGTCCATAAGGGCAGAGCGGCTTCATCTCGCCCACGTACCTCGCGATCAAAAGCTGCCTCAAGCAGCTCTTCTAGTTCTAACTCAACTTTAACGTCTGACGAACTCACGGCTCAGAGACTCCAAGCTGAATGGGACCGCGAGGATGATCTTATTCAGTTACAACTGCTATTTGCACGCAATCTGGAGACTCGAAGCCCTTCGCCGTCTCAATTTGAACTCGATAGACTAGAAGCGCAAAGATTGCAAGCTCAAATTGAAGAAGAGCAAGCTGCTTCCGACGCAAGACGGGCCGCACGTCTTGAGAGGGAAACGGAAGAAGCTATCAGAATTGCTACCGAGTGGGAGAACGAGGATAGTCATGCTGCCGCTTTGCAACGAGAATGGGAAGAGCAAGAAAGAAGACTTGGTGAGCAAGAGGATCTTGCGAGGATATTGCTTCGAAGGGACGAGGAAAGGGCCGCTTCGCTTGAAAGAGACTTAGCTGCAGCGCAGGCCGCTCAAGCTCAATGGGAACAAGAAGTCCACCAACAGGAGGAGCAGACCAGAAGAGTGTCAGAGGATGAGGAGAAAAGGGAAAGACAGGCAAGGAGAAGAAGAGAGGTAAGAGAAGCTGCCGAGGCAGAGCGGAAAGCTGAATTAGAGAAAGAGAGGGCAGCTCGCAAGGAGGCTGAAAAGAAAGTGAGACTTGAGACAGAGCGATTGCAACGACAACAGGTTGAGAAGAAAGCTAAATTGGACCGAGAGCACCGAGTAAATGTGGATGCCGCGAAGAAAATCCAAGTAGAAGCCCAGAAGAAAGAAAAGTTGCGCATTGCCGATTCTAAGAAAGCGCGCGAGTTAGCTGAAAAGGAAAAACAGCGGGTCGCAGATGCAAAAAAGGCACGCGAGTTAGCTGAAAAGGAGAAGAAGGCAAGACAGGCAGACTGTGTGTCATGTATGGAGGTGGGAGAAAAGGTCAAGATGTGCGTGTTGTCCTGCAAACACGCCTATTGTGGAGAATGTATCGCGGGTAAGCAGTCTCAGTTTCAATTCTTCGTGCATGAATGCTAACTCGATCAGGTGCCTTCCAATCAGCTCTTTCATCCAAGACACGATTCAAGTGCTGCAAGGTGAATGTCGTGACCAACCTCGCTTCTCGCTGGCTCGATGCAACTTTCATCAGCTCCTACAAAATGATGATTCTCGAGCAAACTACCAAGGATCCTCGCTACTGCTCCAGCAAAGAATGTGCTAAATTCATTCCACCAGCGAACATACATGGAACCATTGCAGTTTGCCAAGCATGCAAGCACCGCACATGTGCACCTTGCGGTAATGAAGAGCATCCCGGAGTTTGTAAAGAGGATAAGGAGGGTCTAGCAGTACAGGCCTTGGCGGAGAAGGAGGGCTGGAGAAATTGTCCTAGGTGTAAATTCGTCATTGAGAAGAACGAGGGTTGCCTACACATGACTTGCAAATGTCTGTTTGAGTGGTGTTGGGAATGTAAGAGAGAGTGGAACGAGTGCAAGAGCACTTGCAAGAGAGAATGACGTTGTGGCGAATATTTGAGAAGATGGAAGAAGCATCAGATTGATCCACATAGTTAGAGTACTTCTTAAGCAATACATTGTCCCAAGTTCTCAAAGTTCTTTCCGTGAGCTCGAAAATATATGACACTCGCGTGCATTTTCGGCGGGTGGGTGAGGGTGAGACGCGTGCAGAACTCCCGCCTGGAAACCTCGGATGTCCATTAGTCATCTAAAAAAATCACGGAAAATCTATTATTCCGGTCGAGGAACTTTGTACCGCTGCTAGATTATGGTTGATATGTACTGCCTACCCGTAAGTCTCTCGTTGTTATCAGACTGGAAAGAACGAAGAAGCCATTGTGTTGAACATTTGTTTCCCAGTCAAAGATAGTTGACAATATCTGAGTAAAAAGAAGTATCGTATAAATAGTTCATTGAATTAAGTATTTCATCCTGCTCGAGCATTCTTCTCCATGTTTTATTAGTGTCGTCATTTGCTTTCTTTCCACATCACACTCATTTGCGTCCCGCCATAGAGTTTGTTCTCCGCAACCAATAAATATACACACACTGGACACACCTGGGTGTTTTGCGGATGTGAAGAAAGGATGAGCGGGCTTAGAACGAGTATCTGGGCCCCCGGCAGCTATCGCTCCCCGAGTTATAATGGCTCCAGCTACAACAATTCCGCGCGAGAGAATTCGTCCGTCTCTACTACCCGCCCGCGCACTCCGAGAGAGATGAGTAAGAATCGGGCAATCGAAACCACCCGCGAAATAATTCTGGATGGCGAGTTGGCAAATAATGAACTACGGAAGAGTTCTAGTGGGCTGGGCGCCAGTCAATGGGCACCGCGCGATTACCCTGGAAGATCAAAAACAGCAAATCGTCAAGAGGTTTGGACAATGGTATGTTTCCACACTTGCTTGGAGAAATATGCTCTGCTCATCCTATAACCCTTTCTAGGTCACGCCAACCTCGCAACACAAGCCGATGGCTCATGCGAACAATAGCTCGAGTCCTGCATACACCTCTCCAGACCTCGGTCTTCCTTACGAAGTACAACATTACATTCTCGGTATGATGCAACGGATCATGGAGGAGGGATGTTATACCTTTGCGTCGCGATGGATTCCCGAAGTACTACAAAGGAACAACTGGACGTGCTCGGAAGCGGTTGAACTGTCTACATGGAGAACGACCCTTCCAGAGAATGTCCCATCAGAAGCCATTACCTCGCACAGTAAATCTCTTCAACACTGCCTGGCCAATGCTGTCCGAATACGAAACTCTGCTACCCATCGGCATATCTTTTCGAGTCAGGAACTACGTGGTTTGGCGCAACAAGCTGAAGACCTCATGAGCTTGCTTTCGGACCACTCAAGGCAATTAAAGTTCCATAAGTTGTGGACTGAACTTTATGATTGGGAAAAGCTGAGTGTAACAGACATGCAAGCCGCCAGATACAAGATGGAGACGGCGCTTCAACAGATTGGGGAACGACCTATGGAAGATGACATGGATTGGACACCAAACGTAATCTCCTTGGAAAAAGTTCCTGTTGTAGAGATAGAATCAGAAGAGGTCGAGAATCACGATGTTCAAGATGCAATGGAGATCGACTAAAGGATAATCTCCAAAAAAATTACGGGATGGCGAATTGGCGTTGGATTAATCGTAGACTGTATAAACCGTGGGATCATAGCTTCAGGACTATTTACGGGAGGTGCAATGGGTCGGTAGGATTTCAAATACCCTTGCTGTCGCTTTTCGTCACATCTCAAGCGCATTCATTGCTTGAGGAACTTACGGACATTGACTTCTTCTAAATAGTTTTCTAGACAGAAACATACAAATGAGATCAAATTATTCCACACTTCAACTTTGAGGCATCTTTGGCTTCATGAAATATATGTTAAACCCTTTCGGAACTTAGAATCACTGCCAGTCTTAGCTAAAGAGAAGATAATCAGGGGAAGACTCAACACCGGTGTGTTATACCACTTTACCAAGAGTATTGAATTACAAACTACAAGTTACACTCGAACAATAAAGTAACGCCAATTCCAATCCATCACCGTCTCGTCGGAGCGTACAAGAACTCAGGCCTCTTTCCACTATAAAATCCACCTTCTCTCACCCAGGCTCCGAACTCGCGTAAAGCTTCAAGCTCGTCTCTGCAAATCTCGCAAACCACCATCTCGCAATTCTCGCACCGACTTGCCACCGTCTCGTGCTCGCCAAAGGAAGTTTGCAAACAACAACGTCCACAAATATCTCCCCTGTCCTCAGCTCCAAGCGGCTTGCTTAGACGATCGCCTAACGCACTATGCCATGGTCCCTCTCTCATTTTTCGTTCCCAAACATCTCGTATGGTGACCGCATCTTGCGGCTCCGTGCCAAGATTCGATGCCACCCCAAGCCCAATTTCCTTGGCAACAAATCCATACAATGCTTGGTTCCAAAGCTTGCTCGTCGACATGGGGATTTGGTCAACATCATCTGCCAGTGGACGAGAGATTTCGGCGAAAGACTTCCAGAAACAACGGGCGGGCTCGAAACAATCCGGTTTGTAGTCTTCAAGTAACTGGTCGCAAGGACCAATTATTAGTAGGGCTTCTGCGGAGATCGATTGTCTCCATTTGTACTGTTGGTTTTCGTAATCGAAGCTTTCTTGTTGGAGCGCCTTGAAACGAGTACAAAGTTTCTGGTTCTGCTTCAATTCCTCATAATTGGAGAGCAGTGGTGCTTTTTTACCGCGGGTATGATTTATCGACTGTTGTTGCTGGATGATGGTTTTGATGATATTATTTCGTGCTTCACAGTGCAGACTCCCTCTGGCTTGGTAGCTGGCGTTTATCCTGTTTTTGAACTCGGAAAATACCGGTGACTGATAATGCCAGTGCCTTTTTGCTCTATAGAGCGCTCGTTGAATGATCTTCAGTCCTCCGTAGTGAAGGATTTGGAATATATCGGCTACTGCACAATCTTCTTCAGATATGTGTCTCTCGGCTTTCTCTCTCTTATCTCCCTTCTCCTTTTGGACGCGACAGATATTCTTCTCCCTTCTCAGCATTTCTTGCTGCTTCTTTTGCTTCTGGTCGCTCTCCCATCTTGCCTTTTCCTGCTCAGCTTCTCTTGCTGCTAATAATGCGGCTTCTGCAGCGATAATCGCTGCTTCTTGAGAAGCTAAATACTGGTCTCGAAGCGCATCGTGGTGTTTCCGTGCTCTCGCCGTCTTGATCGCATCGTATGCGTCTTGTAGTTGCTGGAAGCGCTCTTTTGTGTCTCGGCTTAAGTTTTTATCTGGGTGGAGGGAAAGAGCTAATTGTTTCCAGGCCTTAGAGACCTCTGGTCTGGGGGCACTAGGGGAAATTGAGAGGATCGTGTAGGAGTCAATAAATTGGGGAACGGCAGCGGGAGTCATGGTGGTGCTGATGTGCTTGTCCAGGTTAATTCATGAGAAAAGCTTGGCTGATCTAAGTAGTGAGTATAGTTAGGCGTGCAAAAGGGACAGAATGGGGTTATGACGAGAAGAACGGACGAAGGAAGAAGAGATAAATTAAATTACAAAGGAAAATGTAACCGGTTAAATACCACATTGGGAGAATAGACTATACCATAATTACAACAGATTCCATTGTTCAGAGTTGATTTGAAGATTCTATCCCAGTCTACAATTGTTTCGATTGCTCTGGAATTGTCGCTTAGCTTTTTCAAGAGTCTTAACAATAGGGGAAAAGTGAGGCGACCTTCTCGGTAAACTTCGAAACTGAGAGTCCATTGCCGTATTCACACTAGATTTCTCGGGCCTTCTTGTTTCGTAACAGATGTTTTTTTGGTTTCTGAATGGAACTTGTTAACACAAACAAAGGCATTTATCCATGTTGTGTGAAAAATTGCCGGATGCAAAATGTGATCCTTCTTTTCGCCTCCTACTTGTACATTCCAGAATTTTAAGTGAGGGTGCACAGCTCCGTTCTCTTTGGAGTATGATGGCCAGTCTTGTTTCTTGCCCAAATTTATCGACATAGACTACCAACCTTGGACGCTATAAGTGATAGCTGCTATCGTAGATTCTCAAGCCATGTAGAGTATCTACTTCGTTGGAAAACAAGGATTGTTCGTCACAAAATTAGATATCTCGACACCAAACAGATGACGGAGAAGGTAAATTTGCGCGCCCGAGTGTGAAAAGGACATACGCTTGTGTTGTTCGTGTCATTGAGATGAAGTAGACTTCTGAATTGAAAAATACAGTAGCGAATTTCAGCAGAATGAGCTGTCCGCATAATTAGGTATTCCAAAACAAAAACTATATCAACATCTGATATATTAAGTGGGCATCCATGAATTTCTGGTTGAAAGTAATACAAAATAAACAAATTGGTTCCAAGAACATAGATGCTACTAGAGACCACTGGATCATCAAGTCTCTGTTGCAACAGAAGGGGATAGAACGAAATCCAATCTTAAAGTCCATAGAGGACTCTCCGAGGAAATGAATTAATAATGTGAAACACGACTTTCAAGTGCGTGTTCGATGAAAATTATTCATGTATGGAGTGAACATTATTCGTTCAAAGTCGATGCTATCTTTTTTTTAGAAGACTCAGCTCCAGCTCCTACAACTACCGTAGTTTCAAAAGAGATAAGGAGCATAGAACGTATTGGTGAATTATTATTATCTCTCATGAAATCGATGTTGCTGTATTTCAAAGTCACAAGGAAAGCCAGAGTTTGTATGTCTGCGCATTCGATTCCAACACTTCAATACCCTCACCATCAAAGCTTTTAAACACAGATACTAGTGATGGTCTCTCGATAATATAATTTCAAATCAGCTTTTTGAGCCGCTCCGATATCTATATGCCCCAATGATTTTCTTCGGGCTTGTCTGAGAGTATTGATACGTCCATGGTTAAGTACCGAGAATTCCCATGAAGAATTGTTCACCTAGCTAAAGGAAACATGATATAAGTCCAATCTTATCAGACTTTGTGCAAAGTATTTCAAGTGGATATTTTGAACTTGTTACGTACCGATAGAAACCTGCACAAATTGATATTATACATTTCCCATCGGTATGCTACCTAGAAAGCATGGTCAAAATCAAGACAAGCATAGCTATAACAATACTTTTGGATCCTATAGACCATTGAGCTAATCAATCCCACCAAGGTATCCTAGGACGTGATTCAGCTATAATCAAAGAAACTTTTAACTTTGTGCCTGCCAAGATTCAAGCCAGCTCTTAAAAAGCGTTGAGAGGTATATAGGACACTAGATAATGGTTCCGGCAACGAAAATAAATAGGGTTTCGTTATCGGAAAATCAGTATCCAGGGAAATAAAAAACCGAGGAGATTCTTACCAACACTATAGTACATATATACTAGCATAGATAAATGAATTGAGTTGCGGCATTTGAGATTCCTCCACATTTATATTTCCTACTCCAAGATCCTTATCTCCAAAAATCGTAGATGTGAATTATCAAGAGGCTAAACAGATACTCTTACCAATCCCCAACAATTCTGTTCCTATGATTTTCCTAATGTCACTTCTAGCTCCAGCTCTAGTGCCGACTCGGGTAGATATGCTAAATATTTAGAGCCAGGCCGAACACCCAAGGCAGAACTCTTGGCAGCGGGGTGCATATTTGGCGGGAGGCTAGCGCGTGAGTTGTTGGTTGGTTGACTGAATGCAACTAATCAAGACATTGATGACGCGTATTAAACGGGCTGACTAGTTGGATAGGCTAATTGATGGTTGCGGGCCTTGACGGTGCATCACGAACGAGTGTTATACATATTCTGGTGCTTCATAAATCTATTGCTAGTCAATGATAAAATCACGTAAGGATGAAGTAGCACATGAGTAGATCAAGAAGTACATGAGATAATTCAACAAGGACCCAGAGAATAGGGTAAGAACAGGCCATTTTTGAAATTTGTTGAGTGCATTGCTAAGCCGTTTGCGTGATTCATTATTCATTCCTTTGGACCATTTCATAATTAAATATCTGCAATGTCGAGTTTTTCTCAATTATTAACATGTACCCATTATTCAATTTTGTAAATTGATGCTTTGTGATGTGATAATTACGCCCCTATTGCCTCATCCCGTGCCCGTTCATATTTATCATGATGTGATCTGTCGACCCAAAAAACGCGGTAAGGGGTGTTTTGTTTGCCATTTCGATGTCCCGTGTGAGAACCCCTTATTAAATCCATCGTAACAATAAAAAGTATTATCAAGAATAGAAATTATCTCGTCATGTGATATGCCAGGGGAACTCTACAAAATAGCAGCAAAGACACCAATGGCAGCCGCGGCCAAAGAGCCACTGATCTGGTAAGAGTTGGCAGCGCCAGTGAAATCAACGGGGGCGGATGTTGTGCTAGAATAGGTACCATTCGTTGGGGTGGCAGTAGGTGCCTGAACCTGGCCATCGCTAATTTGAGAGATGACTGCAACTGCAAGGGAAGTGCTAGTTTCGAGTGTGGCTGCACTAGTAGAAGCTTGAATTTGGCCATCTGAAATCTGAGAGACCACCGCTGGAGGAGCAGCAGCACTAGTAGGAGCTTGGATTTTGACCATCTGGAATCTGAGAGACCACCGCTGGAGGAGCAGCAGCACTAGTAGGAGCTTGGATTGACCGTCTGGAATCTGAGAGACCACCGCTGGAGGAGCAGCAGCACTAGTAGGAGCTTGATTTGACCATCTGGAATCTGAGAGACCACCGCCGAAGAGATGGCAGCCGCGGACGTTGCGCCTTGAATTTGTCCATCTGAAATCTGACTGATAGGAGCACCTGTTGGGGATGGTGCAACAGAGGTGGGACCTTGGACTTGGCCATCGCTAATCTGAGTTATTGGCGCACCAGCAGCAGATGTAGGGGCTTGAACTTGTCCGTCACTAATTTGTGAGATAGTAGCGGCCGAGGTTGCACCTTGTGGTTGCCCATCTGAGATTTGAGAAATTGTTGCAGAGGATAGAGAAGCGATGGCAGTGGCAGTTGCTTGACCATCAGTTGATTGTCCAATGACGCCAGACCCAGCAGCTGAGCTGCATGCAGATGTTTGAATCAAAATTTGGGAGCATTGCTCACCCTGCGATTCCGTGTACAAATTATTGAATGTACCTGATAGGCACCTGTTGAGAATTGGAAAGTCAGTATTGTCTATCAGAGGTATGTTTGGGAGGAAAACGAAGAAGAATTTTCTTAAGGAAGAGGGAAAATGGGACTTGACATCCAGGCATAAACTAGGGATGGAAGAATTTTAAAAGTTGTGAATTGTTTACGTACTGGTAGAAAACGGAGGAACCTCCAAGAGCGAGAGAGCCGTTTGAACAAACAGACCAGCCACCGGTATAGATAGCCCCAGTTTGTGGTGGGCCATCGAACTGGAACTGGGCATTTGACGCAATGTATCCCGTTCTGTCTTGCTGGTCCTTTAGAATACCGTCGCTAAGTGTGACGGCAAGAGATGATGAGCAGTCGGCACGCTATATAAAGGTTAGCTAGATCATATCCAACGATAGATTGAAAGAAATAGAGATATATTCACCTTTTGCTGACGCTTTGCCACACTGCTAACATTTACAGTAGAGATCTGAAAAGCGCCAGAATAGCTAGTTGCACATCCATCGGGAGCAGATGTGGTTGGGGTAATGAGAGCTGTGACCTGAGCAGATGCCACAGATGCCAGACCAGCAACAACAACGAGTGTGGTCTTCATATTGAGTTTGATATAGAAGCGAGGGCGTGTGAAGAAGAATGATAATCCAAAAGCGAGTGAGGAGGATTTTGCAAACGACCAATAGAGACTTGAATAAAGGCGATGTAATAATGGAAATATGAATGGCAGGATTTTGTTGTTTATGTAGGAGTTGGAATGGCCACTATCTACTAGTATCTAGATACCTAGTGAAAGCTACAGGTCGGAGACGGCGCGGGGCTAATATTTCCACGACCTTATTGGGATAGGCAGGAGAATAGCGCTGCCCATTGCCTAATGGAATATTGTTCTAGCATGTTGGTTATTGAATCACTTGATACAAAATTTGACGATTGACAATTTAGAAGTGGTTAAATTCGACTCAAGTGTACCTAGGTACCTTCCGAATTGCTGGATCAATGAGGCACGATACATCACTAGTCTAATTAGCATCTGGTAGTGATTGGCGGTCATTGGCGGGGTAGACAGTCATTGAACCCTTTCTTGATCTCCAGTGGTGAATGAGCATATTTTGTGGGAACGCCTGTACAAAGCTAGAGGACCTTTTTCTCCATGTGAACACAAGCAATAAGGAATAAACAGGCTCGGAAAGATATGCATGGTTTCCGAGTCTTGTGTGTTAGCACACATAGGTAAAAACAACGGCAGGTCAAGCCTGGGCAGGTCAAAAAACAGGTTGGAAAGGTATGTGAATTCGTGTATAAACTCAATTACTCCAAACACACTCTGCCTATTGTGGAATGATCGTCTCAGCAACACGAGTATAATTGATAGAATAACCATTTGAACTAGTGTACTGCGGAGTAATTGAGTTTACACGGTGGCGCCAAGAGGGGTATCATTCGCAATTAGTCTTGGGGACTCAGGGCATTTTACCGGAGAAATAATGCTAGTGCTAATTGGCAAAACTACTTGCTAATGGCGATGTAAAAATATGATGAATTCCAATGAGTCTATCAAATTGGAAATCGAAGTAGATCCATATCGTACTCGTACTATGAAACGAGAGGAGGATGAGATACGCTTACCATCGAAAAGCCACGGAGTATCGATTATGAAGATGTCACTACATCTGTGCGTTACTTGGTGAATGAAGAGACTTTATCCAGATGATCAAAGTTTATCTCTTTTCCAGTTCATTAGTGGAAGTTAAGAAAACAGGAAGAAAACAGGAAGAAAATTGGTTGATGTTGAAAAGGGCGTACCAATATATACATACATACCTCCTTTGTTGTCATAAAATACAAAGTTTTAACTTTAGAGCCTATCTAGGTAACGTGCCTCGTATGCGGAAGCTAACCAATGATTAGATAAGCTACCAAATATCTAAGTTATGCTGTTGTTGTTACTTGGAATCAAATGCGAACATCAACATCAGAATACCTACCTACGTAAGTGCTAAGGTATGTACATATTCTCAGACGTCTCGTATTGTAATATGTACGAGCACCCGGTGGAATCACAACATTGATATCAAGAACCAAGAACCTCCAAGACGGATTTCCAAGATCCCCGGATTTAGTTCAGCCTCTATTTTTCAATCCATGCTCAACAAAATGCTCGGCGAGCTTTAGTTTGCAAAATACCTCACAAAATTACATGCACGTCATCATATCTTACTCAAATAAGCAGTACCATGGATCACAGCATTCCTCTTATCTGTTCCGCTCTCGGACAATTAATTCGTAAAGACTCGAGAGATACGTCGTCGGTACCTTCACTAACCGGTTAGCATTGTATAACATGCACGCTGTTCCAAACACAAAAAGACAGCGTCATGATGAAGACTGTATCCATCTCAAAGTTGTGGCCGCGAGACAAATCCGACGGCCCTGCAAGAATCAAAGATATACCTTCGAATTACATGATGCAGATGATTATGTTTCGTTGGCATTGCTGGTCCAACTGCCAGCACTATAAATACCTGAGTATCAAGCCAATGCCTCTAAATGATTGACAATAAATGATTGCAACACAGACAGCCTTCAGGAAGCTAATGCGGGGTTTGTTGCATACAAAACAAAGCAAGACGGGTCCCATTAGCAGCCCGAATACATCACAAGAGGCACAGACGTCGAAGGATTACAATGAGGGGTACATTGTATGTTTGATCGAAAGTTCTGTCGCTCGTCAAATGATGTTGAGCCTGAAAGCCCAAAGAACCCGGCAAGAGTTGATACATACTCAATCATGTTTGAATACATTCTCGGGTATTATTTAAGCTAACACTTACATACAATCGCGAACCGCTCGACTAAATATCCCAACGTGGCATTCTATAGTTTATCTGTCGACACACTCTTGTTCTATCAGTTCTGTGATATCTCCGTATTTCGATACCTATCTGCCGACAATTAAGAAGCTTTTCCCGACGATGTGCAGCTTGAGGAATATACAAGCGGAAACGGTGTTGCTTAAAGGGTGGAATAACATTGGGCGATGAACAAGATGTGTCTGGCGGAGGCTTCGAAGAATATACCTTGTCAATTCAAAAAATGAGTATGAATCTACAGAGCCATGAACAACATGGACACACGCACAAGTAGCTCTGCGACTGGAGAGTATAATGAAACGAGGGGCACGAAAATTGCATCTCTTTCCCTGGTTGTATTTACATTTAGATTTCTCAGTACTATATACAGCGAACGAAGATTCCTAATCGCGGCAGTTTTTTTAGTCCTTCTATGGACAGGCTTGAACGGAATATTGGGAGAATGTATTTGAGTAGTACATCCCAAGTCTACTGCAGTAACCTATCTGGCGCTTAGATAAATCTTTATTCTGGGGTTTCGAATGATTCAAGATGAGATTCATCTGTTAGCCCTACAAAATGTTGTCTCTTAAGTCCAAGCTAAAGGATCCGGTAAAGTGACTGGTGTATCCGTCCTCAACTTATTTGTAATCAGTCCCTCAAATGTACTACTCCAGCTAACTCTTGGAGTCAATGGATCCAATCCCCAAAGCTCATCCAAGAATCCAATAATACTTGTGTGCGTGTACTCGCCTCCCTTGTTCTTTCCCTTCTTCTCCACCACTCCCTTGCCAACCCACGGGCTTATCAAAAGCGTTGGAACGCGGACACCCAAACGTTTGAAATCAAATGTCATGTTTTTTCCATCGGGGGCTTTTTCAGTATATGTGAGATCATCTCCAGCCGGTACGTTCGAGGGGGGAGGAACATGGTCGCCGAAACCTCCGTGCTCGTCGAACGTGAGGATAAAGAGGGTTTCGTTCCATTGTGGGGACGATCGAATAGCTTCATAGATTCCTTTGATGAAGCTTTCACCGGAGGTGATGGGTGATGGGGGGTGGAATGACTGATAGGAGCAGCACTCTGGGTTGATGTATGTGAACTGTGGCAGTGTGCCTGCAGCAGCATCCTCGTAGAATTTTGTCAAGGGGGCAATGTTAGTTTCATATGCGCCAGAGGTAAGGGTCCAGTTGTAGAATGCGGCATCCGGGTTGAAACCGAGGCCGGGTCCCATGGTAGAGTTCTGGTAGTTCATCCAGGTGATGTCATTTTCGGAAAGCTGTTCGAAGATTGATTTCACGGGAAGACCGTAAACGTTGAAAGCGTTATCATTTTTGCCGTGTCCATGAGATGTTCCACTCGTGATGTAGGCACGATTGGGGTTGGTAGGGCCCGGAACAGAGGCGAACCAGCGGTCGAAAAGAACAAAATTTTCGGCCATTGTGTTGAAGACTTTGACTTGGTCAGGGGTGTAGTAGTTAATGGCTTCAGCGGCACGGGTTTTGTTCAAGGTGCTGTAGGTGATGGATTGTTCTGTCACGAAACCACGCATGCTTTCGGATTGTTTTCCAGATGGATGATATGTTGTGAAGACTTCTATAAGTTAGCGAGGGTAACAAGTTGTCTAATAGACCGGACAAAGGAGAACCATACGTTGCATGTTCACACCACTTATACTGTGGTTTGGATCGTCTGCTGCAACATCGTTGGCACGAGGCCCAGCACACACATCAGCCTTTTGCCCAGGGTTTGACGCATTCCTTTTTATCTGTCAATTGAAGTCCATCTAGAATTGTGAACCTCTGAGAAAGCTTACATTGAATTACAATAATTGTGGTGTAATAAACCGTCAATAGATGGGTTGTAGCTAAGACCACCTGCGAAGGTATCAAACGATCTATTCTCTTCGACGAGAACGACAACATTTTTAATTCGACTTTTCCATGAATTGTCGGTAGTCTCGTGATACTGAATATTCTGGGGAGCAGCCAGAGCAACCCCAGATAAGGCTGCAATCGTTATCACCTCGAGACCGAACATCATGAATACCAATAAAGATACTACTTGCCGTTGAGATCAAGTCGTGGAATCGAAGATTCTTGTTGCTTCATATACACTCCCGGCGACCGCCGGCCGTTGGCCTGCATTTGACAGCAGTGCACTAAGCACATGCACGTGTAGCTGGTGATAGGACAATGCTACATCATCAATATCGAAGTCGTACAGGAAGATGCAGATGGATATAGCCTCGACCCTGAACTTGCAGATATTTCAGGAAGTAGAACTTTCTACCTTCCTAATTCTTCGATCATATTGCACATGGTGCAAGTTATTGGTTAAGTATATGCGTGCGCGAGGACCCTGGTGTTATTATTTGTTAACAAAGGCCTGCATGGGAAAACAACACTGGCTCGACGGGGTAAGACTTCGACATCTGGAAATTGAAGGTGGGGTAAGTCGTGTTGATCTGCGGGTACATGTATCGGCTTCTATCCTCCGCGGCCAGTCGAATACCGGCAATGAGCACGTGTGAGATTTGAAAGACGAGTAGGAAATGGTGAATTAATAAACACGGGAACCGGCAAAGTAGCATACGACGGAGGATACCTCGAACACATCTGTCTGGCTTTGTCTCTGCGACTAGAGCCAACGCTCTGATAAACGAGATGGCATGGTTTACAATAACCCTCACAAGCTTTAAACTTTGGAACCGAATTTCCAATCGCTCTGACATGCCACCGAGATGCTTCTCACACTGATGAGTCGTATTTGCGGGATACTTCGAAGATGACCGCAGAACGAAGTGTTTAATCTTCTCCCGGATTCAAACGATACATATGTAGGAAGCAGTGGGTGATGACAGAGCTTTATTAGCCAAAGAGCTAGATGAGCACTTTTTGCACTTTTAGCGATAGTAACAGCTCGAATCCAAGATAAACTGTACATAATATCTACCACAAACTGATGACACCAGGGATATCAATCACTTACATAAATGGGAGAAAGCTCGAAATCTTTCTGAATCGCCGTGTGTCACGTGCATGCTTCCCCTCGCGATTTTGCTCCACTAAAGATACGAGGCTGGCACGTGGCTGGGGAGTTGTTTGCCGAACTCGGGGATTTTCTTATCTCACTAATAAGGATGGGAGACCTGGTGGACTTCTTCTACGTATCTAATAAATATTGACATCGGCCAATTCAAGTGTTACTAAGGCGGACTTCATGTTAGACAACTCGGTCTACTCTGAGGATGTGTGGAGGCTAAAGTCCTATCTTACAATTTTCGGCCGTAAAGGTATTTGCCAATCGCTACTCATGACCACTGTGTTGACACTTTCCTATCAGTCAGTTATTACTAGAATTCAGATTGCGAAAAAGCAAAACCTTGCTATGAGGGGTTTTGTTACGGTTGTTTGTCAGGATATACATGTTCTCATATGTTCCCATATAGAAGTCTCGATTAATTTCGACTTAGTGGTATTCTAGATTCCGAATAGTTTCGACCAGATACCACCGGGTAACAATTACTCATTGTTCCATTACAATCAAAATCTCCCCAAAAATCACAGTGTTGTTTCAATATCTAGTTCCCAGTCAGTCCGAAGAACATGGTATTTAAAATGTTAAAATCTCACAAATGGTTTAAGAACACAGGCCTTGCTTCGATTAAAAAATCAATGGGATCGAAAAGGGGATTCTCATAAAGAGGTTTCGTTGTATTGACGTAGCAAGTGCAGCTTTGATAGATGCTCTCACCAAAAGCCTTCGGAAGAAGTTTAAAGCTTTGATTCAGCCCACCTTATTCATTTATCTTATCTGTGCGGGGCAACCATTTCCAAGATGATCCGCAATCGAGGAATGCCGGAGGAGATATGCAGGAACCCATCATCGTATCTTGAGTTTCTTGGCCATCTTATCGTTGAAACACTCCAAGATAAATTCCTGAGTATTCATAGCTCTCAAAATACCATCTCACTTGTATCCTGTTGTTCCGAGTATAAATATCTGCTTTGTTTCTATCGTTTGGGTGAACAGACAAGTATCGTGAGCAATCGGAGGAATCCCACTTCATTGATTTGAGATCATGGCTTTCAGAATGTTGAAATCGGCTGCCGTGACCATATCCCTGGTGAGCATGGCAAATGCTGCCATCTCAATCTCGAAGACCGGCACTACCGTTGCTGTTAATGGCATCAGCTATTATGTTGGCATTGACCCTGTTGCAACCATCCAGTCCAAGCCGAGCACAGCAGACTTGGTTCCTTTGACGGTTATGAAAAGTTCAGAGAGAAGTTTCACCGCTGCTTCATTCAAATCATTAGTTGCCAATTACACTGCCTTCGACGATGTTTTCAATCCCGGATTTTTGGAAGGTATGCCCATCTTCCAACTTCAATACCAACAATCGTTAACTAAACTAGCTGTTCACCTCGTCGGTTCTACTAATTCTAGTTCGTTATCAACTGTTTGTAATGAATTTGGAACTCAAAAGTTTACCAGCAGTTCAAACAATCAGGTGCCTCCAGGGCCATACTTTTTAAACCCAAATACCGGCGAGCTCTTCAAAGCTTATCGTTTGTATTCTGATGTACAGGATGCTTTTACTGAAGGAACAATTGAGAACTCGGACGGAACGTTTTCTATTCTGAGTGCATCCATTCCTGGGGTGCAGAGTTCTACTATCGGCGTGCCTTCCAGACTCTACTATACCAAAACTGCCGAAAAGCCTCTCGCCGGAGTCCGGCTTGGTGTAAAGGATATCTACGACGTTGCAGGAATCAAGACCAGTAATGGCAATCGTGCATATTATGAGCTTTATCCACCAGCAAATTTTACCGGACCCGCTGTCCAGAGTTTGATTGACGCAGGAGCAATTATCGTCGGGAAGATGAAGACATCCCAATTTGCTAATGGGGAGAGCCCAACCGCGGACTGGGTGGACTATCACTGCCCTTTCAACCCCCGTGGTGATGGATACCAATCTCCATCCTCTTCTTCTTCTGGCCCTGGAGCTGGAATTGGTGCTTATGATTGGTTGGACCTTGGTATTGGTTCCGATACTGGTGGAAGTATTCGTAACCCATCTCAAGTCAACGGATGCTTCGGTAATAGGCCATCTCATGGACTGGTTAGCTTGGATAACGTAATGCCTTTATCTCCAACTCTTGACACTGCGGGTTTTCTCACCAGAGATCCAATTTTGTGGCACGAAGCTGCTAAAGTCTTGTATGGAAACAACATCACAAGCAACTTCACTGAATTCCCCAAGAAGATTTGGACGTCGGATTTCCCAGAAAACGCTACAACAGAGGCTGAATCAGTCTTACTTGATTTTCTCGCGAAGTTAGAAACGTTTCTTAACTCAACAAGCACGACTGCTCTAGATTTGGGGGCTCTTTGGAACGAAAAAACCCCATCTGGAGCAAATGACTCTTCAATTGAAGACTTCCTTAGTCTTGTCTATCCCACTCTCATTTCCCAGCAACAATACAGTCTCCTTGCCGAACCGTTCTATGCGGATTACGCTGCTGCAAATGATGGCGCCCGTCCTTTCATCGATCCCGTACCATTAAGCAGATGGGCTTGGGGACAAAACAACATCAGTGCTGATGCAAGCGAACAAGCCATTTCTAACAAAACTATTTTCATGAATTGGTTTGCCGAGGAAGTTGTACCTTCTAGCCCAGCCAGCTGTAGTGAAAGTTTGCTTCTATATCCCGGGACATTAGCAGAAACATCATATAGAAATGTTTACAGCAGGTACGTAAAGTTTTTCACTTGTCTATAAGGGTATTCAATAGTCCGGACTGTAGTCCAACAATCAGAAATTTGAAACGGTTGGATCTCAAGCCCATCTTTTTACTAACTAAGATCAATAAAATAGTCTCCCAGGAGTACCGTCCGGATGGTCTGTCAGCCGCGTATCCAACTTTGCCGAAGTCCCCGATATGGTGTTCCCAATCGGCCAAGCTGCATACAATTCTACCATATCATTACAAACAGAGTATCTACCGGTGGCAATTGACATTATTGCTAGAAAAGGGTGTGATGGGATGATTTTTGAACTGGCGGAACGGTTGTTAGAAGAAGGTATTCTGATGATTCCCAAAGCAGGGAGTGTAATGTATTGAGTTTAGCGGTTTTATTTTTTGATAGTTATTTAATGTCTATATTTCAGTTGGCCTACAATCAACTTGTTAGGTGATGATTGCAGATTAAACGCTCATATTTTCACGAGTAAGTTCATGCGATACCTTCTGCAGTCAATTGCTCAGTCCCATAACCTAGATATCAAACACCCCTCGTAGGTACTTTGCAAATGATTCACTTGTGTAAAATCTGAGATTCATCTCCACCAAGCTCCTTCACCAATGACTAATAGCTAGCCATATATTGTGTATTCATGCGGTCATCATATTTGAGTAGGAGCGGAAGTGCAGATATGTCGGGGATACCTTTTCTGAATCCTCTCCTTTTCTTTCAAAACTCTATGATTTTCCCAATTTCTATTATTGTTTTGATTCGAATACTATCCCAATTTGTATCATTAATCTAAGTTATATCATTATCCTAAGCTATATCATTGTCCTAAGTCATATTATTGTTCTAAATCATATCATTATTCTAATTCATACTATTATTAAAATTCATAATATTGTCCTGACTTATATCATACAATCCCTTCTCAATTTCATATTATCGTGTAAATCATCATATAACCCATCACAAAATCATATTATTTAGCCTAGTATAAAAAAAAATCGCCTTCATACCATATCCAGATTTTCCACAAAAATCTCATTACGATAATTGCATTCCTACACTCCAACTTCTTGCTGTTTCAGGGGTTTTCTGCTTCAGATCATGCTTTGGTTGAATCTGTTCTTGTCCCTGTGCATTGCATGAACCTTTGTTGCCCCACTTGCCCCGCTACAACCTGCAAATTTTGCTCTTTTTTTTCCTTCTCGAAAGCCAATGAATATTGAGTATCGAGCAGATATACAAAAGCACATCAACAATGAACCAGTGTTTGTAAATGCAATGAAGATTTGTTTAATGTAAATTTTGATGTGTTGATAGGTTGACAAAGGAG
Organism: Botrytis pseudocinerea; assembly: GCA_019395245.1. NCBI lineage: Eukaryota > Fungi > Ascomycota > Leotiomycetes > Helotiales > Sclerotiniaceae > Botrytis > Botrytis pseudocinerea. The sequence goes on from JAHXJK010000136.1 coordinate 46,389, forward strand.
GTTGTAGGGGTTAGCCGAGGAGGTCAACTACCATCTGCTCTCTTTTTCTCCGATCAACAACATTCTTGGGTTTTCATAGCCATTCCAGATATTTGTAGATTTTTCAAATTGACCTGTGAGTTTTGTAAAGATAAAATAGAAGATGGCTATTAATTTGCTTCCCTTGCTTTCCAGTAACATACAATCCCTTCCAGTGTTATACATGCCTCACACATTATATTTCAGATGAGGTCAATTCTTTCAATAAGATTAGTCAAAATAGCAAGGTTCTGCACTGCTATTTGTAAAAACATAAAGCACTAGAAGTCGTCTAATGCAAAGATCCCTTCGCGATCCCCTGCTTTAGTCCCCGTTTTAGCCCCATACATCACATCCACAACCACAACCAAAAGCAAAAACGAAAAATTGACCTACGCAGGGATCGAACCTGCAATCTCTTGATGTCGAGTTAAAGGATGAAATCCTTTAATCGTAGTCAAGCGCCTTGCCATTGGGCCAGCAGGCCTTGTTATTTGATGCAAGAAGGGGGAAATTTTGTCAATATATACCCCGAATTTTGTGAAAACTCACTTGTTGAATGGTTAACTAAATTTGTACAATAGGAATAGTTCCCTGTGAAAGAACTTTCTGTTTGTTAATCCATTTTTGTTTGAATTGAAATATAATATCGGACAGTGATCAGCACAAGTACCCAATTCTGCGAGAGTAAATTTGAAAGCCTAGCGGAATTTAAGCAAAAAGGTTTCCTTACGGATTCCTTCAGACCTGCTTCTGGCACTTCTTTTCAAAACAACCACTTCGATTGGGAAGCTATCATCATTAAGAATATCTGCCGTCTTCAGTCGTCAATCAGTGTTATGGGTAGATTGATTACCAACCTTCAATAATTTCTACACAGCCTACTTCGGCTTGTACATTACTTTCATAAAACTACTCTGGTTCGTACTTACTTATGTAGAATACCTCAGCGTCAAGTCGATATGCATGTTCAAATGTCAAAATTCATGGAGTATGAGGGAGACTAGGTGGGTGGAATCATGTACACAGTATCTGGCTCTTGCTACCACTTGCCCTCGTCTTGCAATGAATAGAGTCCAAACTACATTCTGGTATCAAACTCATATTTCCTAGCGAATGTAGCTTGTTGAAACGTACAACTATGGGCAATTCGTCCGAAACTCGAAGTTAGAAGTATAAAACCGAACAGCAAAGATTGTGAGCAGTGATCACCACAAATCTAGTGATTAAATTCATGCTCCTATCGGTATCCAAACAGGTACACATAATTTTAGGCCTCGATGTTTGAGCTTTATTACGCGTACTTTCGTTGCTCTTTGCCTTCGAACGTTGTTTATATCTTTAGTGAGATCGGAATGCCCACAAGGTCTTTGATGCCGCACGAGCTTACTGCTTTGAAGACCATAGAGCTCTTTACCTTAAAAGGAGACAAATTGGCTCAATGACTTAGCAAGGAGTTATTTAGGACTCGGTGGTTGCGTGTCTCTTTGCTTGCTTTGTGGATACCCTTCGAGCCTATAAAACATATTGGCTAATCATGTGTATCACAACAAAAGACTTGTATTAGCATGATCAACTGGTACAAGGCATTTACAGTAGAGTTTCAAGACCCTTTACCTTTTTGCTAGTCTCATCAAATGACTAGTTCTATGGAAAGATCTCAGATATAAACATTCTCTCCCTCAAGAGAATTCCATTTCCTCATATCAATTAATTCTCACTGACAAAGCTTGAAGCTTTAAGTCTGGGTTTTATGATGCATTCTTGATCACAGGCACAAATACTGCTACTGCTTGAAGTCTTTTGGCCACAGTGTACGGCTATTTATATGTCATACCAGGATCAATTGATTCTAAATCCGATCTTCTATCGTACTATCTAGCACAGACTTTTGTATAGTTACGCAGTATGAAAGTCACAAGAGCCTATATCTTTTGGGTCTTCTTTGTACGAAAGCAAAAGCCGTATCATGCTTCCTTTTACTTTATTATATATAGGTTACCCGATTCCAGAGACTTCCAGACCATGAGGAAGTCGTTAGACAAGCAACAAAACTACACGGTAAATAAAACAGATATTCAAACATACTCATTCACGATAGAACTTCAGCTTCCTTTACGATCAGAAATTACTAAGAGCACGCAGTCATCAATACCCAGGATAGCGCACCCTAACTTCACAACATGTCGAACTCCTACGTTCGGCCTCCTCATTATCAAAGACATCATCAGTCCATGCTACTGAATCTCTGCAGCATATTTCCATTCTTCGAGACAGATCATTTCGACCGCGAGTACCAAAAAGAACTTGCTTCAGTCATTTCTCAACATGCGCTGACTGGTTTGGACTTTTGTTATTACTGGACTGAAAAAGTCCTGTGGGATAGATTCCAGTTATCTGGTGCATTTGGCGAGTTTCCTGGTAAATATGGTGGTCCTGAGTATATTGTTCAAGAACAAATCGGACAATTGCCTCCCACTCCAGAATCTGCTGAACCGGCACCTGCGATATCTGCAGATTTCTTTGACAACATCTTGGAGACTTTGGAGACCCCAAGCCGCTCTATAAAACCTGCCCAGTCAATCAAAAGCCAGGCTCCAGAGATATCTAAAGCTGCCTACGAAACACCTGTCTCTGAACCTGTTCAACAAAGAGTGGATCTCATGGCAATCCCATTTCAACAACTGGGTCAAAATCGTTTTGAGGGATACCGCAACCCTCAAAATCCACCAGCTTCTGTACCAATAAAAGCACCCCAAGATTATCCCAAAAGTTGTGTCTATCCCGAAAGCCCATACACTACAGTACAAGGCCCTCAAGGCTTTCCCGGTGTCCAGTTCAATCCTGAAGACCTAGGCACTTCCCAGACTCCCAATAAATTCTCAGTATCAACCGTTGGACCCGAACCTTTGACTTCAATCCCTTCATCGCTTTTAGCTGCTCGACTTGCTTTACCTGGTCTCTCTAATTCATATACAACATCCAAAGCCGCACCTGCCGCACCATCATCATCATTGGCACCTCTTCCTCCTCTTCTACTCCCAGACTCAGTTTTCAAAGATCCTCATACTGGTGAACTAATCACAATAAAGATGTTTGAGCGGCGATGCCTTGGTCGCGGTGCTGAGATTGCCATCAAACAGGCACAAGCTGCCGTCAAGGCGACACCGAACCGTATGACCAAGCCTCTAGCCCGTTCGTTGTTGGAAGACTCACTCACCACTGCATTGGCCAGTATCATACAAGAGCATACCTCGTAATAGCAAAGTGCGAGATATAGAGCATATACTGTAAATAGAGGTGGCAAGAACACGTGAGGCTCAGGGAGTGGGGGAGGGGGGTGTTCTTCCGTCAGTTTAGTTCCCAATATAAACTCATCTAACTCAAAGTAACTTTCGTTCGCTTCATTGAATTTTTTGAAAAGGGCAGCATATGAGATAATACACAATACACATATGTGATAGAGTCATTTTTGGAACTGGCCATTACCTAAGCACCCAGCGATTATCTACATAAAACCAGGTAATAAGCATCATTCTATGATTTTTCGTGAAGAAAAGGGTTGTAAATTAATACTCGATGTCTCGATGTTCTTTCTCAATTCCGAGGTGTTTTTGTTCGCACCTTCCTTCTTTGCTTCGTAGATTCAAAGGTCATCTATCTCTACGCCTAATGCACGTTGTTCACCTTTCAACTGGACTCTGGGAAAACATACACTCTCAATCGATCACCTCAAACCTGGAGATGGATGGTCTTCCACGAATTAAAGATGAACCAAATGACGATTCATTCTCATTCTTATTCTCATTCAAACCACCGAAGCTAGATAGAAAATCAGCTCCCTCTGACCTATCGACGTTGAAAAATGGGATGCAAACCAAGTTGGAGCAGGATTTACCTACGGAGCACAAAGATCCAGTCATATTTCAAGGAAAACATGAGAGTTCTGCTAGTGATGAGAAGTTTTCTACCGAGTCAAAAGTGGATTTGTCTTTTGCTAATAAGCCCACGACGTCCAGCACACAGTCCAGACCAAAGCGAAACATTAGTACATCTGGATACAATGGCCCTCAAACGGTATTCACGCATTCCGATTTGCAAAGAATGTTAGTTAGTAGTTCAGGACCGGTTGTGGTGACTGAAAATTTTATGCTTCTACAATCATCCTCAGATAAAAGGCCCCCATAGTTCTCCAGCGATGAACAATCAGCAATCAGGCTACTTGATCATTCCAGTAGGACAGCTCAATCCCTCTGTACAAATGGGTTGGAATCAGAATTATCCTGTGGGTAGTGGCAAAGAGGCACAGGAGGAAGTGAATCAACAAGCGGATATCAAAAAGCCTTCCAAAAGGACATTGAACGCCTTCATACGTCTCGGTGCTTGCGCAAATTGTCATGATCCAACTCACCAGTTAAAAGATTGTATGATATGCAACGATGAAGGCTACATGGATGGATGCCCTATATACAACAGCCTCGATCACCAATTCTACCAGTGTCAAAAAATAGGCCAGCACAAAAATACGTTATGGAATTTTGCTAAGGTATATCGAAAAAACAAGCCACCGCTAAGATTACTGGAAGATCACAGAAACATTTGGATAACCACGAAGAAATCAGGAAAATGAATGAAGGAAAAGAAGCAAATGGCATGCACACCTTGGACTGCAGAGTTTGCTAGGAAGAATAGAAACAGTTGGACGGATACCAAGATTGTCGACATGAGAAGCAAGAGAAAATTGTGCCGTTTAGAAGATCCTGCATAGAAAGCTCCAAGGCGTGTGCCACTACAAATATCTGTGAAGGATATGCACCTTGTCAAGAATATTGAACAAAAACTACTAAATCTCGGACTTCAGCCAAGTTTGACCGCAGAAACAAAAACAGGAGGATCTCTATCGCGGAAATCAAATGCACCACGCATGGCTCAAGGTTCAAGACCAAACCAAACAATAAACCACGACCACGACCACGACCACAATGACAAGAAAAACAAGGACATATTGCGGGTTTCTCTCAGAGAAGATTCAAGAGATAGGCAGCCATTGATCCAAAAAACCGGAACTTCTTACATGACGGGAGCGGATCAGCAAGCACGGTCTCAAACTCAGGACAACTTGAAAGAGAAACAAAGCTCTGGTCTTCCAGTCCGTAAGCCTTCCTACTGTAACACAAGTTGAATTTTTGCTCTGTTGTAGTGAATTGTGGTGTGAAATACCAGAGTACCCGAAAGGCATCTCAAGAGTGACATGGCTAACATGTTATACATGTAACAGATGTGAACGGCTCACCTAGCTATGCTACAGGCTTACCACTGCAAGGTTCCAGACTCCAGACCTACGATGAAATGGTTGCAGAAGAGTATACTGAGATGATGAGAAGGAACAATGCATGGTGTCAGGAAGAATAAAAACAGCGAGGCTGAACGGGAGTGTTGGCTGCAGTGGGTAGCGGAGCACAATTTTGGTAGCATGGACAGATGGCTGAATAGAGAAAAACAAACACTTTTAAGAAGAATGTCTATTAATATCATGTGACGCTGGAATTTTTGCTCTAATATACTCAAAGAACTAATGATAGAGAGCAATCTGGCTACCACACAGCCCAAAACAGAGTCCCTTCCCAACACGTGAATGTGTCATAAATCTATCAGGTCTCTGCAGCGACATCACATAGACATACAAAGAGAACCCTTTAGTTTCATATCTCCCCAACAAGGTCATCTTCCTCAAACTGCCCATCCCAACAACTCAGAAACCTAAGCGCGATCCGTAACCTTTTCATATAAACCAACCTCGATCGCCAACACCCAACCTTGTTAGACATCGAATCTCAATTTCGATTCACTATATAGCCATTTCTCATTCCATTCCAGTGCAGACTCTGACATTGGAAACCCAAAGACAAAGGGACACCTTTCGAGTGCGACTTAATACGTTCAAATCTGTTGGTTCGCTTATTCCTATTGAGATGTATAATGGATTTCGGGAGCGGAGTTAAAGCTCGGAAATTAGGTTTAGAGCGGGATGCGCTGTTTTAATATGAGGTGAGAGATAAGATGTGAGGTGAATGAGGGAACTGAGCGGTCCAGATATGATTCACAGGCCGTAAACTGGCATTTCAAGTTTTTGTTTACTGATCTTTGGCACGGCCCAACCCGTTACTCATTTCAACAAATCTGTAGAAAGAATACGGTGCGTTATTGCACTGTTGCCTAGCTTGATTGGAGATCTTTGGATTCCCTTATTTATTTGTTAAGCTGCATGCGTCTTCTTTGCGATAGCTTCTGCAAAAGTCAAAGCTGTCGATAACGATACGTCGGAATCCGACTGCGATATCCAAAATACCATCAGGCCACCAATAATCTCCCTCCGTATTGCTCGCCATGCCGCACGCGACCATGCAAGACCCTCCAATCCCCTTTGAAACTAGGCCAGATAGTTTGATGCCACAATCACTCTTGGCTCTCCCATCCCTCAAGCAGTACATGGTCCATCGATTGGTCGATGAAGGAATATCCATCACCACCATGGAAGCCGCTTTGAGCCACTACGCCGGTCACTACCAGACTATGGCCGATGTATGTGCTGGAGCAAGCGAAGGCACCATTACTTTCATGGCAGATAAATTGTTCTGGCGTTCTCACTGCATGTTACACATTGTCCCTTTTTACTTTGCACAAATTTCTGACTGAAACGTAGGGCCTCATGAGCAGTTTCCCCGCTATAATTGCTACTTGACTCCGCGTGATAGGGAGGTCATCCATGAGGCATATCGCAAGATTCCTGTCGAAAAGATGAATGCTATGAATGAGCAGATGTATCGTGCCCAACAGCAGAGATGTCTTGAGCTCTATGTCCAGGAAGCTCAGGCGTGGAGCAGAAGCATCGAGGGCAAGATTGCGCAGATGGTACAGAAATGTGAGAAGTCCGAGGACCATGAGGCAGAGGATCACCAAGATGGAGGTTCTCAGTAATTGGCGCAACTTGAGATCTGAGAGAAGAGGCAAGAAGGTAACTCTCGAGTTACTGAGAAGCTTTGGGATAACCTGATTGTAATTCTACGCATAATAGTACATCGCGTTTAGAGTTACACAGGAGTTTTTAATGGATGGCAATGAGAAGCCTAATATGCCTTTTGATGTACCTGAGGCGTTGTAATTGACTCGTGAGTCGATTAGCTAGCTTTTTTAGAGTAATAAAAACATCATCACCCTACTCTCTCTGTACTATTGCTTTTTTAAGGTGACCAATTCTGAATATTTTCCAACTCAAGATTCACCATCGAATTTTCTCCACCTTGACCTTTTTTCTCAATAAATTTATTTTCAAATTGCTACCACCTCCGCTACACACACTATTGCAAAAATAAAACACAATAACCAAGTTCGCTGTGATATCAGCTCAACTGCCCTTTCATCATGGTTTATATATCATGCGGTGATTTTATGATAGCAAAGCTCGTTGACGATCAAAGTATCGACCCCGCATACACAAAAGAGCAAGCCACGCAGCTTTATCAGATTTGTTATAGGAAACATAGCAGAGGATACGTTCGAGCTGCCACAGAAAAGTGGCTTTACATGACAGATAAATGCTTTTGGCATCAATTCTGTAAGAGGTGTGGGATTATCGAGTAGAATGAATTCTGACAATGACTTCAGGGCCAGCTGAAGAATTCCCAAGAGAAAAAGCGCACATTTTGCTGAACAACAAGGAGGGCAAAGCTACAAAGAGAAATGAAAGCGTCGCTGGACAAACAAATCAAGGTTTCAAGCAAGGAGACACTCAGACCGCACGAAATGAGGCAGCAGAATTGGCACCGCAGCACAATATTCCCAACTCAGATAAACCGGCAAAGATCACCAATTCCACAGAAGGTTCGCGATCAAAGCAGAAGGTTAAAAATAGAGGCCGGGCCAAGTCTATGAGTGGCACTAAAGCTATAGATTGGGGTATCGTTACAGTACAACGAAGAAAGGAATACCGTAGGAAATTAAAACGAAACCTCTCGAGCAAGAAACAGACAGCGGAAGCATTAGCGCGAGTCTCATCCAAACACAGTTCGAAGGTATCTATACTAAATGAACACTCGCAGGTATTACAAGAGGGTTTGAAGAGAGCGCAGTCGGCGTCCTTGACTCCGCAACTGCAGAGTGGGTTACCAGCAGCAGGTGTGGCTGCAACGACAGCATACAAAGACTCAAAACAACTGGGAGAATCACGACCCTCGTCTGAAAAGGCACAAGATTTTCAACTGAATCCTTCTTCAGATCGGCTTCAGACACTCGATGAGATGATTGAAGAAGAAAGAGAGACTGCAAGCCAACCTAGATGTTTGCGCGCATCTTGTCCCAGTCCCGAAGAGAGCAGAAAGAAATATCAGAATTACGATCGATCGGAGACAATTGAAAGCGGAACCAAAGAGGTATCAAATGACAGCCGTTTCTGCGTGGTACTATAAGGCCGACTTATACTACAAAGCAATGTCCTTGTTGGCTGCAAGGAATCATCTGACGTATGCGTTTGTTTGTTGGTTGGCTGGCTCCATTTTGAGGAGCTTTTGGATCGCTGTGAAACTTATCAGGGGCTTTGAGAGATGACTTGCTACTTCATTTGCTCCCTAATACTTGAATTTCTCCATAGTCGACTTGGCTATGTCTCTTACGGCAGAGCTGGTTGGGAGCGGCGAACCGCATACTGGATGAATTGTGGCAGCATTATGAGCTGTTGGGGACATACTTTCCATATAGAAATGGAGGGGAGAGTTCCTACTCAGAGCTAAAGTGCATAGCGTTTGCCAATTTATTGAATCTGGGGGCTTTAACAACTAGTTTCATTTCTGTCGTGTTGTCAGTGAAGTGAAATTTAAGTGAAGGTCCAGGGTGCACGGAGCTAAAATATAGGCAGAGTTTTGCCCATATTGCCCCCGCTTTATTTTGATACCTCTTTTTGCAATGTTTACCACACTTTGACAATGAAATGTGTGTTTGTGCCTCCAGAGCAGCGATTTTAAGAAGGATCTTGCCCATCACATAAAACGGTTTCATGTAACACGGAAAGAAGGTGAAATGCGGTATTAGCGCTTTCTACATCTCTTACTGACCAGATGATTACGCTGTATTCAGCTCACTGCACAGGAACATGTGAAGAAACGATGAAAGCATTTGACTATCTGCAACATGTGCAATGTGATTCTCATTCGAATGCGACGTAACATCTTTGGTTGCGGCGAGAGGTTGTCTGTTCTTGGTCTAAGTCATTCTCAGGTCCGCCCCGAATTTAGTTTACTCCTCCTCCGCCAATCTCTTCTCTAGCACCTTCATAAAATTCTGTTATGATTCCGCCAACGCCTGGAGGCTCACTGTGTGAACCATCTTGTACCAGGACCACATTTCCAGAGTCATCTTCTGGAAATCGAAAAAGTACGAGTAGTCCGCAAAAGGATTATCGAAGTCGACTTCGACTTCCACCAAATGCTTAAGATCACCATTCAAGATTGGCAATAGTGCAGCTCCTCCTTGGACACCTCGAACAATCCAGTACCATTGTGTTTCTCGTTCATTGTCGGGTGGCTCGGAGTAGCCCAGTTTGCGGTATCTCTGCCGCTGGTGCCCATTTTGATAGAATTATTTGCGAAGATTACAATGTTGTGAATGTGCAAGGTTTGAGTAGACAATGAAGAAGTTCAAGCGCAGAATAAAAAGTGCGGTGCGGGTCAAACATGAGATTTTGCAGATGCTGTTTAGTTTGTATTCTTTCATAATCAGTGATTGCGTTGATCAAAAATAACAAGGAATTTTGTTGGCTATATATATTCATCATATTTTGATGCATGCTGCCAGACATGACACCGGCCAATCAAACCATACCATCAATCCACCGTACACACAATCTTACCTTTCGATTGATTGCTCTCCAACAATGTATGAGCCTCCCTAATATATTTCCAGGAAAACACCCTCTCGATAGGAACCTTGAAAGTACCATCTGTAAATTTCTGCAACGCAGTTTCGGCCAACACATCTCTTAATTTCCCCTGGTAATCTAAAGGTCTGCTTCTTAGTCTACTTCCCTCCCATCGCAAACGCTTATTTTCGAGGAGAGTGATGTCTAAACCGTCAAGTTTGTATCCACTAAGACTAGCCAGTTGGACAATCCTTCCATCCATTGCTGCGACTTCAAAGTTTCCCTGGGCGTAATTCTTCCCAATGAAGTCAACAATTACATCTATTCCACGTCCGTCAGTTGCATCTAGAACTCCCTGGACCCAATTTTCGGTGTGGTAATTGAAGCCATGCGTTGCGCCCAAACTTTTGCAGAAAGCGATTTTCTCATCTGAACCAGCAGTGACAATTATCTTGTTGGCCCCGGCAGCTTTGGATAGTTGGATTCCAGCAATGGACACTGCGGATGCTCCAGCATGCCAGAGAACATTATCTCCTGGTTTAAAACACCCAACGAGATGCAAAGCTTGGGTTGCTGTTATCCATGTCTAATTTCCCATTAACACCATATTACATAGGGACTTTGATATATACCTCCGGAATCCCAGCAGCTACAGACCAAGATAGGTGAGCCGGTTTGTGGATGAGCATTTTTGTCGACGATGCGATGTACTCAGCATATGCTCCTGTTAAACCATCAGCACCCTCCAAAAACCACACGAAAAATTATCATACCACCATACGCGAGTCCAAAAACCTCATCACCAACTTTGAAATCCCCAATATCTCCATCCCCAAGTTGTTCAATTACCCCGGAAAACTCCACACCCAGTATGTTCCCCGCTTGTGGGGGTACATTATATTTCCCCTCCCGCTGCATCAAATCCATTCGATTGAGACCAAACGAATGGATTTTTACTAGGGCTTGAGAAATAGAAGGTTCGGGCTTGGGAATATCATTATTTAAAAAGAGACTGGAGATTGGCCCGCTCCCATTTTCGATATCTGCATTCTGTCAATCGTGTCGCTCCTTGTTATAGTTATATATATTTGTGTTTTCTTACCGATTGCACGCATTGTTTCTCCAGTCATTTGGTCTTGCTTGAAATGTTTCGTAGTAGCCACCCATACATCGAGAGAGCAATGGATCTTTTATATAAATTCTAGTTATGCAAGTCAGCATAGATTATTAACATGGAGTCAGGAAATGACGCTATTTGATCGCTCATTCTGCCTCCTCATTGGACGATTGCTTCGTTTAAATGCAACATAGATAGTTAGCCGATGTCTAGACGCATGTGGCTTTGTCATGATTTGTGACCGTCGAGCAGACACCAATTTAGCATAATCCCACCTAATCTGATGGATTACCAAGGTGGCAGTGAGACTATGCTGAAACATGGACCTGTGAGGTGTGAGGGCCGGAGCAAATGTAAGCAAATGTAGTTATTGTGTAGTTATTGAACAATTCATCAGCAGCATTTCCCAGAAAGATTACAACTCAAACCCTCAAATTGTGATATTTCTAGATGACATTCAACAGGAAATCGGAATCCTTAAAGATCCGTCAAACAAACAGGAAAAGTGACCGATCCACCTTAAAATACTCTCTGCCCTTGATGCAATTCACGCAACCCACGTAACCGAAAATCAACATAAAACTCCCCAAAGTACAATTTAAATGCAACCATATCAATTTCGTATCTCTTTATCGTGTCTATGCCTCAATAGCTTCGTCTAAATCTCTCTCAGCCCAGAGTGCCATATTCGGCTCGTGGCGTAAATGGTGTGCTCAACTTAGGCGTGAAAATTCCATTTCCACTTAGCCCTTGAGTTTTCCAAGCTTCCAACATTACTTCAATCTCTCTTCTTGCGTCTTCAACAAGATCGTCCATATTGATATCAATTTTGTCTTTCCCGAAGGGATCTTCGTGCCACCGGGCGATCCCTTCAATTCCGTAGAGGGCGAAGGCTACGAATGCGACGAGGGGGACTGTCCACCAGCCAATCTCTGCAGCCATAGCAAAAGGTAGAATTGACACGAAAAGTGCTAAGACTTGTACACTGTGGATTAAATGCGCGACTGGTGTGGGCGCAAGTCTAATTACTTCCATGTTGCCGTAGGCTGAGACAAATTCGTTAAGTTCGGAGAGCATCTGAGCCGAGGAACTATTGTTGAACCAATTCCTATGTGTAAATTATACGTTAGAAGTCTCAAAACAAGAGAATCAATGGCAGATTCTTACAAGTTACAACCGGTGTTGACGAATTTCTCAATGTAGGTACTCAACTGAAGTGTGAGACCCAACCCCATATGTTCATGACCTTTAAAGCCTTGTGGCAGCAGATCCTTGTATTCTACTGGCCAAGAAAAATCGCCTTCTTCAGTCATTATTGTTCCTGAACTAAGTTCCACGCCCCAATCTGCTCTCAAGTGGTTTTTAACGGTATACAACATCGCTATCATAATCTTGACTGTTTCGATTGTCTTTGCCTCAAGAGCTTTGGAAATTGGCTGCTGGGCTCCATCTACTCCTCCATCAAAGTCTTTGTATGCCGAGCTATCCGTACTGCCTTCATTCTGTGTAAATGATGAATCGTATTGATGATCGGGTGGAGCGGGGGCAGGAACAAGTACAAGTATGTGTCGCGTGAGACATCTAATTGAGGTTGTAAGAGTTGCAAAGTGAGAGCGACCCGACCAAAACCTCGCATATGCTGTTTGATTTCGAAACACGAGTTCCAGACCGACGACGATGGATAGTGAGGGAACCTTGGCTCAGTTAGAAACCATTTTCTCAACATTATTGTAAGAGCATTATTGAAGTCTCTATGTATAAAACTAGATATTTGGCTCTGTCGAGCCGTGGCATAGCTTTCAGAGTCAATCTAGATACCGAGTGTGTTCTTGATCTGTCAAAGTCTTAAGCATGCCAGCTGAGGGCTCTCATGCACGTGATCATCGCGTATCACCATACTGTGTTCTGAGTCACGTGCAGGAGACCCTCACCTTGTCATGCACGGACATTCAACTTTGCCCGCCGTTTCAGATTGTTAAAACTGAATGAAGTGTTGAATCACAACTGACAACTGGTCATAATCTCAAAATAGTATCTTGTTGATCTTTCGTAGAACCAAAAATATTTGATACTGTTTTTGGCATGCCACGACTAAGCGGAGCCGTATGGGAAGGCCCCAAATGATCAATTTCAATGTCTGGATTGTGGAGAGTACTTACGATACTAGCTGGAAGCGTAACATCGCTGCTGATATGTTGGTTCAGATATACGACGATAGCAGAGATAGCAGAAAAAATGGCAATAGGCCAGATAACCTCTGCGTAGAGAACTGATTAGTCTCGTTCTCGCTTCAAAGCAGTTCACCGTCATATCCTACCACTATGGACGCTCCCCTTCCAGAACCTAAGTACTAGAGGCCATCTATTTTCCTGTCGTCAGCTAGATATCTGTATATGTATAGGTATTCTCAAATGTTGGCTTTACCTTCTCTCCTTCCTTCTTGATGAACTTGCCAGTAACCACGACATTTGACGGTTCCGGCTTGAATCTCCAGTAAAGTTTAGGAATAGAGGTGTTCTCGACATTCTTGCAGTATCAGGTTTGCAAGTAAAGAAGAATTTAGAGAAGCTGCTCCGATCCTGAGATGAGGGTTGAAAGATTCACTTGTGGTGGTACAATGATAGGCTTTGCTGAAACAGTTGCAGATCAGGAGGAATCCAGAGAAACTGCAGTAATCCTCAAACGAGGGTTGGAGATTCACTCACTTGTGGCCGTACAATGATAGGCTTTGGCAGCACGTTGTCGGATCAAAAAGAGGCCAGAGGAGTAGCTGTGATTACGGGATGAGGAGCAGACATTCACTTGGAGCGGTAAGATTGTAGAAGTTGCTCAAGCGCATAACATGGGGAAGTGGACCTTGCTTAAGCCGCCATGAGACTCCAACACAGGGGTATGCACTACGTAAGCGAAACAGGTTGCCGGATTTGAAGATCTTCGGGCTGTACGACACAATGTTTTTGCATGAGGTTACATATGAGATGTTGAACTAATCAGTCAGCTTTCCGGTTGGTTCTTTTTTTCTTTCTACGATGTCACCTGTAGTTGAGTTGATTCATGAGCCAAATTACGAAACAAGCTTGGAGTACTCAATTCCGATAGGTTGTGTCCATGTGCCCGAGAAAAGCGGTTCCCGTTATCATGAAGCTAGGATTACACTTGAGCCAAACAGCCTCCTCTACGCTCTAGCAGGACGGAAAAACTGGGATATCAAAAATATGTTTTCTTTTCAGTATACGACATCATTTCAGATCACCATTCTTCTGATGTAGGAATTAAACTTGCGTTTTTATGAGCTTTTATGCATGTTATCTGTATTTCAAGATGAATCAACACAATGGATGGGGAATGAAGTAGTGGCGGCCGAGGCGGCTAAATCGATAAAATCTGCAAAATAAGAAAAAAACTTTAACTTGCACCTTGACTATTGCATGTGACATTGAACTGGATTTGTAATTGTACTCGAGTATTTACTGAAGTAATTATTTGTTCATGAGGTGAGAAGAACTAGAAATACACAGGTTTTGTGGCCGTAAACCTTCTGAATCATGCGCCCACCCTAAAAGCCACTCACTGATGTACAATGCCATCATATCTTCTCCCATCCAGATTCCTTTATCTCGTATCGTAGCATATTCGTTCATTACAATGCTGGCTGTCCTTGTTGTGCGCCAAGTTGAGCGTTCAACTGTCCTGCTGTATCTGTGCCCGAGGAAAGTAACTGATGTAAGATAGGTATGTCAGTATGAATTATTCAGGTTGAAATTTGATTGGATTGGATTGAGTAACGCACCTCTCCACCCATCTCTCTCATCTTCATCTCCTTCTCCATTTCAACCACCTGCTGCTCCTCTACAAATGCCAATGCCCATGGAACTCCCAGTAACAAAGCACTTGTGCTCACAACAAACAAAGTTTTGCCTCCAAACATCAAACCCGATTTGATCCAACTTGTTGTTGCATCCACCTTGTTGGAGATGAATGTTCGAGTAGATGCTGGTACTATATCTTTCAGGGCACTTATGCGGTCTGCGAAAGTCTCCTCATCTGCGACATTGTCCTCTTCGTCCGAGGAAATCTCGGAATCTTTATTGAGTGTTCGTTAGCTAACTGTAAATGGAATCGCAGTCAATTGTAAGACCAACCAGTGTCAGTGTAGTAATCGTCCTCAGATGGTCCAGCTTGCTTTTGCTCAAAGGACTCATCCTCAACTTCTGTCAATTCAACCATCTTTGCGAAGTCTTATATTTTATGTTCGTAGATAAAGGGGGAATGGGATGTATGGGTTGTGGTATGCCAGTACAGATCCAATTTCCTGATGGTGGTTTATATCTTTGTCTTCTACAATAGCTATGCGGGCCTGATGATTTTTTGGTGCCCGCCACGCTAAGAGATCACGCTAGCGGCAAGGCTGGTCAATGAACGACGTCAGGCTGCCGAAACTTCGAACCCCCTGGTTTCCATGTCCAAAGCAGTCAACAATCATGTCTTTTTCACTCTTTGTACTTTCTTTGAATATCGATTTCTTGGACGTTTGAATTGGTGTTAATTATGGTCGCTGGTTTTTTCCTTTGTCTCCCTTATGCCAAGCTTCTCACGGCAGAATCTCGAAGTCTTATATAAATGCGACGCACATTCTGAGGCCATTAACAAGAATCATCCAAGGACTTGGTCCCGTCAAGTTGCAATAACTATGGCAGACCTACATCCAATCGTCATCCTGCCATTTGAACATAAATTCAAATCTGTTACCTATACATGCAGCGGAGAAGGTCTACACAAAGATGGCCATTCTTACGACCCCCACGCCGAAAAATCAATACCTTCCAAAGGTCAAAAGCCAGACAAGAGTATCAGAACGAAGCCAGCAGGTTGGTGGAGAGCCCAATGCGCATTTAGAGGATTGAATCAAACTGGATCCATCACCGATTTGCAGGCGAGGTTAAAAGGAGCGAAGAAGGAAATGGTGCCGGAGCTCAAGACCGCAGAGTCCCAATTGAACAAAGATTTCAAAAAGCAAAACATAACTGCGAGAGATGGCGGTTGGGAAACCTTGAAGACTGCCGAGGAGAAGGCTGATGCTGATCCGCAGATATACCTTAGCGAAGCTTTTCCGAAAATTTCCACAGGAGAAGCAGCAAAGCCGGGTATTATCATTGTTAAGAATAAACATCAAGCTGCCTTAGCTGAAGCTGCGCATAAGATGGGATTAGAGTCTGTGTTGGTGGATGCCCCTCGAGTGGGTAACATACGGCCTTCTCCAGATCAGTGGGTCGTAGTGGGGAGAATTACAGATGCTGTATTGAATCAGAAGCGTGAGCTTGAACGAGCAGCGACTCGTTCCAAGGAAAATATGCCAAAGGTAAGAGAAAAACAAGCGACAAAGACTATCTCTTTTCAAATGGCAGTACCATACAGATGATCGGAGCTTGTAAAGCTTACAGTTTCATTCATTCTCTGAGATGAGGTTGGACGGTTAGCAACCCCTCATTCTCCTTCAGGGGTGCTTTCAATCATCGAAAGTAGTTCGGAAATTTCCAACCCCTTGCCGGAGCAATAGCGTTCGAAAGGAATTCTCATAAGTATCATTCAATTCTCATTTGCATCATCGTGAAATTGGAAAGATCTTTATCATGACTAAAATGGCGTGGCTTTTTTTTGTGTCATGGTTTCAATCATCCTGCATACAATTGGCCCTGTACATGGTATTTTTGACATCTGACATGTCATACTGAAGTTGAAACATACTCCATGCAACACAAACTCATTGTAATAAATAAGAGCTAAGTTGTTTCTTCTTAGAAAACCCCTGGAGATCGGCCAAAACAGACGGCAAGAAAATCTGTACCCAGTTCAGGAACGCACGACAATGTGTCTGAACCCGAAACTCAGTCAGCACGGCCAATACTACCACTACCGCGGAGAAAACAGACAGCAAGAAAATCTGTACCCAGTTCAGGGACGCACAACAATGTGTTTGAACTCGAAACTCACCCAATGCTACCACTACCACGGAGAAAACAGACGGCTGTAAAGTCTACAAGCAGTACTAGCTCTCACTCAGACCAATATTTCGATAGTAATGCCGAGAGCCCGGGACCAGTTTCGCCAGGCCCCAAAAGACAGACGGCTGTAAAGTCTACAAGAAGTACCAGCACTCATTCAGACCTGTTTAAAGACGAGGGTGAAAATGAAGTTGATTACAACCAGCCAGCTGCAAAAAGGTTGCGGACATCGGCCAGCGGCGCGCGAGCCAATTCAAGCGCCAAGTCGGAAGGTCTATGGGATGTTCGAGGTTCATATGTGATCGATTGCCCAGAAATTGAAGAAGAATGGGGAGAGAAAGAATCGGAGTTTACTCTTGACATTTATGTGGAAAACAAAAATGGAAAACAACAAATGTTTGCAATGTTCAATTTTATAGTTGTTGAGGTATGATTTTAATATATACTCGTGCCTGGTGCTCACTAGCTAACTTTACAATTAGGGCATCATGCGATTTGAAAAACCAACTGATGTGGCAAGTCCAAAAAATGGGGATAGAAAGAGAAAGCGAGAAAGGACTTCTTCTATAGATGAGGATGGAGACGTTACGATGAGTGATGTTTCCCAAAATGGTGCGAATAATAGTAACTATAAAGAAAGTGCCTTTTTTCTTGGAGCCAACGATAGACCCACAGCCCGGAGACCTACATGGCCATATCGCTGGAGAGGCGAGGAGACTGGCGAAGGAGAAATCCAAGTCGGCTCTGATAAAAGGTTGGAGAGTATCACCTTTGACGACAAGAACAAGTCTTTGTCAGGCACGTTCACGTGTGATTTCGCTGGGAAATGCAAGTTCACAGGGTTGAAGGTAATGTACCGGCCGCAAGATTCACGGATTGATCCAGAGAGTCAATGGGAGAGTCGCAGCGAGGCTGCTTACGAAGAGGCACTTCAGGCACGCTGGAGATGATGGTGATGGTGATTGTTAACAAAAGCACTATTCAATTCTTTTTTGTACGGGGTCGATACATCATGATTTCATAGATTGTAAAATCAAATGCACATAAGGAGCAATTGCAAGATAGGACATTTCAGCAACATTCCAAGAAAGACATTTGATTCCAGATATACTCTTGCAATAAAGACTGAAGTCATATTTGAAATTCGAAGTACGTACTTCGTACTTTGTACATGATTTGACTTTGTCCGAATGTTTGTTGTTATTAGCATGGCCCCTGCAATAAAAAAGACCCGTCTGAGTACCGAGTGGCCAAAATGATTATTAAGTGACAGATAGAGAGAAGTGGATCTAGTGCGAAATGAAACAATTACCCAAGATGTAGATCTCCAACTAATCAATTGTCATCTCGTGCAAATAACGTGGGTTGGGAAGTTGTGAAGTTGTGAAGTTGTAGTATGCAATGTAGATGCCTCCTGCTTCGGTTGAACTACATACGTGCAAGATATGCAAGGAGGGCAGTGCGTGAGAAGTCAGCTACCAATCAAGTCGATGTCGACGGCTGGTACTGGGAGCGACTCTGTGCAGAAGAATCAAGTCCGTAGAATTAGATTCGGTTATTGGTCAATCTGGTTCATCTGTGCACCTTCGGACGAACACTTGTTACAGAACACGGCCCGACGCAGAGTACATTTTCCAAATCGCATGAATAATCCCCAGAGGGATGCCAGGTAGATACTTGTCTGCACTTATCTCAAAGGCGGGGAGACAATCGTTCCGTCCAGCTGCAGAGGAATAAAAGGGGTTATATTGACAGCCAGCTCGCCATGTAGCATCTAACGACATCAACGCCATGACTGGCCACACCCACATGCGTAGATGTTGAAGCGTGTATAAAAAGTATGATATGTGTATATATATAGCTGCCTATCGAGTAGTTGCTTGACCTGCTTCCAAGGGTCCCCAAAACCTCACCAATGAATCTTTTCCCAAAAAGGAATTGTCAAAGATCTTCACTAGAAGCATCTCAATCATTGATTAAGCGCAGACCCCCCTCACAACGCACCTTACTTACTTAGTACTACGGATGCACCTTTCCACGCTTTCTCTCTCCCATTTTCTGCCTTTTGGAACATTTATTAATAATTTCCGATAATCATCTTGCTTCTTCAACCACGTCCCTTAACCACCAACCACCAACCACGCCCACACCGTGCTCCCGTACCGTGAACGAGTCACGACCGGCTTCAGTATTTTCTTTTCTTTTCCTTTGCTTTTGTGCTTGCTTTTGACATTTTGAGGGTGTGGCTTCTTTTGGGGGAATCTGCCAATTTATTTGGGCCTCCAATCGCACATTTGGCAGATGAAGCGGCATTACATTATATCATGTCCAGATACGATTACCCCTGAATCGAATGTTTAAACCGGAAGATTGGTATAATTACCCTGATCCACAACAAATTTCGACGAGGTTCGCAAGGAAATGTCGTTGAATGGCTTGGATGATGCGAAGGTCAAGGAAGCATACGATGCGGCGGTAGCTGAGCCGGGAGGATGGTATGCTTCTCTTCAACATCTTGTCTTGTATCTTATTGCTCTGCGTGCGCCGTGATATAGTAGACTGATATTGTATTCATCGTGTAGGTTCCTTCTTAAGTATGCTTCGAGAGACGAAATAGAATTAATGGGCCGTGGCAATGGAGGAATTGTGGAAATAAGAAATAAAATTGGACAATATGAAGAGCCGTCGCCGTTGTTCGGCTTTCTGCGATACAGGCGACGCAACGTAGTCATCAAATATGTGCCAGACGGATGCTCAAGGCTGGTTCAAGGTGGGTTCCCTTGTTGATCTCGGTCAAAATATTTCACTTTCTGTCGGGAGTCTAAATTCTAACTTCTAACAATCTGATAATCTGATAGCTCGCGTCACTGTTCATTTTAATGCTGTTACCGAAAAGTTCACACCCTATCATACCATCTTCGAAATAACCACTGCGAAAGAGCTCCGTGATACGACGCTGTCTGCCGCCTGCTCCCTACATACTGCTTCGGGATCCGTTTCATCCTCGACTAGTTCGTTGCGCCGACGACGTTTGATGGAAATTGCAGAGGATGAGGAGGAGGATATTAGAACAAAAAGACAATCCACAGTTCAGGAGGAGCGCCCCCCTACTGCACAAACTATTACCTCAATATCGGGCACCCAGCCAACAGTTGATCCGACCACCCTGCCGGCCGATCTGCCAAATTCATTTACTTTCTCTTCTATGGTTGCAGAAGGGGACAACAGTTTCGAAACTTCTCCTCCTCCACCACGTTCCAAAGCACCTTTGACCTTTGATCTTGATACCTCTCCGCCGCCTCCAAGGGAGCCGCGTGAAGCTGAATTCGGATCATTCTCACCAATTGCAACCACTGACGAAGCACCTCGGACATCTTCTCAATCCGCTCGACCTGATTTGTACAGTCTTACATCTCACGAGTTTACCGGCAGACCTAAAGTTAGACTTGGACCTCGCCCTTCTCTCGATGTTGGCAAAACTACTACATCTGGAGGAGCCCCTAACTGTCGTCCAGTTTCAACACTTCCACAAGGGTTGAAAGCATCTACAAAGGGAGGGTCAAAAAAGGGGCGGGCGAGTTTGAACTCGCAGGAGTCGGAAGAGCCACCCACAATGAGTTTGTCACCACCCTCTATTCCTGAAAATGGAACTCTACCCACGTTCTTCCCTTCTCGCCCTCATACAAGTGGTGGACGACCAAACACCAGCTCTGGGGTTTCGGTTCGAAAAACATTGTCAACGAACTCTGCCACTCCCAGTGCAAAAGTTCCAACAATTACACCAGAGAAGGCAAGACTTATGAAGGCTATGGAAATGCGGAAGAGGCAAATGAGTGCTGGTGCGCCTGCGCAAATACCACCCACTTCTCCACAGTCCTCGACGTCTCCAAGAAATCTGGAGATACCCTCTGCCCTGAGCCCTGGCACGCCACAAGGCGCTCCACAGGAGATTCAAGATACCTTGGCTTTGCTAACTGATATGGCCAAAGCAGATCAATCCGCGATTGCCCTCGATACAAGCTTTGCTATGAAAACAGACGACTCGGACGCTACAAGATCCGATTCATACCCGGTATCGCCCGTTGGGCCTTCAGAAAAAGCAGAATCGACAAGAGCGTCTTCTTTCTCGGAGTCCACGGATGAAACCGTTCAAGAAGCGCTTGCTACGAAGGTGGTGACGAAAGATAATATGGCTGAAGAATTGTCCCCTACTACTTTATTAGGAAGTACCGGGAATGAGCCAATTGTAACAATATCACTGCAAAGCCCAGAATTAGACGACGGAAGTATGGAACCTCACCAACTTCAAGGCACCGAGGAATTGGCTAGCAGCTCTAGTCACTCTGTCTCCAAAGATACCGTAGATGATGATCTCACGGCCACCACCACTCCCCTCGCAGAACAACAAAATACCAAACTTGAAGCGCCTGCGGAACCTTTGCAAACTCCCGCTAGTGAGCCTGTTATTAATACAATTGACAAGCCTCTGAAGGATAGTCCTTTCGACCCTGGGTACAATTTATCACAGAAGAAGAAAATCCATAACATCGAGCCAATTCGGACTAGTTTCGACAAGAGTGGCCCTAACTCCGAGAATAACTTCTCCTCAGATGACGAGCTTATGGATGAGCTGCAATCCGCAGTGATCCAAGATGCAAAGCCTATGTCGGTAGGCAAATCGCCAATTAGTCCCTTGTTTCCCCAACCTACTCAAAGTGAGATCAAATTTTCACGAACTGTTTCAAGCCCGTTACAATCAGTCAACCCAATTCCTCCACCTCTTACTGCCATGCCTGGTGGTGACCGACCTGTTTCTCGACCCGTTTCGGCATCTGCAAACTTTTTGAACCGCCTAAGCATGCAGCCTGCTGCGGCACCCGTTGTTTCTAAGAAGATCAGTGTTGCATCTGGTGTTGCGAATAGGATCAAAGCCTTTGAGAAGTTTCAAAATCTAGCTCCAGAATCTTCTGCACCATCCACATTGGGACCAAACCCATCTGCGTCGCCTGCTTTTTTTTCTGTTCGAAGAAGCACTGTACTTGTTCCTTCAAGAGCTCCTTCTATTGCCGAACGTACAAATTCTTTGAATAAGAATACACCAAATCCTAGTGCATCAAGAGATGGATCGCCAGAAATTCCTAAAGGGCGTGAAAGATCAAATTCTGTTCAAAAAAGAGTGGCTATGTTGAAACCGACTCCTGTTTCCGACCTCAAGCCGACTCAACCTCGTCCTGAGTCTGTCCAGGTAACCGCTCGCATTGTCAGAGATCCTAATCAACCATTCCCTCAAAAGCCAGAAGCTGGCAAAGATCCTTTGGATTATAGTTCTCCGCCATTGACGGAATCTCCATTGATCATAGACCATCAGAAGGCAGTTTCTAGTCCTCCAAAAGAGAAAGAGACCGCACCCGAAAGGCGTTTATCAACGTCATCTAAAACTACCACAACTACTAATAATGAGAGACGATCATCTATAGCAATGGTCAAAGACCTCATCAATGATAGTCGTTCTTCATTTTCCGAGCGACGTCGCTCTTCTACTATCGAGCTTTCCACATCCTCTCCCACCGTTAAGTCGCCATCAAAATCTTCTTCCGCTGATATTACATCCCCTGTGCGTAAATCTCGTCCATCTTCTATCAGCAGTCGTCGTAGTCTTGATCGTTCCGAATTCTCTCCACCACCAACGGCTAGCTCGGCATCATCCGCAAATGACGACAAATCGGACAAAAAGACTGGCCGTGCAAGTCGTATGATGAAACGCATGTCTTCATCATTGTCTTCAAGTCGAAAAGCCATTGCACATGCTATCTCACCTACAGTTCGTGAGGAATCAGAGCCCCCCGTTTTCCCTGATTCCGAGGCTTCACTTGTTCCATCTCAACCATCCTTGGCAGCTTCCCCCACAATTGCTCATGATATTGGCGATGTCAACGTTCAATTTCCTGATAGTCTTTTATGGAAACGTAGATCAATGGTCTTGGATTCTCAAGGTCTTCTTATCATCACAGCTGGTGGAAATGATAAAGGAGCAACACGTAGATTTCACCTTGGTGAATTTAAAGCTCCTGAAATTCCTGATGTCGATATGCAAGAATTACCAAACAGTGTTGTTTTGGTTTTCTTGGAAGGTGGTGAGCTACAAATTGCATGTGAGGATCGAGCGAGCCAGGGACACACTTTAAATGGTACGTCTATTTCTTTATTTTTGATCATATTCTCACTAACACAATTTAGTTCTACGAGAAGCTCATGGACACTGGTCAAACTATGGACAATAATAATCACAATCGTCACTCTCTTGAATAAGAATATTTCCTTTTTTATACTATTTCTCATGACTTTGATAGTCATTATTTGGTAATATACCTCATCAGCATTCATTGAATTATCGTTCCATTTTTTTTATCATAGAAGGAAAAAGCTTCACGCAGGATTTTATGACGTATGGAGGCTCTTCTTACGCATTAGTGTTTTTATGTTGCATTGCGTCGTAAGGGGAGAAGAGGGGGGGAAGGGGGGAGATTGATACTGATTAAAAAAGAGAAGAAGAAGAGAGGGGGGGGGGGAGAGAGAGAGAGAGAGAGAGAGAGAGAGAGAGAGAGAGAGAGAGTTGAGATACCATCACCTGGACTTTAGCAGTCAAATTTTTCTTTCATTGTCTGTACCTAAAATATGTTTTGTAAATCTTTTTTCTTCTTTCTTCAACTGAGATAACCCTGCATCATGCGAATAGCGAGCAGCACGTTTTCTCTTATTTTATTTTTCAAGTACTAGGTCGACTGTATATGGATGGTGGTGATGGTTGTGCTTTTTTTTTTAGGGAAAAGGAACAGAATAGGATAGTTACAATTACAATGTCTTCCTACCCATTTGAGATGTACCAGTAATATCATAATTCATATAGGGTCTGACAATGAGCTTTGCATATTCAAATTAATCGTCAAATCTACTGTATTACGAAGGAAGTTGAATACCTGAATAAATAGGTAAATAGCATCAAATGAGTCAGTTCATTAGTGAGTATACAAACTTATAGGACGTTTCTAACGTTGAAATTTCTCATTAATTTAATCTTCAATTATCTGACATCAAAACCTATTCTTTTATTATTCAATATCTAATAAATCGTTACAACAATTTCTTAGATATAGACGTCAATACAGTGAGAGATATTTATAAGCTCATTTTTGGGGTATCCCATCCGTCAGCTCACTGGTGGTCGGTCGTCTGCGTTCCAGAAACTAACATTCTCTTCTTGTAGCCTTCTCTCTCTCTATTTCCCTATTCCTTTCCCTTCTATTCTAAACCTAGAATATATACTCAAATTTCTACGTCCCTCCAACAAACAGCAAGAACTTCTCAACAGTTCTCCAGGCCTGCTGGCCCAATGGCAAGGCGCTTGACTACGATTCGTCGCGATCAAGAGATTGCAGGTTCGATCCCTGCGTAGGTCACTTCTTTTTGCTCGTGGGTGGGTATGTTATGTGGATGAAGAGAGGGGGTTGAAGAGATTTTTTTTTTTCCGTTAGAGGGGAAATTTGGTGGCGTGGGATTGGATGGTAAGCGAGCGAGGGAAGGGTTTGAGTTTGGATTTGTTTGGGATTGTACAGAGTATTGTGTGCTTATTTGTTTGTTTGTATGTGCGCGTATTTGAGGATGGATTATGGATAGATGAATGGGTTGGGTTGGCTTTGGGCTTGTTTTCAAATGATATGATGTGTACCTATCAGATGCCCTATGATTTGTTTGGTTCTAGTACATGGATGGATGATGTAGAGCATAGACAAAAAAATGATTTGATAAGACATCGATCGGTATATCGATAAGCAAAAATAGCTCGGCATCCTATGGCCAAAAAGTGAAAACTCCAAAAAGGCATGTTGCATACATACATATTTCATAGCCTAGTATCGAAATGTAACGGACCATCCATCCATCTACTTTATCACTTATCACGTGTATGTAGTGTAATGTAACCCGCTAGTTTTTCTTTCTCGAGTGGATTGCCCAAGCACCAAACAGAAGAAAAAAGTTTTCGCTCGCTTCTCTCGCTTAGCTCCGACGAGGCTCCAAAAAAAAAAAACTCCACCATCTCAATGAATCCAACACAACACCATCCATTAAGAGATCGAAAAAACAAAAGAAAAAACATACAACAGTAGGGATTCGCTGGTGGTCACCCACCCAACTACTAATCTACCGATCTGAAGCTTGTGTATGGCAGAGCGGACGGGATGCCCAATTCTCTTCAGTCTATGGTCGTATGTGCTTGAACGACCGAGAGAGGAGTATATACTTCTGTTGTTTTCTTAGGGGAGTACAAATTTTCTCTTGTATCTAGAAGCACTGTATTGGTGATACCTGTCTATGGAAACTAATAAGAATGGATCGGAGCGAAAGATCCACTCGAAACTCTAGCGCATCTCATTTTTCCAAAGGGATCCCCTCTCGATCCAGAAACCCACAACTCTTACTTACTATTAACCCCCAAACCCCTCGCACCGGAATATATTTACACACGCCCAGAACTTCCATAACCTACACAAATTTCCAAAACAGCTGTAAACCCTAGATTAAATCAGATACACCCAATAATTCCAACTTTCATCCCGATTCGCTCAAAATACCCATCCACATAAATACATACAAAAACCCACCCACAAGCCCTCTCGCCCCTGACCCCTTCCCCTCCCCCCACCCATCCAACTCCCACAACTCGTCTAATCCACACTGATATATATATTCCCATCTGACGCCCAATCTCAACAAGAAACACAATTCCAAGCGGCTTTAGCTCACTTGGGAGAGCGCCAGACTGAAGTCCACTTCGGTTCATTAATCTGGAGGCACTGTGTTCGATCCACAGAAGCCGCATTCTGCGATCTCGGGTTCACTCGAGATACAAATTTTTTGCAGTTTTTTGGGGGGGAGGATTTTGCTTGAGAGATGGGTGTGTTGTGTATGTATGGGTTACGAGTGAAGAAGTGGATGTCTATCGAATTGTCAAGTGAATAATAAAAAAGTATTCATTGAATGGTTGATGAATATTCACTATTGATTTCTCGTTTTGATAGTATTCATTTCCTGATTGGTGCCAAGTAGAGATAGAATATAAGTATTTATCCCATCCACCCTCAAATCAAGCACTCATACAGAGCTACATATCTTTCAACCAACAACAAAACAAACGCAACATCATCGTCTCAAATACCCATATAGAACAAATCCATTCCTCTCTTGGACCACGCGATACTTATTTCTTCTTCCAAACCTGATCAGCATCCTCATGAATATCCACACTCTCAATCCCCTTTCTCGCTTCCCTTTTCTTCTGCGTATCAACACCAAATCTCTCATCTCTTTCTTTAACTTTATCCCACGGTACCTAGATTACAATCAATCATATGACATTAATAACTTTCTTTATAGCTTGTCCTCTACCCTTTCATCTCCTATCCCACGCCCCTCCTCCCAAAAACCCAAAATCACCCCAAAAAAAAACCAACATACCTGATCATCCCTCGTAAAACTCCCCATCAAAACCGGCATTCCAAGCGGTAACTCATCCCCCCTATCCATCTGCCAGAAATGGAATGTTTTTCCATACAACCCAATGACCTCTTTCATTTCTTCCGTCTCTGCTACTGTCCAGACTGCATCTGGAACTGTGGGGTTAGGGAGAATTAACATTCCGGATTTGACCTGGCGGGTGTTAGAATAAAATGGTAGGTATAACGAATCGATTGCAGGTTTGAATTATGGAGAGAGAGGGTATATTTTGAATCAAATGAATAGGTCGGTTACGCAGGGGGAAGAATAGGAAGAGATACGAAAGAGACGGCAAAAAAGAAAAACAAACAAACCTCATAATCATGCGAATGCCAAAGTTTCCTCTCCTCTTCGTCTAAATTTTCATACAATCTCCTGGTGATCATATACTCGACTCCAATCAATCTTGCAGGATTTGTTGGGGCATCGTAGATGAGACATTGACGAACCTAAATATGCGTTGGTTTTTGTTAGTGATTTAGACTCCTTGATGTCTGAGTTCCAATTTCATGTCCAGTTTCCCGACACTGTCAGTAATGACTTCATTGCATGAAGTTCCGGGATTCTTCTACTGTTATCTTTGTCTCCCATTTCCATGCCCCCCTTTGCTTCATCCACTCATAATCCATTTCCATTTCCACTCCTCCTCTCTCCTCTCTCCTCTCTCCTCTCTCCTCTCTCCTCTCTCCTCTCTCCTCTCTCCTCTCTCCTCTCTCCTCTCTCCTCTCTCCTCTCTCCTCTCTCCTCTCTCCTCTCTCCTCTCTCTCTTCCTTCTCTCTCTCTCTCCTCTCTCCTCTCTCTCTTCATTCGCCCACCTGCTCCTCCTTTCCCACTCCCCGTTTCATTTCATTTCATCTCATCCCATTCCATCCCCTCCGCCATTCATTCCCCTCCCCCTTCCTCCTCCCCCTCAAAAAAAAACAAAAAAAAACTCAAACTCACATCCCCACTCAAATGCGTACAATAATGATTCGCCTCAACACTCCTCCTCACCCCCTCCCCCTCTCCCACATAAACATGAAACGCATTCAAATGCGCACAAATCTTTCTGATGGGCGCGAAGTCCTGCGTGAGGCTTGCTCCCGTCTCGAGTATCTATTTTTCAAAATTTCAGTCTCATATCATACCACATAACATCCCATCCAAATCATCCCAAAGCCCACCACCACCACCACCAGCATCTCAAACACACAAATTCCAGACGCGAGATTTTGTTAAAAATAAAAAACAAGAATAAAAAAAGAGGAAAAGAAAGTAAGAGAACAAAATCAAGCATCGAGAATAACAAAGAGAAGAAAGAAACAAGACCTACACACCTTATCCTTCGCACGTACTTCCGGTCCCGGCACACCACACGTAGTACGAGGATGCTGCTGGGTCATTTTTTTTTCTTTTCCTTTTTCGACGAGTGAGTGCTGCTTTTTTTTCTCGTGCACTCGATCTTCTGTCCTTGATCAATATATGAATATACGAAGATTCGAGATTCGAGATTCGATATTCCACCGACAATAACAACAATACAAATTATCTCGACTCGACTTGACTTGACTCGACTCAACTCAGCTCAACTTGCCCTCTCTCTATATATTATAAACTTTCAACATTACATAGTACCAACCTTACCTAACCACGTCATCACATCATCACACCACACATCTATGATATCTCGACACGAGGAGCAAAGCTTCCGAAATCAATCAAGATCAAGATCAAGAATCATATAAAAAGTATTACGTCATACATTTACACATACATACCTGCATAAGTATCCCTAGCCGTGCCACTTACCCTTATGCATCTTGCGTTCTATACGGACTATTCTCTCCTCTCCTCGCACATCTACTAAATAGGTAGGGGAGGGGCAAAGGGAAACGACAAGGGAAAACGAGCTGGAAGATCTTCGATACATACCTAGTAATTATACACGTCTACTATCTACACTATTCAATCAACCAGAGTATATACTCAGATGTCTTTCTTTCACGTAGTCAGGTATATAATGCACATCAATTCTGAAATCACTGTACAATTGCCTATCCACCATTTCTCAATCACAAAAGCGAGCCCCCTCAAATCATCAAAATTTAGCCAACGGTTCTCTACACAAGAGTCCCCATCAGTATGCATCTCCCTATCAAAACCAAGGAACCACTCAAGTAATACTTACAAGGTAAGATACACACTCACTTAAAATTATTCTTCAACTCCCTCAATTTGGCCATCACCTCCACCGGATCCGTTTCACCCGTAGCCTTTTGAATTTCCGGATCGTCCATTCTCATAAAAACATTGTGTTTCTTCTCATCCCCAATTGTGAACTTTCCTTGCGTTTCCTTGTTCTGGTCTGCGAAAGCTTCAAGAGCCTTGACGGCTTCACTTTGGGAAACCGACACGGCGAATTTGACATTGGCTTTGGTGTATTCGTGGCCGGGCTAGATGGAATGGTAAGTAAGGATTCGATTGCAAGTTGCAGATGATGAGAGCATGAGATGAAACTTACATAAACAACTGTATCGTCTGGTACAGCTGCGAGTGTTTTATTAAGCGCCGTGTGCATTTCCTCAGCCGTCCCCTCAAAGAATCTTCCACATCCTGATTTCGGTCAGCTCTGTATGCATTCTAGCAATCCACTTTCTGCCTCGTTCACACCAACAGTCTAAACTTACCTCCATGAAACAAGGTATCTCCCGTAAAGATAGCCTTCCCACTCTTATCCTCCATAAGCCAGCAAATACTATCCTGAGTATGACATGGTGTATAAAGGGCCTTAACATTGATCTCCCCGATTGTAAAGCCTTCTCCATTCTTCGGTGTCTTTGTAACTCCCTCGCAATCTTTACCTCCAATTACAGATTTTCCTTTGAATTCTGGATCGGCGAGCTGGATGATGGTATTAGCTGGAACTGCCTTTGAAAGAAAAGGGGAGAGGGGGTGTTACTAGCTTGTTATTTCCTCCTGCGTGATCCCAATGGCTAGATTTGAAGTATTAGAATAATGCCTCCTAAGAAGATAGATATCCGTGAGAAACTCACTGATGTGTATTAACAATTGCTACCAGATTGATCTTTCCATCCTTGATTTGTTCTTTTAAAACTGGTGCGACCCTATGTCATTACCGTTAGCCTTTCTGTTATGTATCTACCCCAACGTCTTCTTCTTCCTATATCATTTTCTTCATTTTCCCCCTCCCTCCAGTCGCCTCATCTGCCAGTCTGCCAGTCTCAACCTCCTCCCCCCTCCCCCTTCTCCCTATCGCACCCTCCCCCCGAAAACCAAACCCAAAACCAAAAAGAAAAACTCACTCCTCCGCACTCGCCGGATCAATAATCACAGCATCCCTACTCCCCTCATCCACCACCAAATACGCATAATTATTCGAGCTCCCCTCCCACATCGGAATACTTTGAATATGCATTTTGCGCTTTTGTATTCGTATGTGCCTTTGACTTTGACTCGTAATATTCTTCTAGAGATGGGACGGTAGAGATTGATTAGCTTCTTGTCTCTGTGAATCTGCATCTGACGTTGTGTTTCTGATCCGCAATCGTATCTCCATCTCTCCTTCAAAAACATCCAAAGAAATCGCACAATCCAGCCTCATTCCCCTCCTCCTTCCCCCCTCGTTCTTCCTTCTGCACAAACCACCCCCTTTCCCCTCCCCTCTTCCCGCCTCTCCCCAGAAATCAGCCAAACAAGTCAAACTCACCGACAAACCTCTCTCCAAACCACCCAATGCCAATAACGACGATAACGATGACGATGGCGATGATGCTTTCGACGATAAAAACGATCGACCAATCCCCTTACCCAACAATCTCGATAGCATTTATCAATATATCAATTTGTTACATGTATACGTATATCAGAAACTCAAAAGCTACCTACCCACCTACTCGTACCTACTCAATTATCAATCAAATCAACAATCAATCATTCGCCCATGCCCTCAGAGCATATTACATAATCGATGACGGAATGGTGGGGTAGCTAACTAGTCTCGAGAGTCTGATGGGTTCCCCGGCAGCCCCGGGCTTCCTGTCACCTGAGGAGAGTTGTAGACCTGATCGTTCCTTAAATCATCATGAACAATCTGAACGTCCTCCAAATACTCCAAATACTCCAAATACATGAAACAATATTGTAGTCCTATAAACTACTTCTCATTACTTGTGTTGAGCAAATCCCATTCGGCGATAAGACAGCTTTTGTAACCATTACATCCTCTTCACTTCGCTTCACTTCGCTTCACTCACTATCTTCACTCACCATCATTTTCACTATTCAATATCACCACACAATAAAGATCACTGTAACCGCTTGAAGTATCTTCATTATCAATGACACGAGAGAAATCGCTGTTTTGAACCCCAAGAATATGGGCAAAGAAGTTCCGCCCTGTCCCATCCATCACATCATAATTCATGGCTGCGTCCATCTTTCAACGAGCAATCGTCAATCCTTATTCATGATTCTTTTTCCACCACCCAGCCCAATAATAAAACGCTATGGTATCTTTCGACTGCCAATTAATTGGTAATTAAGAAGCAAATAAATCAATTAATCAGGTATCAAAGTGAAGCCCATGCAAACAAGTAAAGGAAAAAACAAATGAAACCATCCTCCATCCTCCATCCTCCATCCATTCCAGTTTTGTATTTTTTTTTAACCCAATCAACCCCCAAATATGCATTAGTATTATCCGCTGTAGTGGTATCTTATGAGGAAACAATTCCATTCCGCAAAACATAAGAAAAAGATATTATGCATTTGTATCGATCGAGGTAATTAAACTCTACCTTGGAAGACTGGATTGTTGGATCCCAATTGAGTATTTCCATTAGCAGGAAGGACATTCTTTTGGTTTGAAATGCCACTGCCAATAGCACCGTTGCTGGCACTTTGTCCTTGTAAAATATCAACGCCAGTAGTGCTAGGAAGTACACCTGCACCGGTGTTATCGAAAGCAGCATCAACTTGTTGATTAAAGTTTTGCTGGCCATATCCTTGTTTTCCATAGTCCTGGCCAGTACTTTGAGGATAACCTTGTTGACCATAGCCTTGTTGTACACCTTGAGTACTGGTATTACCTGTGTTCTGTGGACCTCTTACGCCCCCTTGAGTAACGGAGTGTGGTTTCCTTGAGATTTCTTTTGGTTGGGGAAGACTTGTAGATGCTTTGGCATGCCCAAAATCAAAAACAGCTGATCTCCAATCGGCACCTTGTCTAGCATTATTCTTATGCTCTGTTGCCTTGGCCGAGATTCCACCTGGCAAGATAACATGGGGCATAATCGAATCGTCCATTGTCATAGGCATATTGAATTGCTTATCTGCCACAGATGCTTGTGCCTTTTGTGCCTTCTCTTCTCCCTTGGTCATTTGTCGTTGGAAAGCAGAAAGATATTGTCTGTAAATGTTGGGGATATTCTCTGGGTTTTGGGCGGCCTCCTTTTGAGCTCGATCGGCTTCTTGCTTGATTCTAAATAAGAATCCATCGGCTTCTTCAACCTTCTGCTTGATGGCCAACTCGATAGCCTTACAAACAGCTTTTGTGAGAGGTTTCATCGCCAGAGACTTTCCAACAGTGAGCAGCCCCTTGTGTTTTGATTGCTTGATCTTAAGCTTCATCTTCTTCATGTTAACTTTGACGCTGTCACACCTCAAGAAGTTTTGACGACCCTTCTCTCCTGAATTGATTGCAGTCAATTTGATGTCAAAACTGAGTCCACTACCTCCGAGGAAAATATCGAGAATGCCCTCGTCGTGGTTAAAAGGACCGCCAGATCTCTTGATATAATAAGAGATATCTTTCAAATCCATCTGGATGCCTTGAACTGCAATGAAGAATGAGCCTTTCTGAGAGTTGTGGAAACCCTTGCGGCCGAATCTAAAGGAGCTTTCTACAATGAGCATTTCATTAGTAATTGTTCTCGAAAAAGAGGCAACAGCACATTGGACATGTCATCAAGCAACAAAAGATAGCAATGCGTATACTGTTGCTATGGGAGGTAGAAAAGTAAAACACTAGGACCAGGGCAAAGGGAAAATTAGCACATACCATGTTGAATATCGAGCAAGTTAGGCATGAGATTATCACTCTCAATTACAAGATTCTCGATGACAATCTCCATTTTTTGTCCATCTCTGTACTCGATTCTTGGAATTGGCGTGTATCGGATTCTTTCGAGAGCTGCAGGAATGATGACATTGGATAGGTCCATCAGCAAATGCGTCTTGAATTGAATGTTACCACTACTGTCGTGGCCCAATGCTTTGAAGAACTTTTGGCAGGTTTCTGCAAATCGCTTGTTCTGTTCATCGTTGTCAAACTCGTTTCCGAAGAATTTAATCTCATCAATGATGCGATTAGTATGAGGTCTGTAGCGATCTCTGAGAAGAAAGTTGCCTCTGTCGTAAAGTTCGTTCCAGTGTTGAGTGGTGCTGTCTTCCAGAATATAACCTTGCTCCTTGAGACACTTGCGAACGAAGGCGTTCATCTGCTGGAACCATTTCTTCAACTCTGGATCTGCATCAGCATCTCGATAGATAGCGTTGATGGAGTCGATTAGATCATCGCTTGATGTGTAATTTGCAAAACGCTCAATGAGTGTCTAATTGTGTTAGTTTAAATTCTGCCTCTAATAGTTTCAAGAATGTACAAACTTTCAAATCAATCTCGGCAGTCTTTAGAGCGTTGTCGGTATGTGCACCTTTCACGGCACCAGATCCGGATTGGCCCAGAGTGTGTGCATGTCCTCCATACTGCTCGGCTAAATCGAGAAGAGTGTCGATAGATTGCATATCTGCTAACTGTTAATTCTGAGATATATACACCAGGAAGTTGTAGGTAAACTTACAATCTGGATGGCCTTGGATCTCCACAACCATCTTCTTAAGTCTGTGGATGAGGTTATCACGACGCTCCTCTGGCAATTTTTGTTGAAGGTAATTCTTGGTTCTATCTCTCGTCTCGCGGCCTCGTTCTTTGGTCTCCTCTGGAATGTTCTCAGACGCACGTTGCTTCAAGGTATTGACACCAGCTTGAGCACCAGCTTCCCCATCGATTCCAGAGGCAGTGTTGTATTGTTGATCACGACCAGCCAATTGAACGGTATCTGCCGGATCACGAGATCCACTTGGGTGCGCTTGTTGATTAGCATCGCCAACGGCTTCCTTGACATCGTTTTTGTCAATAGGTTGATTCTTTTGGAATTTTTGCTTCATCTGAGTTTTCATATTGCCAGCTGAAATGTTTGGATTTTCATGCCAGGTATTGTCATCGGCGGGACGATCAATTTGACTCAATTGATCTTCAGATGGGTTAAGCCTGGCAGCGGCATTAGTAGCAGCGTCACCAGCAATATCGCGTAAAAGGATGACAGCATCATTCACTAATTCAGATGTTAGTATTTGACATGAATTTGAGTATAGCGCAGTAACTTACAAAGCTTGCGGAATTGACCATTGGTTAAAATCAATTGGCCAAGAGTCTTGAGGCCCCCTTTTGCCTCTTGACCATGTTGCTGAGCAGTTGCCTGATCAACAGGAGCTCCTGGGACGGCTGCGACTCCGCCATCAAGACGCTCGCATTGCCAAACAAAGTCTTGAAATAGTTCGTCTTGGTTCTTAGTGAGAAGAAGGAGTTTCGCCTGTTCGACCACGGAACGAAACTGTTGGGCCAATTCTTGACCCTCTTTGGAGAGCCTGTTGGATGGTGATGTGAGGGCCTTTGACTCGAGGAAACTGTTGAGGGCAACATCGATTTGGTTATTCTGTAACGCCGGAAATCAGCAATTGCGCAAACGAATTGGGTGGTGGAGAACGAAAGTACTTACAGATGGAACCTTTCCGGCTTGGAAAGCTACACCAATTGGTTGTTAGTAAAGTTATGTATATTATATCCTCATCTGCCGGGGGCGAGGGAGAGACACGCCATACCTTGGTAAATTCCGTAGAGTTGTAATTTACGATTAATATCTTTTTCCTTCTGGGCCTCGTTGACGGGCACGTTGACAGACATGATTGCGATTTATTGATTAATATCGGGGTATCGGGGTATTGGGGTATCACGAAAGAAAAGAAAAGTTGTAGAAGAGATGGGAGATAGAAGAGAGAGGCTTTCTATCTACTCGAATGTCACGTGTGAGAGAACTTGCAGGAGCTGGAGTAGTATGTGTAAAGGATGAGGTATGAGGTAATGAGGCGTCTGAGACTTGTTGTTGTGTCTGCAAGTGGCAATTGATTGGCTCTTTGCTGAAACGAACAAAGAGGCGAGGGAGGTGAATTGGGATATAATGACGATGTTATTTGTGGTGGTGGTTGTCGTATGATATTGTATGGTATGTATGTGATGGTATTATGTTGATGGTGTGTATGTGAGGAAAGAAAAAGAGAAGAGAAGAGCAGATGATGATATGGGGAGCGTTGAATCTTATCGTCCACAGGCAAAGTACGTTTGTTTGTCCGTTCCTGCTTTTCTCGTGCCTTGCCTTGTTTTTCCCTTCCTTCCCTTCCCTTCCCTTCCCTTCCTGTTTCTGGCCTGTGAAATTCATCTGGTCATTGCCAGTGTTCCGCAGTCCTCTCCTCTCTTCTTCCCAAACCTTGAAACCTTGACAGGATCCATGGGAGCCTTGCTTGCTCTTGCCAAAAACAAAACAGTGGAGACGAATTACCCAAGTAGGCAATGACCTCTACCCAGGTGTGGCGGGTGCGAGCCAAGAACAACACCCAGTCTCTGCCAAAACTGTGCTTCACTACCTACGTCACTCTTGCGTAGCTGAGCGCATCGCTGAGCTAAGCACGGAGCTAAGCACGTTCATTGGCGGACACCGACGCCACGTTCCGCACCACCCTTCCCAGCTACAACCACGCAGAGACTAGCTGGAAGATCTCCCGTCAAATTTGTGCCAATGGATGTAGATGCGGAGACATCCAGACTCCAGAGCGAAATTAGATGACATCCAAGAGAAATTCTTTCCCCCTCCACTTCTAGATTTCCATTCGACTTGTTGTTTGTTCCCTTGTGCTTCCAACGCGTCATGATCTCGCTGAGATTCCCATGGTTATCGTCCCATCGCAATCAATAGACAGATTCTCGAATACCGGTATTCTTCAATTGTCGATGCCTCTCCCTACCTACTACTCTCTAGCCACTTCACACCACGCACACTGCCACCGATGATGATCCCCATCGATACTCATCGGCAGGCATGCTACCCCATAGAGACATCAGCCAACAGAAAGGCAACTCAAATGCTGCAACAGACCAACATCAGACTCATTAAGGTTGCTCGTGGGTGTAGCTTTATGAAGTCATAGCTTTCGGTATATGGGTCGGGTTCTGACGAGGGCATGGGATTGGATACGACATTACGTAATTACTAATTACCTCAGTACATCAGCACACACAAGTAGGTAACACTGATGAATTGTTAATAATTTGCTATTGGATGTGGATATATATCTAAATCTAAAATCAGGTCGTGTCATCGATGTTGTTTGTCTTCAACTTCCCAATAATAAAATCCCCGCCGTATCGCCGTATCGCCGTATCTCTGGTTTTAATGAGATTCTGTTCCCAATCATCCCTAATTACTGACTCTGAAATGAAGTGAAAAAAAATCAATGTCATGATTCCAAAATCATCGCTACCTGCTTCCATATTTCGCTCCCAAATACCTGATCATTTACCCAGCATCATTAAAATCTTCCCAGTTCTCTGCCATTGTGTGCCATAGATCCTATTCCTCTCATGTTCGTCTCCGAATTCACACCTTCAGCTACCACGTGGTATCTCATCGTCTTCCCGTTGTACTGGCATTCTGTGCCGTCTCCAATTGTTGTTTCCAGATGCCATACAATTCTTTGATTTCTTTCTCCTCCTTCCACTTATCGACAATCCCGTTGACTTCCTTCTGTCTCTTCTTTGCACTCATCTTGTCTCTCTTGGCAAGCTTCCCAATCGTAAGATGCCCTTGACTTTCTAGACTGCCTATGACCCATTGGTTGAGTGCATACTTCAAATGAATAAGAATGTGTGCATTTTCGGCATTTTCTTTACAGACACTGTACGGCTAGGTTAGTCAAAATCCATACCCAAACAGGTAGGTGATTATAACTTACGAACCGACCATGTACTCTTTGTCTTGGGGTGGTAGAGGTTCATCCCTGCTGTTCAAACTCCGCGTGTCCTTCTCATCATCAGAATCTTCCTCGTCGTCTTCCTCAGTATCACTATCATCTTTCTCTACTTCGGCTAAGCTATCCTTGTGGTATGCAGATCCCCTCAATGTGATACCAAAAGTTGGTATATGCTTCCTTCGATTACATGCCTCACATTTAGCTTCGCCTAATAGATCAATTGCTTCTCCTGGGGCGAGTCTCCTGGTGATGAATTCGGGGCGGGCATAAAGACCTTTGGTAAAATCACGAGTCCATGAAGTAGAAACAAATTTGCTACCAGATAATCCACTGTATGCGTCTTCGAGCTTATTCCACGCCGCCTTGTAAATGGGCCTGAGATTTTGGTTGAAACCTGGATTAATCTTGTTTTGAACACACCATTCAACCGCTTCGACAAAGTGTTCTCTGAGAGGTTTGTGGGCTGCGGCTGTGAGGTGTAGGGGAATCATAGCGTAATCCGGTACTCCAAGAAGGCCAGCATCGTCGTCATCAACAAAGTCCGAATCGTACTCATCCTCATTCTCTCGTACAGTCTTCTTTGGCGATTTTCGTTTGCGCGTTTCTTGAACCTCCTCTTCCACCTCCTCCTCTTCTTCATCCTCAAATGTAGTCAATGCATCACTACCCGAATCATATAAACCGCCAACCTCTTCTTCATCAGACTCGGATTCTGTAAGAATGGGGTTACTTTCTCCCGCACGCTTGCGTTTGAGAATCTCTAATTGCTTCTGCTTGGCAGTTCTGTGCTTCCTAGGCGGTCTTTTTCGTTTAACTTGTGGGGAAGGAGCTGGGCTATCAGATTCAGGGGGAGTGGTCTTAGATAGCTTAGTCATATGCGGCAAATCATCATCCGAATCACTCTCATCCACAACCCTCGCTCTCTTTGCAGGCGACCCAACAACGCTATCCTCATCGTCAGAAATTATGGTGGGACGCTTTCTCTTCATCGGTGAGGTTGGAGGCTCATCGTCCGGGTCTTCGGAATCGATCTCAAGTGCAACTTGCGGGACGATCCGTGTTGCTTGTCGACGCGTAGTAGAAGATGGCAGTATATCATCCTCAGAATCTTCGTCAGCTTCCTCGCCAGATTCGTCACTACTTTCTGTTGGCGCAGCTGATTTCTGACTAAATAGGCCAGGGCGTTGTGAAGGTCTTGAGTTTGATGTGAATACGCCATCATCACTTGTATCCGATAAAGTTACCGATCTTTTCTTTGGCGTAGTCTTCGATGGAGCCGTTTTTG
The DNA here is from genome assembly GCA_019395245.1 of Botrytis pseudocinerea. Classification (NCBI taxonomy): domain Eukaryota; kingdom Fungi; phylum Ascomycota; class Leotiomycetes; order Helotiales; family Sclerotiniaceae; genus Botrytis; species Botrytis pseudocinerea. The sequence goes on from JAHXJK010000136.1 coordinate 84,413, forward strand.
AACTTCGTGTGCTTCGACGTGATCCGCTAGTCACTTCTGCATCTGCAACAACAATTTCCTCTTTCTGCGAGCTTTTCGCAGGCGTTGGTAATGATCCAAAACTGATTTTTCCATCTTTCGCATTCTTTGCTTTGCCCCCAGATTTTCCTTTCCTATCCAAAGTTACTTTCGAGGGCGATCCTGAAGACATTCCACTGCGCGTAATTCTTCCTCCACTTCCAGCAGATGTGCCGTCATTTGTTCTCTCATATCTAACCTTTGCAGGCGACGGTCCTTGGCTTTTGGCAGGTAAATCTAAATCTGCAGGTACTTCGGTGGAGATTGGATCGAATGTCAAGCGTGTTTGTTTTTTGCGCCGCTCCTTTCGAGCTATATTTGAAGAGCCCATATTGTTGTAATCTCCAAGGCTGCGCGATTGTTTTGGAAACCGTATCTGATAGTTTGATCGCAAAGTTGGAAGATTGAATATAATCGGCGAACGCAATATTATAGATCGTGCAATATGATGGTAGTGGAAATAGAAGTAAAGAAATTAATAATCCCTAGAGGCAAAAGTGACGCGGGGAATCGCGCCAAAATTACGAAAGCACGTGCTCTTGTTGTGGGGTAATTTTTGATCTCTTTGCACAACAATATCGGTTATATAGATCAAGCGTCTCATTGACACTTCGACTTTTTTAATTCAGTTTTATTTATTAGAATGATTAGAATGATTAATTAGTGTTTAGAATGTTTAGAATGTTTAGAGAACGAGGAACTATACTACCTAGAGATATTATATGACTCTCAGATCACGTTTTCCGCGCACACTAAATATTAAATACGCTTTTAGCTCAGGCAAAAATCGATTTTTGGGGTTTTGATCAAGTGATCTATTGAATGAGTCTAGGATTAAATGCTGACTCTTTAATTAGAAATGGTAACCTTGAGATAGATATTAGTGTTTTGCTTATTGCTCGTTGCTACTAACGGGCCTTGAGCATCGATTGTTTTTAAGAACGAAATTTGACCGCCGGATTTCTATGGTGGTATTAAGATGAATTGCTTCAAACTTGCATCTAATTACAAGGCATGGTTTGCCTACCTGAGTAGGGGGGTAGGCAGTATTGATATCAATGCATTGCCCTTATTATCTCATTCCTCGCGGCGCAGCAGCAAACCTCACTTATATGTAAAGCCGCCTTCCCCATCTTTTCATTAGGTACTTTCAGTCTGCTATTGTGTCATTTTGTCGTTTTTCTTCTTGGTAAATCCCCGTTCTGCCAAAAAAATTGGGCAAATACAAAACAATCATGGTTAAGGGCACTGTCATAGTGACCGGCACTGGTGGTGGTATTGGTAGCTCTATCGTTTCACGCATTCAAACGTCACCTGACCTTGCTCCATACCATGGCATCTACACAGTACGCAATCTGTCATCTCATCCCGTGCATCTCTCTGCCACTGGCGCCAGTACTTCGGTGCACTCTTTCGAAAGGATACCGTTAGAGCTATCGAACCTTGCTAGCATCCGTGAGTTCGCGGTTACAATCAACGCACGAGCTGCAGCTGGCGAGATTCCACCCATCCGCGCCCTCATCTTAAATGCTGGATACCAAGAGCTCGATGCACAGCGATCAACCGATGACGGGTTTGTTCTAACATTCGTCGTCAACTACTTGGGCCATTGGTTGTTGGTTCTATTGTTACTGCAGAGCATGGATCGTGATATGGGCAGGATCGTGGTACTTGGAAGCAAGGCACATGAGTGAGCTTCTATTTAATTCTTGTGAAATATCTGTCCCTGTGGATCCTTTTCTTCTACAGGGGTCATATATCAATATCATGCTAACAGATCAATCCCACCAGTCCCCTTTTGAAGCAAAATGAACGACCTTTTAAGAACGAGAAGTGGAAGACTATATTCCATGATAGCACTGATCCTATTGCCAAAGGTACTTGGAGTACATATGCGGAGGATCCATCATGGATGAGTGGCATGCGGAGATATGCTGCCTCTAAACTCTGTGCTGTTATGATGATGTAGGTTTATTTGCTGTTCTTACACCCAAGTGAAAAGCATAAGTACTCGTACTAACAAGCCTTAGCGAGGAATTGCAACGGCATCTTGATGTCGATCCCAAACTGAAGAACATCTCAGTACTTGGCGTGGATCCCGGCACCGTGCCAACTGGTCTTGCACGCCATAGTCCTTGGTTCATTCGCGTTTTAATGTTTCAAATTATCTTCCCTTTTGTAGCAATTTTGCAAGCGTGGCATAATCCCAAAGGAAATAACAGTATTAGCACGGCTAGCAAGTCGGCTGTTGACGTTCTGGCAGCTGCCTTTGACAGTAGTCCACTGCTTGGAGAACAACCGAAGGGTTTCTATCTTGACGGTTCGGAACGGAGCGAAACAAGTGCTGAGTCGAAGGATCCACAGAAAAGAGACACATTGTGGAAGGACAGCGTGAGATATACGCAGTTGAGCGGGCACGAAACAGTGCTTGTAAATTGGGAGTAAACGGAAGATCTTATGCTCCGCTATCTAAGTTATATCAATTTTTGATGTTTTTATTTATTTATAACGGAAGTGTGAACAGCTAGAACGAAATTCACCATCACAATAGTACAAGTGACCATATTTTACTGTATTGACCGTATTTTCTGTATGTATCCTGTTTGTGCACCTAATAAATTTCAAATAGTAATTATAAGCTATATTGATATTCTTTATATACGTTTGCTGAGATTTACAAGTCTAAGGCGACTGAGCAAGAGCCTTGAACAGCTCCCCAATATATCATTATGTGGTCATTCGAAGAAGCAAGTTTTTCCACTAGCTCATCCCAAGTGTGAACGAGTTTTGGAGTTTCGTAGACGGCAGATAGTGGAATCGAAGGGGAACAAATGGCAAAGGCGAAGATCATCCCAATCCATATCCCAATTCTCTATTGTTGATTAAATTATTAGCTATCGTTGAACTTGAAAGGCTAAGGAAACACAGAAGGGGCTTCTCCAACAGGAGAATTCATCATTAAGTATTAATGTATGGATGACCAGATTATACGTACTATAGTTGAGTAAAAGACTTGGCGGTACATCAAGAAGATGGCGCATTTGGGGAAGAGTCCAGTCCCGACTATGGTTGTATGTGCGAAAATGATCTGTCAGAGCTTGTTTAGCCAATCTTCTCCAGGTGATACGCTTTACGCATTGCCGGGTCTGGTAGTTACCTTCAAGTATCTTGCATCAAGCCAACAAACGGGCACGTCCCGCTGATGACGGTTATATTTATTGACTACATGTTGGTCAATTGGATATGATTGAGAATAAGGCGCCTCTTCGGAGCTTCACGGCCATCTCGACTTACTAGACACGATTAAGCCGGTATAGGTGATGGTCAACACGGCTCCTACGGCCATAAAATCTTTTCGGGTTAGCTATTTTGTCTCATATTTAGCGAAAGAGTAACTTACAGTCGGCAAGAGCCAACCCTCGCAAATTGATGCACAATCTTGTGATCAGAAAGAGCCGTCGACATCGTCAGAATGATACATGTGGAGATGGTGGCCGGGGCAAGGGTTGTTGGGTTGACAAAGTTAGGAGTCTCTCCCCATGGGAGGTACGGCCTCTGGAATAGTACAAAGATCGATGCCTGATAGTAGTGAAGTCATTGCTAGTAAGTGATACTGGTAGACTTACGTCAAAGAAGCGTAAAACAAGACTAATTGAATATTGTCAAAACGATGTAATTCATAGAGCAAGGCGGAAGAGTGGATATGCTCAAATGGCTGATTATTGATGGAATACTTCGACTTATTATTCTCGAGGTTTAGACTATGTCGCTTTAGGTCGCTTAGTAGCGAAACAGATCAACATCTGATAGGAAATTGATAGACAAGCATTATATGAAATATTGGAATAATGTTCATGATTCTTTTTCTCAATCAATTGAACATTATCCGAGGACTAGTAGATTGATTGTTATTCTTTCTAATTAAAAACTACTATAGATACAATTAGAATTGAATATCCAGTTGAGGTTTTTTGAAATCGATATATTAATGATGCGACTAAAAATGAAATTATCGAGTCTCGACTCTCTTTTTGAAAGATATATGAGGCATTAGTTTCTTTGTGTGACATAACCTTGATAAATGATTATAAAGATATTCAAATTTTTATTCCCCTGTATTTCAAAATTTAAATTTATTTTAGTAGAGATTGGATTTTAAAAACAAAAGAACATAAAATAGTAGTACTATGTAAGTAAAGAAGTAAAGCTCGTTCTAAATCAAGGATTATGTTTTAAATCGGAAAATCATCTAATACCTCGTGTAAAAATGACAATAGAATGAACAAGAGCGTTAGTAAGATTACTTCTATATTTTATTATTTAATGATTGAATAATCTGCTTCATTCTCAGAACCCCGGCATAACGATAGGATAAGCTTTAAACTAGAAACTCAGATATACCTGACCTCTTAGACAGCTCGGAATTCTTTATTCGCAATATTGGTATCGCTGATATGTCAGAAATACTACTTTCATGCAGCTGCTCCGAGTCTTTCCATTGAATGACTAGGATCTAGTACTACATGGGTACTTGTGGGCTTGAATACGTAGTTCCAACATTTGGAAATAGCGGAGCTAATAATGCTCGAAAGTAGATAAGCAGAAAAGTCAAGTCTACAAATAGTTCTTTTCACGTATTCTGATTCTCCCTGTCTCTCGGCCATCCATTTAGGCATCTGTACGAACTAATTTGCCGATATGTTCATATAAGACATCTTGAGATGGTTAGAGAAGAATGCGGTATGGACGTTGCACACTGAACCGTAATAGTATAGAGAGACAGGGGCACGCTCGTTGAATACTAGAGCAGATTTTGAAATAACAGTTGTTGCCCGATTGATTCAAGATCGGGTTTCCAGGACTCCTTTGAATAGATTACGAATTTACGCCGTACAAACGCATAAATTTAGCCGATCAGGTGATAAGCCCCGCCCCCTTCCCTCCCCGAGGAAAAAGGAAATAACAGTCAAAGATCCAAACTGAAGAATATAGAGTCATTATAATATCACTCAAAGAAAGAATTCGAGATTTTGTTGATATAGACCAATCCTGAAGCTTAAGCCATGCGGCAAGCCGTCCCAACACAATTCTGGGGTGAAGCTACATACAATGCAAATCGTGATTCCTCAATGGATCGGATCGCGCGTGTATATCCATCCAAATGCTCTTTCTCATGTAAGATCCCATTATCCCAATATGAAGCTGGTAAAATGATTGAATCCCTCGCCTCAGCTGCTGGCGCCACCAATTTTAAGATTAGAACAAGGGATTGAGTAGTGAAGCGTTAGATGGTTCAGGTTTGTTCGCATTCGATGTACATCTATATCTACACACCCCAAACATCCAATAACCAAGCCTAACAAACATGACTGGCCCATCTACTTTACTCAGTATATGCGTAAGTAGCCCATTTTGATACTGCCCCACCTTACTCTCTTTCTATCTTCTTCGTCTTTCTCCCTTTTCCTCCCCCTTCTATTTTTATTTCTCTTTCTATGTCCGGTCTTTTATTCATCATAGCTTCACGCTTAATTACTCTTCTCGTCGCCCGATTCCAATTTTATTGACTAGGTTGACAGTGCATTGCTTTAGACACCATGTTTGGCAAACAGGATATTGCTACTCCAGGCAGCAGTGCGTATATTGCCTCATTAGAGTCGTATTTCTCGGCTCTACAGTCTGCTGTTCAACCCTCGTGTATCGTATACCCTCAGACTGTCCAGGATGTCTCTGCTGCTGTTGCAGCATTGACAAAGACACAAAAGCACGGCAACTGTTCCTTTGCTATTCGCTCTGGTGGCCACACCAGTTGGGCAGGTGCCTCTAATATTCAAGGTGGTGTGGTCATTGACTTAAGCGCTTTGAATGCCATCGATCTCGTCACGGATAGATCAACGGTATCCGTGGGCGTCGGAGCTTCTTGGGACCTGGTCTATGAGAAGTTGGACCCACTGGGGTTGAGTGTTAATGGCGGCCGTGCTGCCGTGCTGCCGGAGTAGGCAAGTTTGATCAACGTACTTTTTATTTGCCCTATGCTAATTTCATTGTTTAAGGAATCGGGGGGTTAACACTCGGTGGCGGCATATCGCTCTTCTCGCCTCGTTATGGCTGGACCTGTGACACTGTCACCAATTTTCAGGTCGTATTGGCAGATGGCTCCATCGTCGAAGCCAATATTGCGAATCACTCGGACTTGTTCTTTGCCCTCAAAGGTGGGAATAACAACTTCGGCATCATCACACAAGTATCCTTAACAACATTCAATCAAGGATCCATCTGGACTGGCACAGTTTACAACGCGTTCTCATCCTTAGACGACGTCATCTCAGAGTTCATCAAGATCAACTCTGTCGACGCATACGATGTCAATGCGTCTTTTATTACGTCTTTTGGATTCTCACAGGTACGAGGTCTTTCGGTGATCTCCAATCAACTCGCATATACCAATGCGGTAGAAAGTCCATCCGTATATAAAGGTCTTCTAGATTTGCCAAATCTATTTAACACGTCACAGCTTGTTAACATGAAGACTTTCTCAAAATCTACAGAAGCACTTCAGCCAAATGGAGCTCGGTATGTGATTTTAATCTCCGTGCATCTTCTACAGTCGATCGAAGAAAACTAACTAAGTGCCAAACAGATCGCTTTCCCTTGTATTGACACTCGCCTCCAAATCAGAAGTGCTCAAAGCTGCATACAACGAATGGAACACAACTGTGCCTGCTATTACGGGTGTATCCAATCTTACCTGGGCGCTTGCCCTTGAGCCTCTGCCACCAGCCATTTATGCACGACATGCCAAGCACAACGCTCTGGGGCTCGACAACCGATCTGAATCGCTCGTGGTAGCGCTAATTTCAGCGACATGGAGAAATGCAGCTGACGATGTACTCGTAACCAAAACCGCCAATTCGCTATTGGATTCCATTAAAGAGGCGACTGGAGAGCTGGGCGGTCTTGATCCATACATATATTTGAATTATGCGGGCCAGTATCAAGATCCAATTGCAAGTTATGGATCTAAGAGTGTGAATAGAGTTGATCATCATGGAGTTTTCACACATCAGGTTCCTGGGGGGTACAAGATTCCGAGTCTTTGAAAACTTTGAACAATCGTCGCTCGTATGGCCTATTTAGTACCAGATCTTCAGTACATTCTTTATTTACATTATGATGAACTAGATAACGATGACAACATACTTCTATTGATAGACTTAGGGCCAAGTAAAAAATTATTCTCCCAGCCAGCGCTCCCGTCATAGGAACAATAAGTGGAAACAACAAGATGAAGAGTTGAAAGAAGAATTCCAAGAAAATCCAGAACAGTGAGGAGCGTAGGAAGTAGCACTGGATTTATACAAAAGCGTGCAAGGGTAAGAGGCTAGCAGCTGCATAGTGGGCAGCATTAGAGTAATCTAAGAGTTAAGAAAGATATTCCCTATTCAGGAAGCTGCAGTTTCTTGAAGCAGAATCACTAACATTTATAATAATTCGAATTTCCAATAAATAATTAGTTTTTTGTAGTCTTTTGATAATCAAATTTTACAGTTTTGAGTTTTCTAAAGTTATATCATTAAATAAAGAAAGTATACGATTACACACAGACGAATTTTATAAATAAAAAGAGTAACTCGTAGACTGTAACTCGCTCACTAATAAACCGCTTTCATTACTTTTTCAATAAACTATAGTTAATTGAAAAATGAAATATATGATTGAAAAGCTTTCACTCAACAGATTTCATTTCTCATCAAAAACGCAACTAAAAACTCTCAAACTCTGAAAGAGATAAACATCCCCTCAATTCCTGATTGATCTGAAGAAAATTGATCCTTATTAGTAAGTAATCTAAAATATCGAAAAGATCAATAAATTCTAAATATAGAACGATTTATCGACGAAGAGATTCTGAATATTGAGATAAGAGAAGTCTGAAGATAGATGAAGTAATGAAACCTATACAACATTATGAGGATAGTCACATGCTTTAGAATTGTGTGAACGAAGTGAATGACTTCAATTCGACTACCACTGTAATTTAGCTCCTGTAATAAAGCCCTAAGCGAATGCGAAAGAGACTAGCTCTTTTAGTAAGCCTTTATAAGGCTTACTACTTTCAATACGTAGCTAGCTCTTTAGACAGAATACAATTAGACATACAGGACCTACGATATTCGTGGGTGCTACGTCTTCCGTATCCTTTTCGTACCAACAAGAATTCTATGTGAAGATATATATACTAGCTACAATTCTTCGAGCTCTGTAGAAAATAGTTAGTCAGATCAATGAATGCAACGACCTCAACTCAAGGTTAACTCTGAACTCACAAGTTTGACTTGGAACTTTTTGGTATGAATCTCTTTTTCCGTTTCACTTTAAGCATTGTCGTGTTCTGGTATGTCGCTTGTCATATAAAATATAGGATCCTATATCTCTTTACTTGCTCGGCGTGTATAAGTGCCCTTTCCGACAATAAATTTTGTCGCCCAGAATTCTCTCTGTCTACATTCAAGGAAGGAAGTCACTGGTCTAGGATCAGAAGTCACCTACCAGGTAGTACTCTTACTTATCACTTTGGATTCATGTAAATTTGTGTACAAGAATATTAATGTCGGGACGGCACAGGAGCAATATGTAATTACTCAGCCACTATATATCTTAGGTGCATTGGAGCTTTCTCTCCAGAGTATTGAAATTTTGTGTTCTTTCATTTGAATCATCTAGTTACTGAGGTATGCATTCAAGGATTCATAAGGTTGCTCCATATAATACCCGCATCGTCTCATAGCTCTTTCCTCCCCAACACCTCCCCTACCTACAATTACCTCTTCCCTCCCTTTCAGTACCTCCATTCAGAGCACTGAATTGGCTTTATAATTCAATCTATACATGAATCAATCAAAACAAACAATATAGTGCTGTGGTCAGGCTTCTCGGCTTTCACTCTACGATTCCAATGAACTTTGCTGACACTGAATAACAGCAATTGGTCTCGCAGTTTTATTCCATTTGTTTTCGCAATGTTTAAATACCCAGCACCTACTAATGTTATCTTGATAGTCTGAATTCCGCCACTTTCAAGTGTTTTCACCTCATGGTTGGTGAGCAAATTGAGGCGTGGTATGTATATAACTTTCTTATCAACCAATGCCGGGGCCTGACCACACACTTCTTTTTTTATTCTTGAGTATCGATACTCACTCAAAATGAGAACTTCTGGAGGAAGAAGTTACGTCTTAGACGAAGATTGGTGGTCGAAATTTTGCCCAGTCTACAAGTGTGAAGTATTCAAAGAGTACGCGCGTAGTTGAAGTCGTTTCCAGCGAGTAAGCCTCGAGATCAAGGTGAGTGACTGTGACGACCATAAGTTCAGAAACTCTTTCAGATACGGACAAAGTTGCTTCTATGTGGGTGAGGATTTTTTGTCACTCTCCTCGCTCTTTCCCTCTCTTCTGTATACACAGAATTTCGACAACATACCACAAGAACCCTTCAAATTGCCAACACTTCCAACATCATTGTGTAATACCCGCTGTCCGCCGCCATGGTATATTATGTATGAGTCTTGCTTATTTTTTTTTTTTTTTTTTTTTTTGGAAATCGCATCAAGTGAGTTTTGCTGTTCGTTTACTGCTGGGCGCTCATTCATGGAAACAGAGATTCCTCATCGGTATCCCAGTATCTCCAACTTCAAGCAGGCACACACACATGATGAAACGCAGTCCAAGGCCTTGCTCTTGCGACCCAAATGAAAGCAACCACAATCCAGATAATTATGTTTGTTATGAAAGCGTTTTAGAAAGACATAGCAATCGAAAACACCAAGCATCGAACAACAGAGTCAAAGGTCGTACAGTATATAACGTATACGTTTGCGGGGGCGTGCTAGCACATGAACTTGACCCCTTTCGCGAGGACTTACATCGTCCCACATATATGCTCAAAAAAGCTGTTTGCTGTACCGCAGACAAAAATTGCTGGGGCTGTCGCATAATTACTGGGCACATAAAGGATACGCTTGATCGAGACGGGAAGTCATGGCGCATCATTACTATTCACGCCCTCTGGGACGAATGGATTCGTATTGGACACAAACGCTATGAATTTCAAGATGGCGAGGTGGCCCCAACACTAAAACCTAGAGCATTCTGGTTTCAGAGGACGGTTGAGAACCAGAGCAGACTTCAGCGGCTACAGTCTCTTCATCCTTCCAAAGAGAATCATCCAGCTCGGAGCTGAAAACATGAAAATAATTGTAATCTTTTGTTGGCAGAGCACCAGAGAATTAGAACAACGGGCTTGAACGAGAATGAGTTTGATTCATTCGTCTCAAATTAGCTTCTTATATTCAACATTCTTTTTTTATGGAATTTTAGAATATTCTGGGCCTAGCAATGGAATCGTTATGATAATATTTTTACCGAAAAGGTTGAGTATAGGATAAAGGGGATGCTTTTCCTATATTAGAACAAATCATGAGAATCATTGCACGATACAAATTGAAATAAAGGGGGGCAATGGATCATCTCAACTTTACTTCAAAATGAAAGAAAAGATACATTCAGCATCGTGAAGTGGGATCATTGTGAGAATATACCGATACTCAATTATAATGCGAGAGGCTATTGTGAACGAGAAGGCTTGAGCAATTAAAAATGTTACTCAGAACTTCATGTGTCAATTGCCATTCTGTATCATACCCGATGTAAGCCACTAAGTCTCCTCGAACATGTTTCTCTTTCTTGTTTCAACGTTACATCACAAGGCTCTTTCCTAGACTGGCGAGGCAGCTAGTACAATTCCGAGGAAATTCTGCATGAATAGTGGAGCGAATATTTGACAAATCTTTTAAGAAATGCAAAAATCGCTTTCGGGATATGAATTGGTACATGTCAGAGTAGCTTTGAATGGATGAAAATCGAGTCAATGGGAGGAAATGAAGACACGGATGCAGACAGAAAAAGATTTTCGAAGGGAGAATCAAAAGACGAAGAAGCGACTGTGGTAGAAAGATTTGAAAGATCTGAAAAAAATATGTTAACTGGTAGACTAGAACCGCTAAAAACCAACTGACGTAGAGATGGAATGTGCATGATGCATGCCTTTCACTAAGAAGCGTTAGACTGAGTAGAAATCCCAATAATAAATAATTAGATATTAGAAGTAATGGGGAAGCTGAAAGCATCTCATAATAAACATTCACTTCAGGATGTCATGATTCGGCCAGTAGAAACCTCACTTTCCAACAGCCACTCGCCAACATATTTCCAAACAACTTCACAACTTATAACTAATAATCCGCTTCTGGTGCAAGTGGTAGAGCGATCACATCAACTACCACGAAACGAGGTCGAGGATATTAGCTACAGGCAGCTACAGACCACGCACCTGGGAGGATAATAAAGTCGCCGTTATCCTTTTGCCATTCTGGAGCTTGCTTTATTTATTTTTGACTTTATTTTGACTGTTTGAAATTGTGTGAATAGTTTTTTCACTTCTTTGCTCACTTTTATATATTTCCAAAGTCTGCGCGTCAGTAGTATAAATTTCGAGGAGTGTCGAGATGCATTTTTTGGCGGGTTTATGTGTCCCTACTTGCAACCAAATTCACTACTGTAGAATATACGAGCATGTATCTCCAGATATCAGAAATCGTCGCTTACAATTGGTAAACTGTGGTTCATCGAGGTATCTCCAACACACCTATCATGAGTTTCCTATGAGTTTTTGCGTGAAAGTGCGACGTCAATCGACGTACGTCCAAGTCTGCGGTTTGAGATACGCTGATTGAGGCTGCACAAAGAACGGAGGCAACTGCACAAGTCAAATTAAGCTGATGGATTGAGGAAATATTCAAGGAATTGAAGAAGTTATACAGAAAAATGCTTGTTTATGTTCTCGAGTTGGTAGTTGAGGGTCGGGATTACAGCACCTAGCACCAATTGTGGAATTTCCCTGGTGCCTATTCACTTCTGCTTACCTAGTATCACTCAGAACCATCTTGCTGGGCAGGCTCATGCTACCAAGACATCTAAAACGGCCGGGTATTCAACGCTACGGAAATCAAAAATAGAGGGGATGATGGCAGGCAGCCATCCTGCGCTTGCGGTGCTTTTGACATCATGAATCAGCTTGAAATATTGGAAGCAGATGGGCAGAATGCCCGAAGAAGATACGAACACCGATAGCAATACATCGTCTCACAACACAGCGTAGCTAGTTGTCCACATCGCAGACAGATCGACCCTACAATATCAAGATTCAAAGTCAAAATCTGAAGCGGACTATATCATTGTTCATGACCAGCTTGGTCATTTATAACTTCACAGAAGATAAATCATCGTCAAACAATGGGGAGTGTTCAAACATATAAATATATTGCATAACCTAATAGACCTAAACCACTATCCTTAAACTCATCCCACCAAATATCAAATGTCTCCTAAAGGAACCGAACACAAAACTCATCGACGAGTTTCATAGTCAGGATACCTCAAGGAAAAGTCTCGAAGAATCAAAATCGTGACCCGGGTTTTATTCTTGCTTCACTGTCCACACTTGCTCGCTCTGGGTTGAGACTCGGCAAGCTCTAGCAATATTTTGAAGCGGATGTTGGGGGGTTCTTTGTTCGAAGAACAGAAATAATGATGAGGTGCTGAAAGAATAATACCTACTAGTCTTCAGAGAAGATTAGTCAATTGATCTTCATAAATGGTGAGGATCTCGTTGATTGAAGAACTTTCTCTGCATGACTGAATGCCATTGTGTACTTGACAAAGAAAGAAACTGATTCTCATGAAAAATTTCGAGGTTTTCATACGGGTCACTAGTCTACGCGCTAGTGATGGGCTAGTCCAATCTAAGTAAAGCTAATGGAGAGATCTAGAACGATCCACTTCAGCCTCGTCAATAAGGCCTTCGCGTCATGGCGGGCGACCTTTATCAATATCCAAATGAAACTCGTGATTTTGTTTTATCCTCTGATCTAGTCTGCCTCTTCATAATAATATTCTTTGCGCAACTCTTTATTATATTGCTTGGTATACAAAATGGTATTCCCCCCCCTCCTCATTCTCCAAACCTAACAAGTGGCTAACAAAACCCCCAGCCAGCAAAACGCAAAGATACCTCTGCGCCAGCAGCTGGACCGCGGTCCAAGCTAGCTAAAGAACACAATATTACTGCCGCGGAAGAAACAGAGATAAAGGAAGCATTTTCATTGTTTTCGCAAAAGATGGAGGGCGAGAAGGAGGGCGTTATTGCCATTGGTGATGTGAGGAGGGCGTTGATGTATGTGCTATTTCTCTTGCGCTACGCAGCAATAACTACGGCGAGAGAAGACATGTACTAACAGCAAGCCCAGCGCCTTAGGATTAACTCCCACCCCCTCCGAACTCCGCGAATATCACAGCATCCTCGACCCGGAAGACGAAGGCTTTACAGTCTATCGACATTTCGTCGCCATCTGCGCCATCAAATTCCATTCCCGGACTCGAACATCGGATTCACATAAAAAAGATGTAGATGATGCGTTCCGACTATTCTCAAATGCTGGTCAGAAGAAGGGCGGCAGTGGAGACGGGGAGGACATGGGAATAATTACATTGGCGACTTTGAAGAGGGTTGCGAGGGTGTTGAAGGAGGACGTGGATGAGGAGCTGCTGGTTAGTATGTTGCTGGAGGCAAATGGCGGGCAGGGTGTGGGAAAAGGCGTGGAAAGAGATGAATTTGAAGATGTTATGAGGAGGGCGGGGATGTGGAGGTGACGGATGGGTGAATGTGTCAACTTGACATATGATGATCGATTTTGAGCGCTTGGCACACGTGGAGTTTTGGGGCATAATTTATTGGCGGCATTCCTGGCATGAAATTTTGGGATTGGATTGAAATTACCCTGACGGAGTTACATAAACGGGAGAAACAGGAGTCTAGCGAAGCATTGGTTTGTTCATATATTCCATTCATTTAGCTGATTTCTCTTAGTACGAACGCCGACAGGATTATACAAAATCCGGTCCAATCTAACAAAAACACCTTTCCACCTCGTGGATAATCTTCATTATCTGACCTTCAATAATATATTTGTGACGCCAATTTCCCTATAATTCCCATGATATCATGAATGAAACAACTAGTCTAAACCGCTGGAACCTCCGTCTGAATTTTAGATGCAGAGGACTCAGTCTGTGCGGACTCGGATGTACTTTCCGCTGGTGGAGCTTTGAATCCGGCGTGATCTGAGTGTTTCTTGTAGAAGAAATTGTCGGGCTTGGGTTTCAGTTCTTGGGGAAGTTCCTCCATTACTGTAGCAAGTAACGCATCAATGGATTTTTGTTTTGAGGCATCACGGTGCCAGATTGAGATAAGGTGAGAGTTGAAACGAACAGAGAGCCCAACACCACAGAGTTGATCGCCTATCCACATGTTAGTATTGATTCCCGGTAGTGTTCTGTTTCACAGCCTTTCACCCTTCCAAGGTGTGGACTAGAACGCTTGTTCGTAGGGCACCCAGACATTATGGAGATCCAGAATCTAGAATTTGATGTTTTTGACCGTCTCCCATATTCCAATTCCAATTGCCTGTATAAAGGGGCTGGCATTTTTTCCAACCGAGGGAGTCGTGTAAACCCGCTTACCTGATTCTAAACAGCCTTGAAGCTTCTCTCCAATGGCCATCAATTGAACTCTAGTAAAAAAGTCCGGACCATTTTGCTTAGGAACCCTAAATGTCCAACTACCTCCATTTATGTTTCTTCTATCTTCCCATACTGGTTGAAACCCTTGTTTGAATAAATAAATCGACTCTCTCATCTTAATCTGATCGAACGGGGTATTGTTGCAATAGCGCCAAAAGTCCTGGATCGATTCGACTTGCGTAGGAAGCTTGTCAAGAGTAGCAGTATAACTTCCATCTGCGGCCGGCTTTTGATCCTTCTGTTGTCTATTTGGTACCCCGTTAGCAATTGTCCTCAATCCAATACCCCACAGAATCCACACACTCTATCAAGAGAAGCACTGACCTGTCGAAATATATATTCCAATAATGTTGCGTCGGCAATGGACGCATTGCTTTCAGCATATTCTTTTTAGCATCGTCGCGAGCAGGAGATCCAGTATCGCTTGGCCCGGATGTGGAGATTCCTCGTGTAATGAGCGATGGTCGTAAAGCCATATTGTATAAATGGTATATGTGTAATGTTAAGACTTCGATATGGTAGCGAAATGCTCGACTGCTGTTACCGCTCTCGAGAAAGAAAGAAGGAGATACCAAGAGATTGACAAAGCTAAGGGTGGGATGGATAGAGAAAGTTGGCGGAGAGGATGAAAGAGAAAGCAAGCCGTATTATTGTACAAAGGATGAAGTGATGGAGTAACAGTAGCGCCAAGAGAATGCACAGCAGATCACATCTGAAGCAGTGGATTCAGGATGAAACCCTGAAACAAGCGCCCGAACGGCCCTCTCAAAGAGCAGATACCCCTTGCAATGTTCATTTGGCCTTTTACATTGGTTCAATTGGTTCTGCAGAATTGCAGGCCTGACATGCGGCGCGGTCCGGGAAAGTAAAACACGCCCGGTGAGTGGCCGGGAGTGGAATCACGTGGGTCATGGCAATATTTGGCGGTGAGACATGATTGGGAAGATTTCGATATTGGTTTTTTTGGGGACGATCACTTCAAATTTAATCCTCAAATCACTTTACAGGAAAGAATAAATCACATCTTACCGTTGCTATATTTTTGCTGGATTGTTATCACAAGATTCCAATCAGAATAGTGTCAGAATTCCTTTTGGACTCTTGCAATACATATTCTATTCTACCTTTCCGCAAACAAAACTCCAGTATCACATAGGCCCTGCTTGTACCCTGGTCTTCTGGATACATTACCTATCAAAAGTTCTAATACTCACGAGAATATATAGTTTTGAGACTTTGTTACCCAATCTTTCGTGTCCCGGGCCTACCATTGGGTCCTATCACTGAGACAGGATACTGAGCTGAGACTCTTCAAAACGTCCACTCCATACCTCAAATCCAATACCTCACCTGACACACCATTTCACCATGTCAGCTACCAAACGCACCTCCCCTCCCACAGAAGCAATGGAAACCGAACCAACACCCACCCGAAAAATCCTCGACGCCAAACTCCCCTCCAGGAAACGCACCACTCTGGGAAAAACATCCCCAAACACCACCCAATCATCCACTTCCACCTCCAAACCATCAACAAACCCACCCAAATCCTCATCTCCCGCATCTTCCCAGGCCAACACATCATCCGAAGCCGAAGCTTCATCATCAGAACCCTCTTCTGAAGACGAGTCCGAGGATGAGATTCCCATGATCCGTCCCCTAAATGCTCGTCCCGTCATGCGTGTATCCACACTGAACGGATTTGGCGCTTCAGAGGGCCTCAACAATCTTCCTGATTTTCTGAAACAGATGAAAGAAGCGAATGAAGAATTGATGAAGAAGATTGAGAAAGGAGAGGATAGGAAGTTGGAGGATGTGAAGGACGGAGAGAGTTATGTGGAGATGAACTTGGGACTGGGAGTTTTGGAAGAAACGAGGGACGGGGAGAGGGGAAGCGAAAGTGAGAGCGAGGTCGAGGAGCAAGATGCTGATGGTGATAGGAAGATGGAGGAGGGAAAGAAGGCCGGGATTGAGGAGCTTTGAAGTACTAGCAAACCACGTAATGGTATGGTGTAATAAATAGGATACAAAAATAAAATCATAAATGTTCAAGATTGGAGTGCTATTTAATTTTCATATCTGATTGGTCCATCAAATATTTCTCTCACACCTCGAACTGGGTGTAAAATTCAAATGCCATCGAGCAGAAGAATTGACTTTATCTTAATGACTTTATTCTACAAAAATTCATACTGCTTGCACTGTTTGAAGTCTATGGGCCTCGATTAACGGACGTTAGTCCCCTTGATCTGATCCAAAGATATGGCAAAACTCAGATTACCACCGCTAATATTAACCAATGCCTGATTAGACTCTATAAACCATGCCATAATCCATGACTCTGCATGTCCAACCCCCAATCCCTTTCCTACCCTTGGTATAATAAAATTTGCAAACCTCCCATAACACCAATGCTTGCCCTATTTTCTCTTCGTAAAACCATACCAATCCATAAAGGCCCGCCCTCTCCTTATAATCATACAACATTAACAGTAATTTCCCTACCGAAACGCCCCTTGTCATCACAGATCTTCTTCCTAAACATATCCAAATCTTTCAACAAATCGCCCATGAAACCTTGCATCTCGCTTGCTCTCTCCTCACGTGCACCCACATCGATAGCTTCGTCCTCATCTGAAAATTCATATTCGTAACCCTCTTCCTCATTAATAGCTTCATCTATAGTTCTGTTCTCCTTATGTTGTCCTAACTCGTCCCCATTACCAAAAGTAAAACTGCCCACGCTGATAGTCCTAGCAGGTTCCACTTTGATTGGGTTCTTCAAGCTCTCCAAAGCTAATTTAAGATGCAATCTCAAAGCGTCATTCTCAGTTGTCAAGCTTCGAATTTTACCTTCTGATATCATGGTCCTGTCTTCCATCATTCTTTGCATCAGTGCTATTTTGTTCTGGTATTGCTCGAGCCTTTCGTCTTGTGCTTTAGTTTCTGTTTCTTTTTTTGTAGAGTCAGAATTGGAAACTTGAAGTTGTAGAATACGAATCTCTTCTGCCATGGCAGCAATTTGAGCATCACGTTCCGCAGCGGAAACATGATCTTGATTGACGACGGCACGCGTGCGAATACGCTTAGCTTGGTCGGCATAGCGAAGGGTAGAGAGAGTTTCGTCGTAATCAGAAGGGGAAATACACGCAATCATTGCAGTTTTACTATTCCCTCCCAATGAATCTTTGAGCAGCCAGGTAAGGATTGAATCTCTGTAGGGAACGACATCTTTGTTACGTTTTCCAGTACGTTGTTGCTTTGGATCTGCGAGAGCTGCAATGACACGACCGAGAGTTGTCAGAGACTTGTTAATATTGCTTCCCTCGCGCAGTCGAGCACCTGTTGCTTCTGTTGCCTTTGCACGTTCACTACCTGCGAGATCCACGAGTCGAATCCTGGCAGTACGTTCTGTTGTTTCATCCGTCTCCATATCATGGTGGATCTGCTTGAGCATGATGGTAAAAACACTATGACTTCTGCTACTTGTATCGTTCATCTTAGTACTTGCTGTGGTTCGACTGGCATCTCCCATCTTCATGTACCGCATAATTTCAGAGAGATTCTTAACAGGTACATCGGTCAAATCCTTGATATAAGGTCCTTCGGTGGGGGATTCACGAATCTTCAGATAATAGGGTGGTTGATTGGGGTGGAATGGAACAAGGAGATCTCGGACATGTTCGTTATAAACCTCGAAATAAGATACACGGACATTGTAGGAAATGTTTGGACTTTCATTATGTGCTGCCTCGATCCGCTGAAAAAGGTCCTCGCAGGTCCTTGGGATTAATCCTGGCTGATCTTCTGTACCCATCATTGTATAACTCTTTCCTGATCCAGTCTGGCCATATGCAAAGATGCATGTATGATATCCTTCGAAGTTATGATCCAAAAATTCCTCCCCTAAACTATTATAAACATCCTCCTGGTGTGCATAGTGCTCATCAGATTGGTTGTGGCTCCAAAAGGAATTGTCGAATGTAAAGCTTTTCTCTTCAATGACTCTGCGCATCTTCGAACGAGAGTTTGCAGGATCTGTGTTGTTTGGTACTAGAAGAGTGGTTGCTTGTGTTATTGGATCCATATCAATCAGACACTTAGCTCCTCTATTAATTTCTATTTCGCCATTAGTAAAATATCCTGATTTCTTATTCTAGTCAAATTACTCACCTCTAGGAAGAAATCCTCTAACTCTAACCACCACTCTAACATTTCCAGCCGTATCTCGAGCTGTAGACACAACACTATCTCTCCTCGATCGCAAAGAAGGAGTAGATGCAGTTGATACCACGCCCATTCCCATGCCTGGCATCAATCGCGGAACGACAGCCATAGCAATTAATGTTTCGTTGATGCCAGCAATCTTTTTGGAAAATTGATGTTGTAAATGTAGGTACATGAAGGGTCTCTCGTAAATAAAGCAATGACGCAAAATTGTTGGCTAGGTGAAAGGCGGACCGGGGTTTTATGCAGGAGTTTCGCTTCGATGTTTGCTGCTGTGCATGTGGTTATTTATGGTGGTATATTGGGGTAACAAGTGGGTAACGTTCGGTATCCAATGATCGATCTATCGTCGCAAATCGATCTGTTGTAAAAAGATGAAGATTCAGTTGATTACTTTGCGCTTAGAAGAATGAGAGGGAGAGAGAAAAGGTGAAGAGAGAATGGAATTTGGAGGTCGCGCGCTTGTCTTGTTTACATACTGTACATGGTACTGTGAAGCTCGCAGTTAGTCCCTAGATAGGTTAAGCACCGTGCCACCAACGCGCCACGCTCAGAAATCCTTCAGAAGCTTTCCCAATTGAGATTTCCGATCATAATTATCGTTGTTTGTGATGAGATCCGATTATCTTTCCAGTGATAGCAAACGTCGTTAGAGCTAGTATATACTTCATTGCCGTCAATATCATTCCGAATTCAACTATCATACTAGTGCATGGTGATGGTGCTAGTGTCTCGGTACTAACACAGCAACTAGATTTAGATGGATTTATACTAACTAGTTTCTTAGTTAGCTCCTTAAGCAACATTACAACAGTGTGAACACATGATGTCACTATACCCATTTTGATATCAACAGTTATAGAACACAATAACTTTAATAGAGAAACATAGCGAGAAGTCAAACGTTAAAAGGAGGGTCGAAACTCTCAAGCCGGGGTGGGGAGCGGTAAAGGGAAGAGAGAAATGTTTCTCATCAGAACTTACTTAGGTAACAGTTTTCAAATGGGAGGATCGTTTTCTCTATCGCGCCTGTAAAGGCTGCTACCAAGGTGGAGGTGTTGAACTACATCTGCAGCTTTCCTACAACTCAGAGAATGATGGACCCTCTGCATATAGCTAGGATAGCCGAGACGATGCATGCAGGTCTGAGATACACAGCACTTCTTTGCATCCGTGCAGCTCACAAATAGTAGAATACTTGCAAACATTAACCTATTCTTTCGGTATCCACTTTCTTTGAGCTACCTACTAGATTTAGATGATGCGTTTTCTTTGATTTTGATGCATGTAATTCTTGACTAGCCGAGTAGATTATTGTTACAACAGTACAATGTATCGCAGTAGCGATGTCTAAGGCGGAGCGGACAATCATCTAAATATATGTTTGTTAGGCAGTTGCGGGTGTTGTACATAGCGACAAGAGTTAGATACGGATCATGCAGGATTTGTTTTTACTTTAAGAAGCAATATTAGATTACTAACAGGGTCAACGATTGACACTTTTTCAGATTCATACTTTCCCCCTAGATACCATGAAAAATCCAACACATACTGATACCGAGCTACTCATACAAAGAGTAGATCTGATTAAATATCCTGTTCTCCCTTTTTCAAATTCCCCAAAGTACCCTCTAACCAAAACGCAATGTGTGGTACACCACAGCCTGGTACCGAGCTCTGGCCTATTTCTTGCTTTCCTAACACTGGGCCAAACTTCAATTTCGTTTGTTTGATATTCTTAGCGAGTGGATCCACGCCTAAAGAAGCACTGCTAGTCAGGGCATCAAGATCGGCATTGCGAGTCGTAGTAAGAATAGTAGAGAATAACCTGGAGCGAAGGCCAATAATGGCTGCGGTAGATGTGAACAGAAATCCAATCCCATATGAAAGAATGTGAAAGATGGGCCGATATACATATACGACCGCAGTGTCTGAGATTGGGATGTTTCTGAGCTCAGTACTGGTCAGGGCAGGAGAACTGAGATAGCTTATGGTGATATTATTTTAAAGATCTTCGATTGCACGCAGGATAAATTGGTTCCGGCCTGATAAGGTTGCGTGGGACAATAGGCGTGTACCATTTTAATGCTTGCGTTCGTCTCGTTGGGGGTGTTGATTTTCAAGATAAATGGTGATTTCTGAATTTCTTCACATGTGAGAAGGCCAAGGCAATGCTTTTGCACTCTCCTGAAATAAACGACCCTAAGTCGTTGCGTTCATTAGACTGACCCAGTAGAGTCAAAATTCCGACGCCGAGAGTGGCATTGCCGGCTGATGTTGAAGTTAGTGCTACGAACTGAGAGTCTTGCATATTCTAATCCATACCATTGAGATGGTTCTTTTGAGACGGGGTAGTGCCGTGTTGTGTAATTTGTTGTCTTCCATTTGTAGAAGCAATCATGACTTCAAAAGAAACATTCACCGGCGAGCACACGATGCTTGATGTAGAAATTGAAGAGAACCGCCAACCATCAATTAGTTGTTTTGATAATCTGGGTCAAATCATCTTCAGTATTGCTATACTTACTTGGAAATATATGCGAAAGCTTTTGAAGCATGTGTGTGCCAGGCTACGCAGCCGACATTACTGATTCTATATGATTTGAGGAGAGGGGGGAGACCAGTCACAATTCTAACGGATAACATGATATACGAGATGGTCGAGGAGACACGCCGCTGGGTGCCATATATTAGCAGCTCGCATATCAAATCACATCAAATAAGTCTGGCTGGAAGATTATAGTAAGAAATCTTCCTGGAGTGATCTCGAACGAAGCAAACCATAGATATCCTTCATAATCTCTGACGAAAAGAAATCGTTCACAATTCACTTGCAGGCACAATCTTGGTCTCTTCAGCCTCACACTCTCCCTCGAGTGCATTCTCGAAACAGAAACCTTTAGAGTGTTCCACCTCAACTCAAGGCTCTACATATCATGCATATTGGAGATATCCTTCTGACTGCAGGGCAAGAAGAACTTTCTTCCAGGCTAGGTACATTGCATAGCTTGATGTATACAATAGTTGACAACACTGTAAATAGCCCCTTTCGACTTGCGCCTGTATCTGGTATTCGTAGATAGATGGGTTGGAAGCAATGAGAGAGAAATCATATGCTCATTATTTGTATTCACGACAAACTGTTTGGATCGGTTCGAGAAGCTCGGGAAATACCCCTGCAAGCATTTCGGAGATCGAAAGACGATGACGTCTCGTCGAATCTCGATTTTTAAGAAAGGGGAGTCTACTCACAAGTAGAAACAAAACAATTGGCGATTAAATGCTCCTTTTTCATTCATGACCAATGGGGTGAATCTAGGTACTCACAATTATGAGATTCTCATCTCGACTGATTGGGGTGCGCCGTTGGGGTGCGACGTGATGCGATGTGATTGTGTAATCCTATTTGTGAATGGGTGAATGGCGTCAATCTCATCGGGTGCAGACTTTTTTTCTAGGGATTTCCATTTATTTGACTCAGGCTACCGCTTGGATATTTTGTTTACCCAAAACCAACAAAAGACAAAATCATAAACCGCAGCTTCTTTATACCATCCATACTCTTTTACATCTGAAGCATAAACACCACACTCATATATATCGAAACCAAATCTACACATACTCAGTCGATCAACTGAAGTTCAAAATGAGAGCTTACTGGTTTGATAACGAGGAGGTAAAGTACCCCTCACCCCCACTACACTACCCCTCCCTCTGTTTTCTTTTTACTAACAAACAGTTTTCTATAGGGCGACCAACGGGAGCTGCACGACTCGGGTCGCGACGTTAACCCTGAGTACTTGGAGAAGCTCGGAGTTCTCTATTACAGATTCGCAGATGAGAAAGATGTCGACAAGCTCGCCTCTGACAGAAGTTACAAGAATCGCGATGTAATTACGGTTTCACCAGAGAAAATGGGTGATATCTACGAGGAGAAGGTCAAGTCGTTCTTCAATGAGCATTTGCACGAAGATGAGGAGATTAGATATATCAGAGATGGAGCGGGATTCTTCGATGTCAGGAGTGAGGGCGATGAGTGGGTTCGCATTAGACTGGAAAAGGACGACTTGATCGTAAGTATTTATGATTCGACGCGTTGGAATCGTATTTGCATAGGGACTGATTTTGAGGGACAGATCCTCCCAGCTGGTATCTACCATCGTTTTACCACTGATGCGAACAACGTATGCTTCCTATATGATGCTCTTTTCAACATGCGCCATTGCTAACCAGAGAACAGTATATCCAAGCAATGAGATTGTTCAAGGAGGAACCCAAATGGACCCCTTTGAACCGTGGTCCGGAAGTCGATGTCAACCCATACCGCAAGGAGTACTTGCAAACTGTTCCTGCAATTGCAGGCCAGTAACGGATGAGGGGAGATGAAGGGGAGATGATGGATGGATGTTGGACGACTACATGATGGAAGTGAAACGGCGATAACGAAGTAATGAAGCACTGCAAGTTGAACATGATAGTATATGATAATAGGTAGCAAGAAGACGATTTCTCGGTCTTCAACAATTTGTGTATGAGCTACAATTGAAACACTGCACAGTGTTGTCGCATAAATGAATAGATAGGCATGGCAAAATTCATACATATAGTTCGTACTTCGTACTTTGTATCCATGCCAGTTACCTACATCTGACTACCGTCCTAACTGTCTGAACTATGTGCTCATGAGCGTCAACCATCCACTAAGGTAAAGAAAGATGCCGACTTACGTCATATCGTGCCGTGTAGTGAATGAAGATATAAAAGATAAGACGAAATTTTGAAGATGATAAGAAATTGCAAACAAACCGATAACGAATTACTACCAAAACGCTCATCTCCATAATCTTCGCAATTCTTGGTCAAAATCCCCGGGACTATTTTTCTCAAGATCCTCAAACCTTTGCGATTCTGAATCTGCAGTAAAAAAGATACTTTTCCCAAACGCCCCAAAGTTGATAGTGCTATCAGATATGCAACAAACCTTCTGGGAAAGGGAAGCTTACCCCGCTATTGGCTAGTTTTCCCCAGCTCCAACGTCACCACGAAGGTACCAACTCATCATCGCCATTTACGATCCACGAATTCGCACAAAACAATGCATGAAGAAAGATGAGGGAAACCGATTCAAGAGAAGGAGAAGGTTCCGTCGATACTCCCGACTTCGATTCTTTCAACAACTTACTACCATCGGGTCAAAATGCCACCCACAACCATGCCCACGACAGCATGTCTCCCGATTTTCTCAAAGTCGAAAACACTCTCAATGCCGATGGCAAAAAGATTAAACTACAACTCCCCTTGAGCTGTGAGCCTCCGGGTCCAAGCAATAAGACAAAGCCAAAGGTTTGGATAGTGAGTATTACCAAGTGCGGCCTGGCAGACAGATCATCTATTCATTCGACCAAGGCCATTCTACATGTTTTCCTTTACTAAATCAGCATTTAGATATTTGGCGCCAGTGGCCATATGGGCCAGAGTCTCACACGAGCATGTCTTTCCAAAGGCGACGAAGTTGCTGCCGTCGGCCGGATCAACGAAAATACAATCGAATCGATGCAAGCCACATTTCCTCATTCAAACTGCTTCAATACTCTTTGCGACGTGCGTGTACGAGACTCTGTATCTACAGTTATAGAGCAGGCACTTGAAAAATTCAAGCGCATCGATGTGATAGCCAATTGTTCGGGCTACGGCGTCATCGGCGCATGCGAAGACCAAGACGAGCACGAAATCCGCAATCAATTCGAGACGAATTTCATGGGCACAGTACATATCATCCAATTAAGCCTACCATACTTTCGCGAGCAAGGAGCAGGGAGATACTTGATATTCAGTAGTACTTCAGGCGCATTGGGTGTTCCGGGCTTGGGACCATATTGCGCGACGAAGTATGCGGTGGAGGGAATGATCGAAGCGATGCTTTACGAAGTCGATGCTTTCAACATAAAAGCTACATTGGTAGAACCAGGGTTGGTGAGGAGAGACGAGAAAGAATTGGCTTCGGGTCCGTTACCCACTTGGGGACACTTTTTGATTAAACCTCCCAGTGAACCATATTCCGATCCGACTTCACCGGCGTTTCATGCGAAGAGAATGGTTCAATGGCTGGGGGATAAACAGCCTACAAGTGCTAAGAAATGTGCGGATTTGGTGTGGCAGTTAGGTCATTGTTCTTACCCGCCTTTACGATTACTTTTAGGGAGTTACGCTATAGAGAGTATTAGAGATCGTTTGCGATCCATCATAGAAGAATTGGAGGACTGGAAGCATCTGCACCACCCCATAGCTCCCGTTGATGAGCTTGATAATGAGGAGGATTCAGATGATGCTCGGGATGTAGATACGTCTGCTAAAACGAAAAAGGAGGACCGACCTGCAAAGCGGGCTGCGACGAGTTCATTAAAAGTAGAGTCAGATGGAGATAGTAGTTCATGAGCTATCAATAATTGTAATTTTATAATAACAGTGCGCTTACATGTGATTGCGATGTGAATAAACGTCCACAAAACCTCAGCATATGGATATAACAGTGTGGCTAAAGTAAATCTCTGCTGGATGGTTCTGTTTAACAACCATATCAGCGAACAATAATGTTCACACCCAATTTCTTCCTAAATTCCAAACGCCTTCCCATGCAATTTCATCATGATAATCTATGATGTTATTTCTATCTCACTTCCGGCCCTGGCGCTGCGGCCATTGCAATGTCATTATTTATTGCGTCCGCTGTTTCCTCCCGTGGTTGTCTCTCAAACAATCTTCTCCAAAACATTGGTGGATCAAATGGACGATGTCCGTTGTGTAGCGGTGGGTAAACGTCGCAAAAGAAGTACCAAACATGACCAATGACTACCCCCATCAATTCATCCTTTGGAACTGTTCCATGTAAAACTAAACTGAAGCCCATCAAAACCCATGGTAAATACGGAGCCGTGAAAACTAGTAATCCGAGGAAACTTAATTGTGTATCGGGGTTTCGTCTCGACCAGATGTATACGAGAGTCGAGGATAATGGATGTCCTAGAAATGGCATTGAGACCAGTGGATTTATGCAAATAAGACAAGTCATCGCATAGAGTAATAGCCAGGAGAATTGCGCCGCAGATCTACCGGATGATTCCTCAAGGAGTCGCGAGTATCTGGTTAAAAAGAATACGTGGAAAACAAGATCCAGGGATAAAGGACCAAAGTATATGAAAGTTGTCAAGAGGCGCCAATACTGTTTGTCACAAGAGATCAGCGAGGTTCCAAGATGCGAGAGCAAACGCGCAATTGAGCGAAAACATTCATACCTGCGACTTGACAAACACGGCTCTAAAGCTGTAGAATAACTGAAACGGCGTAACAATCTGACATTGAACCAGCGCGCTCGTAATGACTGTAGCTGTCGTCCACCATCTTGTACAAACGGGCATTTCCCAAAACCAAGTTTCGAGCGGAAACCCGGCTGGACCCCCATCCCCATTTCCCATCATTTGATCCATAATTGGATATATGAGGGTATCGATAGAAGCAATGCGACAGTGATGCGACAACGAGATTCGGAATTTGGATACGGGATAAAATAAGGAGAGGTTGCGTAATGGAGGTACTTGGTGAGTATTTCGAGGTTTGGAAGTGAAGATATTGAGGAAATTCAGATACTTTTTTCTTGTGATACGAGGTAACGCAATTCCTAGATAGGATAGTTTAGTTTGACAAGAAGAGTTTTGGAAAGGAAGGTCGTGGGTTCGTATTTATAATTTATGTGTCGCTCATGACGTTTCTTTGAACAAGTTGTCCTGTTCTAAGTTCTAACGATTGCTAGCCTTTGACCCGCGGGTCGATCTTAGATAAGGCAAGGCTGACAGCCTTAGGTTTCAGCCTTGGACACAGCTATGTTTCCTTTTTACCAAATGGTCAAAGCGTCTAGGAATTGTAAATAGGGTTGCTGTGGTTCCTACGCCTTCAACAGTCAACTCCAGACTAGACCAGACCAGAATTGCCAATTGAATTACACATCTCTTCCATCTTACCATTTGAAACTCCACGCGATTTCACCTCTCCCAGATTTTGCTCGCCTCGGTCTATTCGACTCCAACTGGAGCAGCTGTCCAAATATCAAGGTCGCGCATCTTCGCGCAAAACCGCGTCGCCGATTCCATTCCGGCCACAACAATCTTCTCAAGAATATCGCAAATTGGTCATTACGTTGCGCAATCATAGCAGAAAACGCATCTCATCGACGAATACTCACAAAGTCTTGGATTATAATCAAAATTCGCAATGTCGCAAATTCAGAAGAAAAAGCAGCGTTTGTCACTGGACGATGAATCAGTAGAGGGTAGCCCAAGAGTAAACGCGCCCGGCAGACCAGCAGGAAAATCGGTTGCAAGAAAGAGCATGAGTAAGAAAGCCAGAGATAGTGCTATTAAAGGTAAGCCGGGTTTTGTTCTTGCATTTTAAGGACTTGCGCGCGTTTGGAATGGGTCAATAGGTCAATTTGTATACTATTGTGAAGCTCTGGAGAAAATCACGGCGCAAATGAAACTCATTATACTGACTCGGTTGATGCAATTAGCCGGAGATCCAGTTCCTCAAGGGAAAAAGCGCCGTTATAAGCCTGGGACTCTAGCTCTCAAGGAGATTCGCAAGTTCCAGAAGTCTACCGATCTTCTCCTTCTCAAACTTCCCTTCTCACGTCTGGTTCGTATTCATGTCCTCCTCAACATTGCAGAGCCAAATCTAATACAATGTAAATCTAGGTCCGTGAAATCGCACTCTCAGTACGCCCTCAAGGTGAGGGGATGCGCTGGCAATCACAAGCTATTCAAGCGCTTCAAGAATCTGCTGAAGCATTCCTCGTCCATCTGTTTGAAGACACGAATTTGTGTGCTATTCATGCCAAGAGAGTGACAATTATGCAAAAGGATATACAACTTGCAAGACGTATTCGAGGTGCATGGGGTGGTTTGGGTTAGACCATGACAATTACATGCTAAAAAGCTGTATAATTGTTTAAATTTGCTTTGGAAATTTTGTCAGATTAGCTTGCTTGGACAGGGACTTTATTTCGTTATAGGGAAGGCGTATATGGTTTTATGACTTTACACAAGCATGGGAGGAATTCGACTAAAATTAGGACGTATAAGCATTGATGTTCTATACTAGATGAAGTAAATATTTGCTTCTCTCTAACAGTAGACCTGGCTTGTTCAGCAAGGTAGTATATGTGTGCCTTAAGATCTCCTTGAGTCTACAAATTTTATCTAAAAGACGAAACAATGTTTCTTTCAACGCCTTTTCAGCTGTATGTAACAGTTGTTCCGTCTTGCGCAGGCTCCAACAATTTCCAATCGCATTTGATATCGTTCTTCGCAAAAGTATCTAAAATGACATTCGCAATTGCATCAAAGTTTTCTGTTGCAAGCGCAAGAATAGTTGGACCGGCTCCAGATAAACAGATTCCACATAGACCGGGATGAGATTTAGGAGTGACAGACTGTAGGATCTCAGGGAGACCTGGTATCAAACCTTTCCTGTAAGGTTGATGTACTTTGTCTTGCATTGCAAGATAGATTTGCTCTGCATCCGGTGGTGATCTTCCAAGCGCTGAAGGTAGAAGAGCAATTCTCTGAAGGTTGAATACTACATCTGACCTGGAATACGAAGATGGTAGGACACTTCTAGCTTTTGCGGTTGCGACCTCGAACTGTGGAATGATTGCGATGGCTTTGATTTCGGGGGCCCAAGGAAACTTCATGTAATGCCCGATTCCAACTGGCGGTTCTGGAGGATTGGATCCAGTATCTACACCTCCAGCAGGTTCGGGGAGAACTTCACTGAGCGGAATCTCTTTGCGTTCTGTGTCTTCGGCGCTGAGTTCGTTGAGGTATGTTCCTACAAACCCTCCGTACAATGCTGCGGCTACGTTGTCTGGATGTCGTTCTGTTTATGTTGTTAGATGTATTGAGCTTGATGGACAACTAAACCGTACCTATCATGAGACAATAGTCCAACATCCTAGCTTTAGTCAACTTCAGCTTTCCAACCTCATTGGCCAGCGCAACACCAGCTACCACTGCGGCCCCAGATGATCCAAGTCCGCGTCCTAATGGAATAGGATTGATGATATGAACCGATGTTTCGGAAGGGAAGCTTCTCTGGCCATGACATCGCAATACATATAATGCAGTTCGTGTAATAAGATTACTATCAGCAGTCAAAGGAACCTCTTCTGCGCCTTGTCCTTCGTATGTAATTTTACAGTTGAGAGGTGCTTCAGATGTAACCGATGTGTTGACTTCGACGTGTAACTCGAGCCATATGGAAAGGGCGAGACCTATGACATCGAATCCGGGGCCAATGTTCGCAGAGGAACAGGGTACTTCTGTATGGACGTCAGTTTCGAATATCTTGCTAGCATCGCGGGAAATGATCCTGATGTAAACGAGGTTTTGTGCGGCTTTGAGGAGAGAGAGACGACGGACTTATGGTAATCATTTTTGATCAAGATGGTTTTTAGAAGCTCGAGATTGGAGGAGTCAATCAGAGGTTCAGCATGAAATACCAAGTGCTATCGAATCATTCGATAAACGCTACTGTAACCTTTTTTATCAGCCTTGCCCGATATCGCCATAAAATTGGAAAAATTTGGTATATTAACCAGGATTGCAGTCAGAAAGGTTGAAATTGGGACAAAATAAATATAATTCGTTCGCTTGAATCAGATCATTGCTCGGGCCGCTGGGAAGATCCATTTAAATTTCTCAGACATTTGTGCTAGAGTCATTAGTTGAGCTTTCCTACGTGAGTTTACAGTTTACTTGGTAATATATGCAATACATTGCTGTAAACATTTGAGAGCTGTGAAAAGAGTGAAGCCAAATCAAACTGAATCCTGCATTGATCAACTAATTTCGGAATATTGTCATCAACTACCAAGCAATGCACTACTTCTAGTACTCAACATGCAAATTCATCAAATGATATCGGTTAAATCATGGAGGGGTAACGTGGGGGGGATAGTGGCGGGGTTAAAATTCTTGCCAGGCGGTGACACTAAGCGGGCAGAAAATGATTCAACCCGATGATCATATTGAATTTGAAGACTCTTCTTTTGTTCTCCAACCGTTTTCTCACACGTTAAATATCTCTACGCAATCTAGAATTTCACAATGGAGTCCATTCGAATCCTCCTTGTCGGAAATGGTGGTCGGGAACATACTTTGGCCTGGAAACTCAGTCAATCTCCCCGAGTCGAGTCCATCATCGCAGTCCCAGGAAATGGAGGGACTGCAAATTGCCCAAAAGTTTCCAATGATTCCAGTGTTAAGGCTGATGATTATCCGGGACTTGTTGCTTTGGCTAAGAAACATAACATTAACCTGGTAAGTTTTTATATTCTACATTCACATGAATGTTCATGCCGTGCCAATGCTTGATTTTGTTAAATAACTACTGACTTGTACGTGTAGGTAGTACCAGGACCAGAAGCACCCCTCGTTGATGGAATCCAAGATTATTTCCGTGAGGCAGACATAGCTTGTTATGGACCATCAAAACTTGCCGCGCGTTTGGAAGGAAGCAAGGCATTTTCGAAAGATTTCATGAAGAAATATAACATTCCAACTGCGGCTTACGAGAACTTTACGGACTACGAAGAAGCGCGAAAATACATTGACAGCGTAAGCCATAACGTTGTCATTAAAGCCAGTGGATTGGCAGCTGGAAAGGGTGTCATTATCCCAACATCGAAGGAGGAAGCCCACCAAGGACTAAAGGATATCATGCTTGATCGAGAATTTGGGGCTGCTGGAGATGAGGTTGTCATCGAGGAATTTTTGGAGGGTGATGAACTGAGCATTCTCACTTTTTGCGATGGTTACAACATGTACTCTTTACCTGCTGCTCAAGATCATAAGAGAATTTTCGACGGTGATCAGGGCCCAAATACTGGAGGCATGGGATGCTATGCGCCTATTCCAATTGCTACCCAAAAATTAATCGAGGAGATCGAACGAACCGTATTGGAGCCCACGCTCCGCGGTATGAGAAAAGAGCGTACACCTTTCATCGGAACTCTCTTCACTGGCTTGATGATAACCAAGAATGGACCAAAAACCTTGGAGTACAACGTTCGTTTTGGAGATCCAGAAACACAGACTTTATTACCATTGTTGAGTGAAGATACAGATCTTGCAGAAATTATGCTTCTCTGTACTCAAGGATCCCTCGACGAAGCGAAGATCAAGATTGATCAAAAATTCAGCGCGACGGTTGTGGTAGCTGCTGGAGGATACCCAGGCTCATATGCTAAAGGCACACCGATGGAAATCAGTGCACCTCCGGCCGGTTCTAACATCTTCCATGCTGGTACCGTGGTGAAGGATGGCCAATTGCAAACATCCGGCGGGCGTGTCATCGCAGCACAAGCCGTTGCAGAAACTCTCGAGCAGGCCGTGAAGGATGCTTATACCACTGTCGAACTCATCAAGTTTGATAAAATGTTCTACCGCAAGGATATTGCTCATCGGGCATTCAGAGCTTCATCTTCTGCAAAGGAAGCACTCACATACGCATCCGCAGGTGTTAGCATTGATGCTGGTAACAACTTTGTCGAACGTATTAGAAAAGCGGTTCTCTCTACCCGAAGACCAGGAGCCGATGCTGAAATTGGTGGATTCGGTGGAGAGATTGATTTGGAAGCTGCTGGTTATGCGGGTGCTCCAACTGTGGTTATGTGCATTGATGGAATTGGCACTAAACTCGCCATTGCACAAGCTATGGAGAAGCACGACACAGTTGGAATTGATTTGGTCGCTATGAATGTGAATGATTTGATTGTTGCAGGCGCTGAACCACTCGGATTCGTCGACTACTATGGCTGCAGTCAATTGAAGCTCAAGAATGCAGCAGACTTCGTGGAAGGTGTTGCCAACGGATGCAAAGATGCAAACAGTGCACTTGTTGGTGGCGAAACTGCTGAGATGCCTGGTATGTACCAAGGAGACGATTATGATGCTGCAGGTTGCGCCATGGGAGTTGTGAAGAAGGAGAACAGATTGCCAAGAACAGACTTGATGGCCGAAGGTGATGTTCTTATTGGTTTGGCATCTGCAGGAGTTCACTCTAATGGATTCTCTCTCGTGCGAAAAATCATTGCGAGAGAAGGCCTCTCTTACAAAGATGACGCTTGCCCATGGGATCCTTCCACCACCGTTGGTGAAAATCTCCTAACACCCACTCGCATCTACGTTCGCTCTTTGCAACCAGTGGTCCAGAAGCACTTGGTCACTGGCTTGGCCCACATCACTGGCGGCGGCTTGACTGAAAACGTTCCTAGAATGTTACCATCTCATCTCGCTGCCGAGATCGATGTCGCTACTTGGCAATTACCCGAAGTGTTCAAGTGGTTGAAGAACGCAGGTAATGTGGAAGCTAGCGAGATGGCTAGAGCGTTCAATACTGGTATTGGAATGGTCGCAGTGGTTAAGAAGGAGAATGTAGAGCAGGTTGTCAGAGAATTGACGGAGTCTGGTGAGAAGGTTTACACTATTGGAAAATTGATCAAGAGATCAGGCGAAGGCTGCGAGTTGAGAAACTTGGACTCTTGGAATTAAAAGCTAAGCACGAGAAAATGGGTGATGGATCGGGATGGATGGGATGGGAGGAATCATGTTATAAAAAAGGCGTTAATGTATTAGGGATACCATGAAGTTGAAAAATAGATACTGAAGGAATATTGAAAGGATGCAATAAGGTTATATGCTATCTGCTTTATTTTGCAAAACTTTATGGATTTATGTTTGTGAGATGAGTTGAGAATCTCTAGATACACAGACCTATCTTTCACGCCTCTATGCATACCATGCATGCTATTTGATGTGATGGTATACCAAAACCTAACCTTTTTATCTTTTCCCCTATTGTATCCATAGAAGTAAAGTTATTTGCATAAACAAAGTACCACACCCCCTTTCCTTCCCTTCCCTTTCATTCAATCATTTTACTCTTAATTCCCATAATCTACCCTACACCATTCACCGAACCATCCATCAACCTACCATCTACCATCTACCATCCCCTCCCCTGCATCTTCTCCTTAGGATCCATAGTCCCACAATTCAACCCCACCATTGCCTCTCCCAAATCCTCACTCACCTCGGCCAAAACCTTCGCGTCATTAAAATGCGTCGTTGCTTGCACAATAGCTCTCGCGCGCTTCGCCGCATCTCCACTCTTGAAAATTCCACTCCCGACAAAAACTCCATCACAACCCAACTGCATCATGAGCGCAGCATCGGCCGGGGTAGCAATGCCACCAGCTGCGAAGTTGACTACGGGGAGACGACCCAACTTTGCAGTTTCTTTGAGCAGCTCAAAGGGGGCCTGGATATCTTTTGCGAGAATGCGGAGTTCCTCGTCCGACATGAGCGAGGCGGCGCGGATCTCGGCGGTCACTTGACGTTGGTGACGCACGGCTTCGATGACGTCGCCGGTGCCGGCTTCGCCTTTGGTGCGGATCATGGCGGCGCCTTCTGAGATGCGGCGCAGAGCTTCGCCGAGGTTGCGGCACCCGCAGACGAAGGGGATGGTGAAGGGGTGTTTTTCGACGTGGTGGAGGGCGTCGGCGGGGGTGAGAACTTCGGATTCGTCAATGTAGTCTACGCCGATTGATTGGAGGATCTGGTGGGGGTTTGTTAAAAGGGGGTTTGAGAGGGGTGTGAGGAAGGAAGGAAGGAAGGAAGGAAGGTATGGTTAATGGAAGGGGAAGAACTAACTTGACATTCAACAAAATGACCGATTCTCGCCTTGGCCATAACGGGTATCGTCACCGTCTCCATAATCTCTCGAATCATCTTTGGGTCGGACATGCGGGCTACACCACCCTGAGCACGAATATCGGCGGGGACTCGCTCGAGTGCCATAACTGCTACGGCGCCTGCTTCTTCTGCGATTCGAGCCTGCAGGTGGGGGATGTTAGTGGCGAGATTTTTACAATTTTTTGTTTTTGATAGATGATGATAAATGGTATGGGATAGCGGGGGAAAGGAAAGAGTAAGGTACGTACTTGTTCGGCATTCACTACATCCATAATCACACCTCCTTTTAACATGCGCGCCAACCCGGTCTTGACGACAAAGGTCGAAGAGATGTTGCTGCCATGGCCGTTTCCGTTTCCATTGGTGGCGCTGGTGGGTAGTTCGTTGGACATTTTGTGAGGCTTGTTGAGGAGAGAAGAGAAGAGTAGCTGTGATAGAAAGAGATGAAGTATGTAGATAAGTACGTAGGTAGGACAGAAGTGCAAGAAGTGCAAGACAAATGCAGAATGCCAACGAGAAATCTATATCCAATATGTATGTACTTGAGTAGGTAGATGTGGCGTAAGTATGTGTGTGTATATATATATAAGGAAAGAAAAGGAAGCGGAAACTCAAAGATTTAAAATACTTTTTAGTACAATATCTACGATACCCCGTCAAGCATATGACACTTCGAATTCCATCCAATTCAATCTATCTCCGTCTTGGTACAAAGTTAGTTTGCGTCTTTTGATAGGTCAATTGACGCATCCATTCTATGTCGTCCCATCAGGAGGGATAGTTGTTACTCATCGCATTCTCATGCTTCGGTTCGTATTAATTCCAATTCCAATTCATGTTCATGTTCATATTCATCTGCACTTGCACCTGTTTGTTTGCCCCTCCGATCGGGAAGTAATGCCGAGACAAAGGAAAGGTTGTTGTTGGTGTTACCTACCTACTAGGTAGTGTGGAATTTGTGGTTTACTACCTTTTTAGGTAAATGTATATGTAATCTACCTGTATGTACACACGTATATGTACACACCCATATATATACACACACATATATATATACACACATATATACAGCCATCAGTTATTCTAGCACAACGTGGGGTTATTTAAGGTTATATCATCTGCAGGGTTTCCAATTTTTTTCATCGGAGGGGCGGTAGCTTGGGGCCTCTTTTGGGCTAGAGCGGCGATCGAGGGGTGCGCACTTTTGGCTGGGTAGATACGCTTGGGATCGGGGAAGGAGTTTGCGAGGTCTGGGGGCTTTGCATTTTGCATGGCTGGGCTGGCCGCATGTGGATGGATGGGATGGATGGATGGATGGATGGATGGATGGATGGATGGGTGTGATGTGCAGGATGTACATGATGTGTGTGGATGGAAAGATTCGGGAAGTGGGCAGTCAGAAATCATAGGAGAGGGTGAGTGAGCAGGAGTTTGCGAGGTGGAGGAGCTGCGAGGGATTGAGTGTCGTGGAATGGAATGAATATACATCTGGTGGAAGATGGCGGATACGAATAAGAGAATTTGGGACATTGCGAAAGTGTAATGCCGCATAATATGGGTATTGTCCGACATGGTGGGCCGTGGTGTTTGATTCGGAATTCGGAATTCGAATCTCGACGTAATTTGTATTAATACATGAATGAGATTGATAGTTATTTGATACACGAGATATACATGTCCTCTCGTCATCTCGTCATCTTCCCAATCGCAATATATATAACCATTAGAAATCCCATCTCGTGTATGAGATATGCAATACACCACACAGGGAGAAACAGAAACCATAATGAAAAATAAAATATGTCGTTTCTTATCGTTATCGATATCGTGACGTCACTTGATTTACTATCAGAAACATAACATATCACCACAATAGCTTAACACGTCTTCGCATCACATCACTTCACTTCACCTCATTCTCCCCAGCAAACATACACACAAGCAAACATTACTTGCAACCACCTAATTCCCTCTCAACTATCATCCCCATCCCCATCCCCTTCCCCTTCCCCAATCCCGCCAAAACCACCATCCCCTCCTCAAAAATGTCCCGCCTCCTCCTCCGCACTCCCCGCCTCACAGCCTCCGCCCTAGGCCTCACCTCCTACACCACCTACAGCCTCCTCCACTCCCAGCGTTTCCCCAATCGCTTAGATTCGCTCTCGTCGCCGCGATTGAAGAGCGAAAATTCGCAGACGCCATTGATCAAGAAGGGAGGCGGTTTAGATCCGAAGACTGTGGGTCAGATTAGCAGCGGGAGTATTGTTGGTATGTTGTTGTTTTTTTCAGTTTGATGTGTTGGTTTGGAGGGGGGGGGGGGGTTCAGAAGAGAAATTGGGGAAAGGGAAAGGTGGGAAAACAACGCGGGGAGAGAGGAAGAAGTGAACGTCAAAACTGCACAAGGAGAGAAATTAGGGAAAGGAAAGGAAAGGAAAGGAAAGGAACAGGGACGGAGGGAGAGAGCAACAAACGAATATAGAATCTGAGCGATGAGAGAAAGCAAGCTATGAAGCCAGCAATAGAGAGTCATCGGAAAAGAAACCTCACTAACATCCAACCCATCACAGGACTAGGAGCCGGTCTGGCAGTCAGTACATTTTCGCGATCGCTCGCCCTCATAATTGGTTTAATGGTCGTGGGGATACAGGCACGTTTTCCCTTTCTCTTTTCCCTCCTACATACCTACTCCCCCCTCTCCATTCATCTCTCAATCCATTCTCCAATCCCCCCCCCAATCAATTCCAAACCATCTAACATTCTCCTCCAGTGGGCCTCTTCCCACGGCCTCGATATCGTTCCTACAGATCGCATCCAGCGCTATATCAAACATGTTAATTTGCGTTCCCTCGTAGAAGAAAACGTTGCATTTAAAGTTTCTTTCGGTACAACTTTTGCCATGGCTGCTTTTATGCGATTTTAGATACGCGTGGCTTCTAGATTTGCATGTCTAGTGTATTATTCATTCAAATGTCTTACATATCAAGCCGAGGATTAGGATAGCAAAATGGAATATGAGGAGTTGGAAATTGGATTGGTCTATCTATTTTAAAATAGTTTGAGAGTCTTCCACCATGTACAATACAATGCTATCTGGACTTGATTGTAGAATAGTTCCTTTCTTCGCTCCACCCAAATGTTCATTCATCCACATTCTGATCAAGTCTATCCACCTTTCCTTCTCAATCTCAAGAAACATATGCAAAATTTGATCCTCGACAGGCTAACCAGAATTCTCTCACCACCGCGTTTGTTCCCCTAGCACCACGAAGACTTTATAAAAGTTAGCTCACAATTCCACTCTTATCACAGAACTCCGAATAAGCAACTTACTTCATAACCTTGGTCAGAAATACCATTTTCTCCTTCTGATCTACCTTGTCACTCGGAAAGTTCCCATCCATCAACGCAGCTTCCAACCAACCCTTTGCTCTCACCTGACTCACGACAAGTTTTCGCAGTGGATCAGAAAGTTTATCGAGCTCACTGCGAGCGGCTGCACCGCCGATGTTATAGATGAGGGCTTGGCCAAGAAGCGGTCCAAGATGTTGAAGAGCGTTGGTGATGGCTTGTTGGACGTGGGTATCGGGGTTGTTAGTAGGGAGGGAGACGAATGAGGCCTGGATCAGGGTTAGTCTTTGGGTTTTCGATTTTTTTCTTGATTCTCTCGAATCAAGATTATCAGTAAGATATAACTTACCCAGAATTCAGCGGCGCTTTGTTTGGGTAGTGGGTCGCGGCCTGTGAGGGCTTTGAGGGTAAACATGAAAATGTGTTCAAGTGAGGATTTGGGCTCATGGTTTAGGAGAATGTGGAGATTTTTGGGGGTGGAGATTAGACGATGGAGAAATTCGATGCTTGGTTGCGAAATCTCTGGGTCATTGCTGGGCTCTGTGATTTGTTAGCATAAATTGTCCCCTTCCTTTTCGATGAATTCTGTTATAAAACTGTAAATTTGAATAGAAGGACCTACCGTGATTTATAGCTTCCATCAATCCAGAGACCCATGTCAACGAGGCACTTAAAATCTGATTGTTGCGCTCATCTGATGTTGTGCTACATGAATTAATGAGTGAGCAGGCGGTGTTGATGACTGTGATAATGCGAGGTGTCTGATAATTGGATCTGAAGATGAATCTAAGTCATTGAATTAGCATTGAAAAAGTTCATCAAAACATGCTTAAAAGTAACTTACTTGGCGACATCCTCAGGAGGGAAAGCGAATGGACCATCAGTTTCGACCAAGCCAGTGCGGAAAACGTGCGAGATTTCCTCTGTTACCTCACCATGGCCGGGGAAAGCTTCGTTAGCTGCGGTGA
Organism: Botrytis pseudocinerea; assembly: GCA_019395245.1. Classification (NCBI taxonomy): domain Eukaryota; kingdom Fungi; phylum Ascomycota; class Leotiomycetes; order Helotiales; family Sclerotiniaceae; genus Botrytis; species Botrytis pseudocinerea. The sequence continues at coordinate 122,513 of JAHXJK010000136.1, forward strand.
GAATGTTTAAAACCTGTACCTGAATTCCTCTGCCATTACCATTCTTCCAGTATGAATAACTATTTTCATTGGTGTTGAGATCAACAGGGGTATCAGCGGGTACTTGGAGACCCTTTCCGATACTTATTAGACATCGTATAGCAGTGAGTTCAACTTCATCAGCAGCTACTTGGCTATCCGGGACCGGTAAATTTGAGGCTACATTTGTGAATTGTGTGTTCAATAAATGAAGGCTTCGTTCGTGGTCCCTTTGAACAAAATCCAATAATTGTCTAAGAGGGTCTAGCTTCAATTCATCGTTCGGCATTGCTTCGATAATCGATGCTATAGCGCCAATAACACCTTCTTTTGCGTAACTTTCCACAGAGTTCTCTCTGTTAATCTCACTATATTGTTGCAGAAATGCTGCAAGTTCGGGAACGAGTACTTTTCTGCAGGATGAACAGAGCATCGCAATTGACTTTGATGTTACTCTGGCCAACGTTGGTGAATGTAGCATACTAAACATCAGATTAAGGGCGCTCGGAAGATGTTGTGTATGACGTTCAAAGTAGTCTGGATAGCCATTGATGACCATGAGGAATGCTTGTCTTGTGCGTGAAGGGACAGTTGAATCAGACCTTGTAAGCATAGAGAAAAGTGGAGATCCAAAAACTTTGTCCAAGTATTCATCCGACTCCTCCTTGATATAGTCCTGAAATTCAGCTAAGCAAGTCAATGAGGCTTCGAGTTCGCCCCAAGCGTCTCCTTTCTCAACCGATTTCAGGATGAGATCAACGAAGCTAGAAACAAGTGGTAAGCCAAGTAACATGTACGATTGTTGTATTAAGTCTCCCACGTCTCTTCGAGCATCTTTGAAGGCAGCACGCTCATTTGAATCCCACGAACTGAATTCATGTTTGGGAGGGAATTGCATTTTATGCCAGCATTTCTCAATTGCTTGCATCAACACTGATCGCGCTGCTGGTAGCCAAGGAGGCGAAGCATCCACGTTGTATGATAAGTCGAGTACAGTTTCCAGATAAACAGCCCAGAATTCTACTGCTGGGACAAATATCTTGTCTTCATTGACGATGTAACCATCGGCGCCAAGTAGTCCTACAAGAGCAGAAAGTATCTGTTGACTTCGAGAATCGGTCGAGATATTTTGGGCTAGATCCTGCACCGTGGCGTCGCCAAAGCTCAGCAGGAATTGGCCGAACTGCACTGAATCAAAGTCGAAATCGCCTTGGATCAATTTCGCATATCTCTCCTGTGCCCAAGAGCTACTGAAGAGATCGTAAAGCATCGTGAAGTCATTCTCAGAAAGGAAGGACGAGTAGTTGGCTAGTATGTCTGCAAACAGCTCCACAGTGATTTCGTATAAATCATCATTGATGATCAGCATCAATGCAGGCTGGGTTAGAGTTCTTAAAGGATCAAGAACAATGGCGGCATCGAGAAATGCACGATGAGAGTAAAGAACCCATGACTTTTCATGTTAGTATTGTTTCTAGAAACGGCACAGAAATGATTCTCGACGTATTCAACATCTCTAACACGATTGAGGCTGTTTGGCCCTGTTCAAGAATTGAGCTATTTGGGTCAATTTGAATAAATCGTTGATCCCACAAGGCTTTCAAATGCGATCCAAGATAGGGTGTTCAATAGTCCGGACTGCAGTCCAACAATGAAAATTATCAAATCTCTAGACCAATTAGAACATTCAAATTATTTGAAATGTTGAATTTAATTGGAATTTTGAACCATTTTCAGATTTCTAATTGCTTTTGGACATTCAAAATCTTATATCGTTGGACTGCAGTCTGCACTATTGGATACCCTGATCCAAGGAACAGCCTTTAGATACTTCAGCATACCTTGGCCATTCAATATATCACTTGTGCAATGACAAACTCTACATTGCAAAAAAAGTAGTAGTGAATAGAAATCAAAGACTAACCTGAAAACATTTCATCGATTCCTGGCGAACCTTTGTGTTTATAGGAACCCCTGGTGTATTCACAATGCCCTTTGTCAATATGGTCACAATGTCTTCAACATTCTGAACCACATATTCGTGAAATTTGTGTCTAAGGGATATTAGCAACTGACTTGGTTGCAGAGAAGTGATTTACCCACTGCTTCATTGAATTTGAATCCGTTTTTCCAACTTCTTCTACCAAGGTAGCTGAGAACCACAGTATCGCCAGACTTTTATCATCTGGTAGATTCTGGGCAAGGGCCGCCATAGCAGGAGCATCTTCGATTTTATGATAAGGGACGGCTTCGCCAAGGCAAAGGCAGTATGTGAGATGAGAAATGCAACGAGCCCAAGAGTTAGAGAAATGAAGGAAATATGTGACCAATGTTGTGCATAGTTTTCTGACGACAAGTGGTCCACAGCCAGAATTCAAACATTTGATAAGCCATCCAATGATCTGCTGTAGCACAATTTGGGCATCATCATCCTTCAGAGATTGTCTGGAATAAGACGTCAGTAAAATTCAACAAAAAATGAAAAGACCAGGGACCAGTCTCCATACGAATCTGTGTTAAGCTTGATAGTGAACGTCAATGCTCCAAAGAATTTGACATTTTCCGAGTTGCTGCCCAGCAAGCCGTTGGCTAGCTCCCAACCGGCAGGAGAACGCTGTAGCTTTTGGAGAGTTTCTTGAATTTTTGAAACCCTTTGAGGAGGACCAGCCTTGTATAGTTGATGAACGAGCTGCAGTCAAGTCAGTAAGTCTTCTAGGTTGGATATTGAATATGATAAGATGAGTGTGTTTGCTCGTAAAAGATATCTTGACTGATCTCGTGACATTCCATCTGCAGCAAAATTCTGTTGAACAAAATATCCGTCATCTTCAAGCAGCTGAGCTATCACAGGGCATTGTGGTAAAAGATGGACTCACAGCTTCTACCTCATCCAGTGATGAAGGTAACGTTTCGGTCTCCATGTCCTTTCGAAAAGGTATCGTTTGTGTACCAATCAAGCAAAGACGGAAGCACACGCGATCTAAAAGCAAGACAGGTTAGGAGGAAGCTTGGGTTCGATACATGACCGTAGCCACACGATATGGAGGTTGTAATTTCGAGAGATTCTCAACTCCAATTTTGGGGATCTATGATGTGGAAGAGAAAGAAAGCTGCAAGATTTTATGCTGTAAATTGTTTGTTTTGTTATGGCCGGTGAATCTATGGCCCAGCCTTTTTGATAGCGGTAGCAAGCAAGCCTTTCTTTATAAGCCTTGCAAAGTGGATAGAAAAGACTTGATCGATGCTCGCTTTCAAACACAATTCATGTTGGTTTTATTTCATCACCCTCTGGCTTGGGAGAATAAAGAGAGAAACTCCAGGAACTATCTACAGCTCGAATGTATAACACGCAATCTATCTCATGTTGTTGTATGGCAGGTTGCGTTGAGCAGCTTCTTGGAAATTTGGTGATGTTGGGTTGGGTGTCCGATAAGATATTGTTAACCCCACCTCAGCCCGCCAGTCTGTGATAGTAGCCTCGAGGTGGTAGTAGGTAGCCTCACCAGGTCTAGCACTTCAAATGGTACAGTGAACAGCGCACAGAGTACACTCGTTGGAATGTGCATAAGAGGTTCAAGCAGCTTGTGCCCATATAGAAAGATAGTACTCGAGTAAGTAGACATTCAACAATCAAAAGATAAAGAGTGCGGTGTTAGTTACCTAATGAGTTTCTTGATTCAGATCTACACAATTCATACCCCATCTTCTTTGACCACTCATTTCTGTTCCACTACCTACCATCTTGGGAAACCCAATGCGATACTTCCGTCCTTTAAATAGTTGCTTACGTGGAATCCGTTCTGGTAGCTCTTTTCAACCACTCGCACAATCGCTCAACACTCGCATTCGATATTCGTCCAGTTTTGCCAGTACGTGCATTGCAGATCCAAGGAGTGCTCTCTTTATTGCGGCGTGGGGTTGACGAGATCTTAGAAACAGATATGGAGAGCATTAATACAACGGAGCGCTTGGCGGGGTTGCGGGAGCTCATGAAAAAGAACAAGGTCGATGTCTACAGTATGTAAGTCACCTAGTGGCCATTCCTCCATATATCAACTCTGCCTAACCATCATATAGTCGTTCCTTCAGAAGATAGCCACAGCTCCGAATATATTGCAGCGTGTGATGCGCGGAGAGAATTTATATCAGGGTTTTCGGGATCAGCTGGATGTGCCGTAGTGACTCTGGAGAAAGCTGCTCTAGCCACGGATGGTGGGTTATAACATTTGGTCTGCGCAGAGACTCCGCTAAGTTTCTCACAGGTCGATATTTCAACCAGGCCTCACGCCAGCTTGATAGTAAGTAAATTGGTTCGACTGTAGTCTCACGGAGGGCTGCCATTTAGCTTTATCGCTGGCATCCTCCTATGGCTACTGATCACTTGGAGACTAATCATGATAATCTAGACAATTGGCTCCTTTTAAAACAAGGTCTACAGGATGTTCCAACGTGGCAAGAATGGGCCGCTGAACAGTCTGAGAACGGAAAGGTGGTCGGTGTTGATCCTACTATCATGTCGGCATCTGACGCTCGAAAACTCACCGAGAAGATAAAAAAACGTGGCGGGTAAGCATGGCACATCTATTGCTTCCATAATTGATAGAGGGCTGTCTCTGATCTGTGCCTTGTATAAGAGATACTGATATGATTGTGGTAGAAATGACTTAGTTGCCGTGGAAGAAAATCTGGTGGACCTTGTTTGGGGAGACAGTCGCCCATCCAGACCAAAGGAGCCCGTCAAGGTTCTGGCCCGTAAATTTGCCGGGAAAGATGTCAAGACTAAACTCGAAGATCTTCGAAAGGAATTGCTGAAGAAAAAGAGCTCCGGTCTTATTGTATCCATGTTAGATGAAATAGCTTGGCTATTCAATCTCCGTGGAAATGATATCCCTTACAACCCAGTTTTCTTCTCCTACGCTTCGGTCACATCTTCATCCGCCACTTTATATGTGGAATCAAGCAAATTAAGTGATGAATGCACAGCGCATCTCAATGAAAACGGAGTTTCTGTTAGAGACTACTCGAAGATATTTGGCGACGCTGAAGTCTTGAGCCAATCTCTGGACGCAGAAGACACCAAAGTCAAGAAGTTCCTAGTCTCAAGCAGGGCATCATGGGCACTAAAGCGCGCTCTTGGTGGGGATGCTAAAGTCGATGAAGTGCGAAGCCCAATCGGTGATGCTAAATCTGTCAAAAATGAGACCGAATTAGAAGGAATGAGAGCTTGTCATGTAAGAGATGGAGCAGCACTTATCGAGTACTTTGCATGGCTCGAGCATCAGCTCGTAGTCGAAAAGGTAAAGATGGATGAAGTTACTGCGGCTGATAAACTCGAGCAATTACGGTCAAAGCAGAAGAATTTTGTTGGACTATCCTTTGACACGATATCCTCTACTGGACCTAATGCAGCAGTCATTCATTACAAGCCTGAGCCCGGCAACTGCTCCATAATCGACCCAAACGCTGTTTATTTATGTGATTCTGGCGCCCAGTATTTTGATGGCACTACTGATACTACCCGTACACTACATTTTGGCGAGCCAACAGAAATGGAGAAGAAGGCTTATACGTTAGTTCTGAAAGGCAACATTGCTTTAGACATCGCCATTTTCCCTAAAGGAACTAGCGGATTTGCTCTCGACGTCCTTGCTAGACAGTTCCTCTGGGTAAGTCCAACCACTCAATATTGCTTCTATGATGCTAAGATACAAACAGGAAGAAGGCTTGGACTACAGGCATGGAACAGGCCACGGAGTTGGCTCTTTTTTGAATGTTCACGAAGGACCAATAGGAATTGGGACTAGGATTCAATACTCGGAGGTCCCACTAGCACCTGGAAACGTCATCTCCAACGAACCTGGGTACTACGAGGATGGCTCCTTTGGTATCCGAATTGAAAATATTATCATGGTGAAGGAGGTTGAGACTAAGCACCAATTTGGTGAAAAGCCATATTTGGGCTTTGAGCATGTGACAATGGTGCCATACTGCAGGAAACTTATTGATGAGACTCTCCTGACCCGAAAAGAAAAGCACTGGTTGAACGAGTATCATGCTGATATTTATTCTAAAACTAAAGACTTCTTCAAGGGAGATGAGCTCACTATGAGTTGGTTAGAGAGGGAGATCGAGCCGTTGTAGTCATGCATAGAGGGGTGCCCTACCCAGGCCATAGGGAGGGGCAAAGTAATGAATGAGAGAGCTGAGGCCCGTGTCAACATAGCATACATGTTACCATATAACATGTCTGATAGCGCAGAAATGTTTCACTGTTGTACTTGCATCAAGTAAATACACCCCACTATGTTGAATTGTGGAAAGCTCTGTATCGTGAAAATAGCGTCAAAAACATCCCACTTCCTAGACTATCGTGGTCAAAGTTCATGCATCATTATGGAGAAAAATCAAAAGGCTTGATCATTTGAAAGGATCACGTGAAGACAGGGCTGATAGGACCAATTAAAATCAAAGGAGACATGTCCGCTTCTAGATCTAGCTTTAACGGTGAGTTTAACCAGACCTTCGAACAGGTAACGAACAGCAGGGAGAAACAAGGAATCAAAGAAAAATATGTTTTGCTCTGTTGTATTTTACTCACCGCACAATTGAATCCACAAAACTTCTTGGGCGTGCATTGTCCCAAATCTGCGGTTGCATTACTTCCGGTACGCCGTGGCACTTTCTCGTAGCTAATTCATTAATTCATTCCTCTCAACATCCCGCCTTCGATCCAAAACACTATGCCGCCGAGCCAGAATGGTCTTCGCATGTCATCGATGTATCGTGGCAACAACTGCGCTTTCATTCCTCTTCTGCCTACCTAATAGCATAATCGCGAGCAGTGTGCCAACCACTGCCAGCACAGGCCCTATATTAAATGTCCCGAATACTACTGGAACATGCGAGTTTAGAACGATCAATTACATAACAGATATATTACCTCAACAGTGCCTTCGTTCATCTTGGAGTAATACGGACTCTCCGCCAACTACAAAGACAAATGCTATTGGTGCAGCTGGAACTCTCGAAAGCCAGGAAATTGATGTTGTAACGGACACAATATCGAACACACCTTTCAGCGAGTCTGTTGCCCAAACAAATGACGAAACTAAAATCACGGACGAAACAAGTCGTACATCCGTCATTCAGCTTAAATCGTCCAGCTCATCTCCAGACATACCATCTCCTACGGCATCTCCGACTACTGTCGATGAAGGAGAGCTTAATGATGCCTCATTCTTGTCATTCGAAGAGTGGAAGAAACAAACATTAGAGCAAGCCGGGCAGCAAGACTTGAATCTGGGCAAGCGAAGATCTGCGGAAGCGGCTAGGAAAAGAGAGTCGGAAGCATTTCAAAACAATCTTGAATCTCTGGGAGATGATGGGGAAATTGATTTGGACTTTGGCGCTTTCCGGAATGGAGGGGCTGAGCAAACCTCAAGAACGACCAAAGATAAAGGCGTGGGTTCAAATCAGGATTCACAAGAAGAGAAAAGTGGTTCTGGGCATCGAAAGGAACACCGAAGTAAGGATGCTGGCAAGACCTGCAAAGAGCGTTTTTCCTACGCATCATTTGATGCCGGAGCTACTGTTCTGAAGACCCATCAAGGTGCAAAAAATTCAAAGGCTGTGTTGATAGAGAATAAGGATTCCTATATGCTTTCGGAATGTAAAACACCGAACAAATTTTTAGTCATTGAGCTTTCGGTAGGAACTGTGCTGCCCCGCAGCAGAAATCACATTGCTAACAAATCATTAGGAAGATATATGGATCGATACTCTAGTTCTTGCGAATTATGAATTCTTCTCCAGCATGTTAAGAACATTTCGAGTCAGTGTTAGCGATCGATGGCCTGTGAAGACTGATAAGTGGAAGGATTTGGGTGTTTATGAGGCCCGCAACTCGCGAGAAATACAAGCTTTTCTGATAGAGAATCCGCAAATTTGGGCAAGGTATATACGCATCGAATTTTTGACACATTACGGAAAGGAGTACTATTGCCCACTCTCGCTCGTGAGGGTTCATGGCACTCGCATGCTTGAAAGTTGGAAGGATACTGAAGCTAACAATGATGACGACGAGGAAGCGGATGAGGATCCTGAAGAAGGATTTGTTCCAGAAGCTGTAGCAGAAATCATTCAGACGAAATCGACTGTAATGCAAGCTGTACATGTAACAGCGGGTAGCCAGACAGAGCCTACAGGATTATATACTACTCGAGACGTTCAAAGGGAAGAAATGCCAATGGAGACACACCTTAAACCACCGCCAACACCAACTTCTCTTTGGAAAAAGCCTATAGCCAGAGAATTTGAAATGCTCTCTATGCAACCTCTAGACTTGTGCTATCCTTCAGATACCCCGGAACATATTCTCACCAGTCAAGCCGCGGTGGAGAATGAGTCATATAATTTCAAGACTACTATGAAAGTTCCACCATCACCTGAAATGATTTCTACTGCCTTTACAGATAATGGGATCACATCCTCATCACTGTCTTTCACCGGGCCTTCCGCGCAGCAAACGTTATCCGAGGTTAAAGCATCCCTAGCAAGCACGTCACTTACCCAAGAAACCCATGAATCTTCCAAGGTAATTCAAGACAGCTCACATTCAACTATCCCGACAAGTTCGACAACTATTGTAGTTAACAAATCACAAGATGTTACAAGTACAAACAAGACCCGAGGTACAAACACTTCTTCTGGATCCGCCTCTCTGCCCACAATTCAAGAGAGCTTTTTTAAGGCTGTGTCAAGACGCCTGCAGCTGTTGGAAACCAACTCAACTCTATCATTGAAGTATATTGAGGAGCAATCAAAGATGCTACGAGAAGCCTTTCTGAGAGTCGAAAAAAGGCAACTTCAAAAGACAACTGATTTCCTCGAAAATCTCAATAGCACAGTTCTTACCGAACTACGCGTGTTTCGTCAACAATATGATGAAATATGGCAATCGACTGTTATTTCACTTGAAAGTCAACGAGAAGAATCCCGTCGAGAAATTTTGGCTATTAGTGCTCGCCTCAATATCCTAGCCGATGAAGTTGTCTTTCAAAAGCGCATGTCTATTATCCAATCCGTACTGCTTCTTCTGTGTCTTGGCCTCGTGATTTTCTCTCGTGTCTCCACTGCAGAGCCTCTCAGCTTCTCTCTCCATAATCGACGTTCCCGTGTAACCAGCAACATGACTAATACGGAAAGCCCACTCGATACGCCGGGTTACACCTCTCGGGAACGCGAAGATTACATCGGTGACGCAGCTTCTCCCGTAAATGCGTGGACCGGCCATCATCGACGTCAGCCCTCGGATGATTCTGTCAACTCGCGCTCCCGATCAAGAGGTTGGGGTCCTCCAACACCCATATCAACATATTCCCGCTCTGACAACGAGTTGACTCCTCCACGTTCATTTGACGAAACAACCACCAATACCATGACCGGAGCAACAACTGGTACCTTTTCTCGACTTCGCAGAAGCATCACTATGAAATACCAAAGTTCTAACCCCTTGCTATCTGCATCGAGAGAACATGAACTTCTTCGCACCTCATCATTTGGACCTTCACTTAGATCTCATAATTCTTCACCTGCCTCTTTCCTGTCGGTTTCGGATGCGAAAGAAAGGGGCGTCAGAGACAGAAACCCTGCTGCTTTGGCTAGTCCCCCGCCTAGTGATATTGAAAGTCACGATCCCATGGATGAGCTGAACTCTACTCCTACGGGCATTCAACACGATGCATTGGGAGGGCAAAGTGTTGATGAAATCAGAGAATCTCGGTCTCTTCTAACGCCTACACAAGAGGAGCATGTTAATGAGCAAATTAACGAGCAAAAACCTTTGCCGGCTTTACCCGATGGAGGCCCAAGCCCATAGAAGAGATTTGTTTTACTTGGTCTTTAAATTATTATTCTACTATTTAGCGAGGAGTCTGGTTTGGGTCTTGGCATATACCATTATTGTTTACTGTTCATAGCTATGATATTGATGTGAAATAAAACATTTCTCTTATTACCATGACACTATTTTCGTGTCCTGTCTACTCAATTTTTCGGTGCCATAGAACTACACGAAGTCACATTTTCCCATCAAGATCGGTTACGTAAAAGCATGTCTTTAAAGGAAGAGATTAGGTCTGAATCAGCTGGAGTCTTCGGCCACCCGATGAGCGAAGATTACAATGTATCAGCTTGCGAAGTATTCATACGTAAGCCTTTTACATGAATATCATTTGAAGACCTTCTAGTCGCCAGATATGAATTGGGAGACTCAAAATATATGAGTTTGAAGGTTTATTAAATTGAAAAATAGCTCAGGTTGGAGGGACATTTGACTTGCAGGTCAGAGTTGGAACAGTTGTGAGTCCACACTTCAGCGTCTTTTACAACACAAATTAGTATACGAATTTACTATCATGTCATGATGCTGTTGTATATTCATTGCCCTGGTCAATCGTAGCTGTTGGTTGATCAAGGCGTTGCACAGAGAAAGTAGTCTTTCCGTAGGATAGCTGGAAGAATTAAATCTTGATTCCCAGAATATAAAATTCTAGGAATAAGGATTTACAAAGACAGTGTCCGAGTATGCAAGTAGGATAATAAGTAACTACCAATGAAGTATTAAATTACAATGATAGTCATTGAATACGTAAATCATAGCAATAGTAATTAATTAATCTCTAAACACTAAGTGGTGCTTAGGATCGACTGATATAATGATTGCCCCATTTGTGTATATTTTTCTTTTTCTAAGAAGTAGCCGCAAATAAAAACTAGATGGCGTCAAGAATTCGCGACGAGTAGTCTAGCAATGGGTCAATAGTATCAGCGGATACCTAAACATATCTAATATATACTACCTACCTGAGGTCTGAATTTAAAATATCGTGTCGAGAGGTTATCCTATCTGTCTTTATTTCTCTTAACTATTCTTTTTTAATCTCTTCTCTTTTCTTATATTCCCTTCTCCTTATATTCACTTATGTTTGGGTTTTATGATAATACGAAATAAGAACAGGAGGAAATTCTCCCGCACAATAACCTACGAAGGTGTTTTCTTATTTGTAATAATGCTGCTAATCAAGATCAGAAAGAAATCCCTGATTCCGAAATTTCATTCTCATGTTATACCAATTAAAGTTGTAAAGATAAAAAAGAAACTGTTTGTTGGTACGAGAAGGATACGGAAGACGTAGCACCCACGAATATCGTAGGTCCTGTATGTCTAATTGTATTCTGTCTAAAGAGCTAGCTACGTATTGAAAGTAGTAAGCCTTATAAAGGCTTACTAAAAGAGCTAGTCTCTTTCGCATTCGCTTAGGGCTTTATTACAGTTGCTATATTACAGTGGTAATTGAATTGAAGTCATTCACTTCGTTCACGCACTGTTAAAACTTCTTGAAAGAAAAAGATACTAAATGCAATCAAAGCTGTTGATCTTGACCCTTTGACAAGCTCAATTTTGTTTATTTGACCATTGGTACAATTGACGGCCCGAAACAATTATGCTAGATAGTTCCCTAAAAATACCCCTCAACTTTTCAAGAGACGTCAATTTTCTGCCTTTTCAAAAAAACTGAAAAGGCAAGCGCTACTGCTCCGGCAGCAATGGGGAGGACGAAAAGCTTCTTGAAGCTGCTCATGATGATGTCCAAAATAGCGTTTTGTATATCATCATCTAAAGTTTCAAAGAATGAGTTTCCCAAACCAGAGATGAGTCCTTGAATCTCAGACGAGTTTCGACTTGGAAGGAGAGTCGTGATACCACTCTGTGCAGTATTCAGGAAGACAGTGTCGCCAATTGCCAGTGATAGCGCTGCTTCACCTGACTGGGCACACGTCAAGAAACCAGTAACAATCGGAATGTCTTTGGGAGCGACAAGGAATTGAGCAACTGTAAATGATGCCTGGCTCCAACTGCCGACAAATGCCATGAGTACAGTATATCCATACATGGCACTAACAGAAGTATCCCTTTCAATAGTATAGAGAAGCGCAGAACCAATGACTTGGAGAGCAGAGCATCCAAAATACCAAGGCATATAGTAGCCCCATTTTGATAGTGTGAAACCATTGACAAAAGTCATGGTAACCATGACCAAAATAAATGGGAGGAGTTTGAGACCTGAGCATAATGCAGACTCGCCGTGGATGATTTCGAAGAAAATAGGAATGAAGTATATTGGAAGGAACACTGCAGCTCCGGCACAGGCTGTCCCAATGAATAAAATATCTATCTCTTTTGAGTGAAGGTATTCTATCGGAATCAATCTGTGTTCCTCCGTTGTTCCCATCACATATGACTGCTGAATGGCTAATGCAATGAACAGAATGCCGCCGGTAACGAAAAGACCAATGATAGATCCAGAATTCCATGGAAATAATACACCACCGAAGGCAATGGCCATCAGCAAGCATGCTATGACACCCAAGAGGAATAAGGCACCTAGCCAGTCAATTTGACCCCATCAATCAAGAAGGCTCAAGTTAGATCGGGGTTTGGAGTTTGGGATGATAAATACGTATACAGGGGCGAAAGCTCCTCCGATGCAAAGGTTGATATAGAATCCCCATCGCCATGTGGCGCTACTATCAGCAAAAGCCCCTCCTATGAAAGGACCGACCCTATGGATATGTCAGCTTTATGTGAAATTTGGAATGCCATTGAGTCTCACACGGTGCTAATACCCCAGAGTATCTGTGATCATTCCAGATTAGCATATTGGAAATCAAAGTTCAATCTAGTCGACTTACACCTATCAATCCAAGATATATTGGCCGCTCAGTCTTTGATGTATTCTCCGACATCATAGTCATGACACCGATATACATTCCTATTCCTCCTAGTCCGCATATAGCTCGACAGACAATGAGAGCGTTCATGTTGGGAGCACCTCCACATATCGCGGAGCCGACCTCGAAAATCAAGGTACTTTTTCGGCTTCAGTAGCAGAACCTCCAACAAGCTGTTGGCTCTCCGATATTCTAATCAAGCTATCCTCAGCCAAAAGTACTGGTGAAGATGTCATAGTGTCTTTTGAGATTCAGGAGAAACAGCAATATTGTCGAATTCCGATGAAAGCGTTTTGTTACAACAATTAAGCTCACTTTTAAGACCAAAGGTCATTGGTCATTAGCTGGTTCTTGAACTTGGTATTGCACTTGTTTCGCATTAAAGCCAAAAGATATCAGGTAAACACCTACAACACTTGGAGCTCTTCATAAAATTGTTCGATTTCGGATATAAAATAATCGGTACAAAATTAGAATCTTAAAATTGTTTAATCCTTCCATTATGCTAGTGTGTACACTTGCTTGCGCCACCCCTATGAAAATAGTGGTCATAGATTTCTGCACATTCCTGATAGTTGTTGGCTGCTTACATTTTCCGCGTTAATGCTTGTCGCTGTTTTGGCATTGTAGCTACCGGGTAGTTATGAGTTCGCTTTTTGGTAAAGGTCTGGTGGTTGCAAGGCTATGCTATCCACAATAAACCGAGGGATTGCCCAAAGTTGGGATACTTTACGATACTCCAAAAATTTTACTTCAAACTGTCTCAGTCTTTGAATTTTCACTCAATTCTAACCTCGCTGTTTTTCCACTTGAAATCATGACCGAAATGTTAACTATGGCACTTTACACTATATTCTATATCAGTTATCCATCATTGCTGTGCCTCTGTGCAGTTCTCCTACTTACAATTCGTACTCTAACGAATCACATAAGCACCAATCGATTGCGAAAGGGATGCCAGCCGCCGCGATCAGTTCCTCAGAAAGACCCATTCTTTGGGCTTGATATAAATCTACGGCAGGTTCATGGAAACATATGAAAAGCAATCGCGTGATACAATCGCCAGAAGTCTTTTTTTCGAAATATGGCCATACATTTCAATCATTTCCGTATGACGTTGCCGAAATAGTTACTGAAGCACCGGAACACGTCAAAGATATCTATGGAACAGATTTCGAATTATTTGGAGTCGGTCCCATGAGACCTTTTGGTTTGAAATATTTGGCAGGCGACGACTTAATGTCCACAGACCGTGCTGTGTGGAAGGCTCATCTTTCTGTGCTCACTCCAATATTTGCAGAAGCCACACACCACCAACACATGTTTGAGCAACACGTTTCACGGCTTTTGGCATTGATTCCTGAAGATGGCTCCACTGTTGATCTACAGCCGCTTTTTGACCGTCTAGCACTAGTTAGCTCCTCTGAAATTTTATTTGGAAAGTCGGCATTGACCCTATTGCCAGAGACTCCAGTAGATGCCATGAGATTTCTAGATGCCTACAATTACTCTCTACATGGTGTAGGTATGAGAATGGTTTTGCCATTCTGGGATTTTCTATCTTGGGATCCGAAGCTCTAGTCTTCATGCAAAGATGCGCAAGATTTTGTCGATAAAATACTCGACAAAGTATTGAACAAAGCCATATCGGCCAGCGAGGAACAAAAATACTCGGTGGCATACGGATTAGCAGATCTAGGTCAAGATGGAGTGAAGATTAGAGACGAGCTTTTGGGGTTATTCCTTCCAGTCCACGATGCCATTGCGACGCCTCTTACGAACATGTTCTTTAATCTAGCACGCAACTCTCAGGCGTGGGCAATTTTACAAAAGGAGATAACATCCATCGGATCTGCAGAACTCACTCCGAAACTCCTGAAGAGCTTGAGCTATTTAAACTGTGTCATTAATGAGACAATGAGACTATATCCCGGTGTGAGTGCTAATGAGCGCATTGCCCTTCGCGATACAGTCTTTCCAACAGGAGAAGGACCAAATGCAAGCTCTCCGATTTTTGTCAGAAAAGGTGTAAAGGTTGTACTTTTGTTCGCGTCAATGGCTCGACGAAAGGATCTTTGGGGGGAAGATCTGAAATATGGCGCCCTGAGAGATGGGAAGGTGATTTCAAACCTGATCGTTGGATAAATTTATCTTTTGAGGCTGGGCCACGAATGTGCCCGGCTAGTGATCTTGGCGTTACCCAGATTACGATAAATACCATCAGGATCCTGCAAAAGTTCAAAGTTATTCAGAATCATGATCCCGTGATGGAATTTGTGGATCGTTGGGGAGTAACAACCGTGAGCAAGAACGGCGCTCAGGTTGGACTGATACTTTTAACTATATAATCGCATAATTATATAATCGTATAATTACATTAATAATCTTTTTTAGATATTCCAAAAACTTTTCTTTTTAGATGTTTTAAAAACTTATATTTTTTTAGAAATTCTAAAATAAAATAAAAGTGTGATTATGCGATTTTGTGATTGTACAATTATACATTATACAATTATATAATCAAAATTAATAATCTGGATCTAAAATTAGTAATCTGCATTGAAAATGAGTGATATGTACTAAAAATGTAGCAATCTATATTAAAAAAAAGCTAGCAATCTACACTAAAAAGCCGGTTTTTGTCCCTTTTTGTCCCAAAAAGACACTATAGAATACTCGCTAATGCCCGTAATATTTGTACTTTCGCTTAACTATGTAGCCCATGTACATGAACCTTGTAGCTGCGCTGCAATTTTTTGCTCCCCCTCACCGTCGGTGCTAATCCAAAAAAAAGTCATTCGTCCGTAAATGAGATTAAGTTACCAAGATTTCTGGACTGAAACAGATGCCTGAAAACAGTGCAATTGGAATTTTGTGCCCCCAAAATTGCATATTCACAATCACAAATATATCCCTTGCTCGGGGCAATCTGATTCCGAGGACATTATTTGATCACAACCGAGTTCTTTCTTATCCACAAATAGTTTCCAGACCCCATCCTCCATCTCAAAGTTGTTGCAAAGTTAAGTCTCTCGGCTGATCAGAAGTAATCTGCCTCCAAGCTCTAATTGCACAAGGCTCTCTTCAATAATTGCACCTATCCTCCTCGTCTTTGCAGATACTAGAGCATTTGTTTGCAAGTTTTTATTGATGGCAGCATTGAATAAGTTGGCCGAGATAAAAGATGTGGCCACCCATGTTTGTTGGTCTGTGACGCTTGGCTCTTGGTTTTCCGGGACTTTGAGACTCCTGCTCTTTTGCAAAACCTTAATTGTTCTTTTCCTTTTCCCTCACTTGAGTAAGTTTGTTAAAGGGTGTGTTGTAGTGATTTCCATCACCTTCTAGTATGTCGACTATGTGGAGCATGTCTTATCGATATAAATTGATGGGTAGTGAGCGGGAAGAGAAAACTGAAGGCATGGGATCTCTTTACAGAACCATGTCATGTTATCTTCTTCTGGTTTACGTGGTACCAATCGCATTCTTTGCAGAAAGATATTCCGTCATTAGGGCAGTTGAGCTGGAGACTACACAGGAGCTTCGAGGCCAGTGTCCATTTGAACGTTGTGAATTCGGATGATTAACTATGTCTAGTCGATACTCTACTCCAGACTTTTGAATACAATAGAACCTTTGGGGAGCCTCCTTCGAACACTTCCGATGAATCATGGAGAGGTGTCTTTCCTGCTCATGGTGGGGTTTTTAAACATCCTCGCTTGGCACCTGAACGGTCTGCATTCTCCGTTTACCATGAGCTAAATTGCTTGGCGAGCTACAAACCCTCTCTACGAAGATTCCAAGCTTGGTAGCTTGCTATATAACAGAATTCTCTTCGAATTGGGGTTTGGTCAGTGTATAACGGCCTTAGCAATTATTCGACTATAGAGCCAGAGCGTGGATATGGAAGTGACTATATGGTGGGCCCTTCCCATTTGCGCCACTGCATCGATTTTCTACGTCAAAGTATTATGTGTGGGCCAGACTTGACAGTCGAAAGGGAGGGCGGGGCTTGGTGGAGTGACCGGATTTGGTACGGAGCACAAGTGTAAGAACTGGGTGCAGCTTCAGCTCTGGACATCGAGGTGGGAAATTTTTGAACAAGTAAAGCTTTAATCTCAATAAACTCAGACTCTAAATATCGATATATATGACTCCTGCTCCACATGTATGATTCCAAAAGTCCAGGAATCCAGCAACTTGTAACAATTGTAATTCAAGTTGCTCCATCCCGTGTGAGCTTCCACCAGCTGATTTCAACTACCTGCAAACATGGCTAAATATCTGCTAACATACATTGTTTCAAGACTTTTGACGCGATGTTCAAATGGCCGGGATCACAAGAGCCTGGTCATACGCTAATTTTTCTTACTGTCAGTACAAAAGATCTTGATTTACGTTCACCAGGGCTTTGCGATTGCGAACAACATCGAAAATACTCTGTTTTCGGAACTAGGCAAATACCCTTTTCGTGCCAAGACGTTTAGTAACGCTATGGCTATGGTGAATAGAGAAGTTGGCTTTGAATCATCTCACATAGTTGATGTGTTTACATGGTGGGATTCCATCAGAACTTTCGTCGATATTGGCGGTTCTCTTGGAGAAGTCAGTATCGCTCTTGCAAATAGCTTTCCGAGGCTTCATTGTACCAGTCAGGATCTTCAGGTTGTCGTGGATCAAGCATCTATTTCCGTGGCGCAAGATATATCTAATAGAGTGACTTTCATGGTCCACGACTTCTTCACTGAGCAGCCTGTTATGGGAGCCGATGTCTATCTGTTCCGCTGCGTTTTTCATAATCACTCTGACAAGTACTGTATCGAGATTCTCCAACGCTTGATCCCAGCATTAAAGCCTGGCGCTCGAATTGTCATCGCGGAATACATCGTTCCGCCACCTGGCTCCGTCTCAAAATATAAGGAGTGGTTGATCCGGCACGTACAATGCTTTTTTATAAATTTGATTATTTCATGCTAACATACAATTTCTTGATCAGATCTATGGACCTTGCGATGGCCGAGCTTCTCAATGCAAAAGAAAGAGACCTTGACGAATGGAAGATATTGCTCAAGAATGCTGATGAGAATTTTGATTTCATTGGAATGGAACAGCCAAAAGACTCAAAACTGTACTTTATCGAAGCAAGATGGAACCTATCTAAACTCAAGAGTTTGAGCTTGTTGGAGGCCAGTTAGTGACGTGACCATAGTACCATTTGAATTTTAGCAATCCGAAAGCAGAAAGCGCAAAAATTGGCAGAATCTTGATAGCAGAAATTTGTATTGGATCGTCATATCCCAAGTGATATGGTCAGTATGTGTATCAATGACTTATGTCCTGCATGTACTGGCTTCTGCGTGAAATTCAATTGGTCAAAATTATCGGAAGTGTCACGGTGTGGAGTTTTTGAGGAATGAGCAGAACGGAAACTTTGATAAAAGCCAGGATAAGCAACAACTGACATCTAACACTAAGTATTTTTACTCTGCTTTACAGTATGATAACGTGTTCAGCGCAGTCCGGACTTCTCACAAGTAGTGATATATAATGAACAGTTTTTTTTATCGTACCACGTAACTGAAGATCGGATGCTTAGTTTCACTTTGGTTTGACGAGCTTCCAAACCGAGCTTGATCGAGCCCCTCACTTGGCAGTACCAGGTTTAAATCATGCCTGAGCCTATTTGAGTGCTTGGACATCCTTGTCCGTACGATCTCGAATCGAATATGACCCATAGTGGTTCATCACTTTCTCTGGTCCAAATCCTCGGTCTCGGGAATATGTCTGTAGCTCGTGCTTTCCAATTTTATGGAAGTCGAATAGGAGTAGAAACAAAGCATCTCTTTCCGCATATGAACTAGATATGTATCTTCAATGGTGAACTAGAATGGGACGCATACAGTTTCGATTTGCTTTTAAAACCTTTGAATGCTAAGCTGACTCATACACCAGAGAGGATACAAGGCCGACAGTAGTGTGCTAGAGAGCGATTTGGATATCCGGTGAATACGAGCTCGCTATAACATCATGATTCATGAATCTCCACACTTGTTTCTAGGATATGTGCTCCAGATATCTAGATTAAGTAGACTAGGACGAAGATGAGAAGAATAGCGAGGACTAGATTGCGATAAATGATACGGTGGATCTCTGCACGTTGCTATTAGGCTGATATTACATGGAAAATAATATTACACAAGGATTAGTTCGTTGTGTGGTATCTTTCTGAGATACCGAAAGCAACCATAGTAGTACATGAATGATTACAGTTTAAGAAATTTTGCGAAAGGCCCCTTGCACATGTTGACGCCAATAATTGCCTCAAGCAACAGGATATTTTGCCAATGCCGAAATGCCAAAGCTCATGAATACCCTTTCCAAACGCCATTCAAAGCCTAGGTATCCTTGCTC
Source organism: Botrytis pseudocinerea (assembly GCA_019395245.1). Lineage (NCBI taxonomy): Eukaryota > Fungi > Ascomycota > Leotiomycetes > Helotiales > Sclerotiniaceae > Botrytis > Botrytis pseudocinerea. The sequence goes on from JAHXJK010000136.1 coordinate 141,731, forward strand.
ACCATTCCAAATATCGTAACGCACAAATTCACGCCCCATGAAGCTAGCATACAGACCGCTTTCTATTCATCTTCCCCCTCTGCATCCAAATCCTCTCCTACTACGCCCAGAATCGGGTTCGCATCAAGATTTGGGTCTATGTTGGCATCTTGATTTACATCCGCGTTACGATCAATTTCACTTCCGTCAACTGGTACATCGACCATTTCTTGATCGCCTTCTGCATCAACAAGAGGGCCTTTGCCTTTTCCTACCCCTGCTCCTTTGCCTTTACCCAAGAGAATAGGCTTGCCTAGTCCGGCACCCTTGCGTGACAAATCTCGATCTCGTCTCGATCTCGGCGCGGGAGTATCGTAGATTGCGGACTCATCGAGATCACTTCTTGTCTCTTGGTTCTCTTCCTCTTCGTTGCCAAGCATTACCTCGTTTCCCAGCTTACTGCGCTGTTTCAATAATCTAGGTGGCAAGCCAGGACCACTCTCCGCATTCCCAAAATCACTCTTCTTAGTTCCTTTTGGCCATCTACCAGGCCCACGCCCTGTACCTCCGCTCTTTCTACGCGCTGCAGTCCGCGCCTTTGAAGCAGATGTAGATGTAGTGGATGCACGTCGAATAGGCACGCCCACCGCCCTTCGAGATTTGGGCCGAGCAGATGAAGAGGTTGATATTCTCGCACGCGAGGATGGTCGCGCTAAGGTTGGGCGTGAGACAGTTCGACTTCGAGCACCAGGCAAGGGAGGGAAAACAACAAATCGTATAGCCGGGATCGAGGAGGCAAGATCATAGTATGACTTTTTGGTCATACCATTGAGCTTTTGCGTCATCGCTGACTTTCCAACACTACCTTCTGAGCTTGCAACTCTAATGACTTCACCAGCCCCGGTGGTCATTTTGCCTAATGATGCTGTCATTTCTTCTGTATCACCATTCGTAAGACCGTTCAAAGATGTGCCTTGGACACTTCCATTAGATATGCCTTCGACACTGGGTACTTCGTCTTCGTCCTCCTCACGTGGTGCGACCGTGTTAAGTGGCGGTGCATGATCATAAGCAGAAGCATTACCTCTACCCATGACGAAAGGCGTCCAGACCAACCCTTTAGGATTCAGTTTAGCGTACCCTTTTGCTTCATGATGGCAAATAACTTCTTTGTAGTAATCCGGCTTTAATCGCATGGCATAGGTACCAGTTGTTGGATCGCGGACGAGAGTGCCCATGGCATCAAGGCCAGATATAACATCATCTGGCGTTAAACCCATTTCGTCAGAAATGGCCTTGATACTTGGAACACGTTCAGAGGGCTGAAATCTTTGTAAGTAATAACATAGAACGAGTCGCCAGTAATTACGGTAAGAGACTAGACCCATATCCGAAAGTGGCTTCTCAGGAGAGCCAGTCTTCTTCTCAACACGAGTGAGAAGATACGAAAAGTCGATGAGCAGGTGACCATATCCCTTCCGTTGATGAATAGGCAATACGAGAATACATGAGACGTTGTTGAGGCTGCTAGGTCGCTTCTCCTTCGAAAAATAGCCCACAAAGTGACAGCCCAATTCGTCATATTCTGTCATGACATAAAAAAGGAAAGGCTCGACATCATAGTAAAGAGTTTTCGATCCGAGAAAGAGCTTTGCTAAGAGACAAAGATTTTGGCAGTACAGTGGGTTCTTGCGGCCATCCACTTCGAAAATCATGATCTTTCCATCCCGGTATATTTCATCGCCAGGAGGATGCTTCCATGGGCATTTCGTTTTATGCCTCCAAGCAACAATATCGGACTCCATGTACTTCAAACAGAACTCACATATGAAAAGTGCTTTGTTCCGGCTATATTCTTCTGGATATGGAGCAGCATACCAAATATCGATTTGATATGCCCCAAAATCAATATATTCAATTTGGCTGGCTGGACCTGACACCTTGCGTGCTTTCCTCAATCCTGCCTTGGCAGCAGCTTCTGCCGCAGCCGCAGCCCTTGCTTTCCAATCCTCTTCAGCCGTTTGACGAGCATCTTCAAATTGACGCCGATGCTCTGCTCTAGGTAGTGTCAAAGATGTATCAGCGTCAGCTTCGGAAAGAATGCCACCGTAAGGTTTGGATTTCAGCTCTTCCAATTCTTTTTCGTGAATGGAGGGGTAGAAAGGTTGTGAGTAGCTCGAGGGGACAAGCGCGGTAGAAGTAGCTGTGGATCGAGCCTTTGGGACGCCACGACCACCGCGTTTCTTTTTTGGTTTAGGGGGTATTGAGAGGATATGCCTCAGCTCCATAGGATCAACACGGAAGGAGATTTTGAGAGTGCCAGGTATTTTCTCGACAATGTTAACTGGCGGGCCTAAAGATGAAGAAGTCTTTTGACGTGAGGATCTTGAAACACGCGGGCTTGTAGGCGCATCTACCCTCTTCTTATTCCTTTTGCCGTTAGTCAATGATAAGCTGCTATCGTTGTCGACTTTGGCTTCATCATGTGGTTCGTCAAATGATGGTTTGGAATTGTCGGAAAGTACATCTCGATCACGAGTCCTTTTTCTCAAGACTAGTCCCTCATCAGCCTCCACGGATGAAGTTTTTCTCTTACGCAACAAACGTGAGCCATCCATGGGATCTTCTGGTGGTATTAGTTGTTCGAAGACGGAGTGTGAATCTGATTTGATTGCACCACGTCTTGGCGGTAATAAATCCCCTGGAACTCTGTCCCTCGATATTCTCCTCTTGGCCGCTATTGATGCATCTTCATCAAGAAGTTCTACAACATCTCCCTGTTGAACGACTGCCTCCACAACTTCTTCCTCTGGATCTTCAAGCATATCGACATCTGCGCTTGGACTTCCGGGCACGAGACTGTTTTCGTGGCATCCTGGACAATACCATTTTTCCGCCTCTGGAATTTATTTTAGCCGCAATATACATTTTTGTATGACGGAACAGGACATACCTTCGTCAGACTTGAGCGCATTTGAATTTCGAGCGCATTGCCGATGCGCTACAGCTTTGTCAGCCTTACCGATTATAAATACTGGGTCAACTTACCATTGTCTCCACACATCTCACATGCCAGATAAAGTTCGAATTCTTCACTTGGATCATCGTCCTCGTCTTGCTCGCAGAATCTAAGAAGCTATGAGTAAGTTGAAGACTGTAAGTTGAGGAAAATAAGAGAAACATACATGCAGCGATTCGGATTTACGTGTTCTTCCTCTTCCTCTTCTCCTTCCCCATTAGATTGCCATCGTGTTTCTTCCTCGACGTCGCTAGAGCCCTTAGATTCGTCATCTTGTTCAATTTCCACGGAGCTGTCGCTATCGGGGCCACTCTCTGCGTCTTCATCATCGTCATCCTCTAAGCCAGGCTGAATTTTGACTGCACCAACTCCCTCCGCATCGTCGTCATCCTCATCTCCTTCACCCAACTCTAGGTTCTCATCTACCTCTTCTTCCTCAGTATGATCCATGTTGTCTGGCCCGTCAAGCATTTCATCGTCCTCCTCTCCATCTGCATCTTCATCTGTTAACATGTCCTCTTCTACTTCCGGTCCCTCTCTGTCATCCTCTAGGTAGCTGTGATCCCCAATCAACCCATTTTGTAATTGAATATTAGCAGCATATGCATTCGCGTCCTCATTGATCATGTCAGGAACCATGTCGTCATCCTCCTCGAAATCAGCATCGTCTTCAGAAGTAGCTAAACTACGGGAAGGCTCTCCATCCATGAGCACCACTGCTGCTGCCGCTCCCGCCATTCTTTATGGATTGGTTTTCATGCGCGACGTAGATATATTGGCACGACAGGAATATTTATCGATGCCGGGAATATAGGAGAATGTGGCCTAGGCGGTTGGATAGCCTTTGCAATCGTTGCTTCTGCGCCCCGCAGGATAATTGAGTAGAAGATGAAATAGTGTTCGATTTTTGTCGCCGATTCAATTTATTAGATGCCAGAGGACATACTATACCGGCCAAGTTAACGCAAGTAATGCGCAGCTTGCCAGATAACCGTTGGGTGAATTGTTGTAATTTAGGTATTTAGTACTGCAGTTCGAAGAAGTGAACGTGATGTTTTAAACCAATTCCATCGAAGAACAATTATGAGAGCCTCAAATATTTATGCATAAGACCTTCCGACGCGTAGATCAAGCTTGATTCGAATTGATAATCGTGTGTGGTGTTGTTATTGCTTTCTCAAGGGTTATCAATACCCCAAAGTCGTCGTTCGGGCGGCCTGCGAAGTCTTAGTCATCATTTCACTTCAATTTGGCGCAAACCAACGTCGTCAATCAATTCTGAGGCTCTCAAAAAGCCTTATCACTCCAATTGAGAAGCCAACAACAAATACAAGGTACGTGCTATACAATTTGCGAGGCTATATGAATGTTACAATGCTAACAAGGAATCAATAGATAATTACGAAATCGCCACGATGGGTGTTCCTTTCGAAGCTCTCCTTCCATATGGAATCATGCTTGCCGTTCGTACCTCTACGATTCCCACGACCCTTCCACTACAAAGATTATAATACTGAGTACCACGCAGATGTTCGGTATTACTGGTGCTGGAATGTCTGGAGTTAGAGCTCTGCAAAATGGTGGAAAGAGAGCCAGACATTCTGTAGATGCCTGGGACAGAGTGAGTATCCCTACGTCTTAACCTTACATTGATGAAGGAAACTAATCGTTCACGCAGCAAAGTAACCTCCATCCTCAAGATTCTACACTTCTATGTATGATACTGACTGCGATGTAGTGATGGACCGTGATAGAAGGTTGACTGGATTCCTTCGAGGGCAAACCGATAATCCAAGTGCTCCTCTAGGATTCGAGTTGAATAACCCATGGAGAGTAAGTTTTTTTATTGGGCTTCAGAGATTCTTCTTCATAAATATTTTATTTGTACTAACTTCAAACAAACAGCTCGAGAAGAGATTCATCTAGAGACTTTGGCTCAACCACTGTACATACCCCAAATGAATTCAAACAAGCCACAATATTTTATGATACTCATGCCTACAAAGGGCTCTGGATGGCCCGATCGAGAGATCATTCTATTAATCGAATCATTGTGGGCTTACAAGACTCTAACCCTTGATCCAAACTGCGTTTGTCATGCTGAACACATTACCTGTTTAACACAGTGACTTCTACATGTTTATGTTCTCCGAAGACAGCGATGTTTCAAATTTTCTCACCTCCCCTCCCTCATACGACGAATTAAACTATGCGTTGTCTTCCTCTTCACCACATTGAATTATTGACATGGTATTATATCAATTTGAATTCAACAGTGGATATACGATTTCACAACTGATTTTCAAAAATCACAATGTATTTCAACCTGCTGCCTACACTCGGTTCATTTAAATTGTGTATCTAAATACTTGGCCTGCATTGAAAGTTTTCGTCATTTCTTGCGGTGTATAAATGATAGTTGCAACTATGTGGCTATGTGCAATATTTGAGCTTTCTGTGAGTCGATGCATCCACTGACCATGCTCAGAAGGTATCGTCCTTAGACATTTATCCTTCCAGGACCCATCTGGCAAAGAGTTATGTAGAAGATTACTATTCTTCCTGAAAGAGTTTAGAATCTACGAGTGTGTTGTGCATTCCATGTACTTCTGTTAAATCATACTAACACACGGCTTTCAAAGGAATTCTCGCCCCCCCTCATAAGCATATTGCATCGAACGACCCGCAACCTATAGTACTGTACATCTCTCCATATCGACTATCAGAGTCCACCCAACATGGGTTCCGAAACTAGGCTGTGCATCCTGAGATCCATGTTTATGGCCTGCTATATATGCTGGTATCTCTCTATGGTCCCTGATATCGATACTCCAGTTTCCAGATAGCAACCAGGTACATACATGCCTCTTAGATAGCTTCGATTGAGACGGCTAATGGTGTCGGTTCGGATAAAGAAAATACCATTGCGCCTAAAGATCTTCGATATCTAGATGGCTTTTCCCATGCGTATCACAAGCAAGATCGATGCCCAGAGAATACTGTATCCGCTAATGCACCTCACCGCTCTAAATCACATAAGGTAAGTCTTGGTATTGATATTTTACATTGCATAGAATGGGGATCGACGTCTTAAATCCGAACATATTTCATCCAGCTGCTGCAATGATCCACCTAGTGAAGGACGTACAATGCTTGCAATGTGATCAAAAAACTTCTCTCATGAGCATATGCGCCCAAAGTCTCGGGGATGTCACTGTCTGAGTACAATTATAAACCATCCTCCGTACTCGGGTCGCGTTCTATTTCTATTGTTTTGTAGAAAGCATGCTTTGATGCGTTGGTTGAAGTGGGTGGATATTCTAAGCAAGATGAATAAAATCGATACAATAGAAATACTGGCTAGTTAAAATCCGCATTCACAATGTGCCAAGAATGTCTAGGATAGCCGACGCAGTACTTTTAATTCCTCGAATACTCACTGGCGACGCACAAGCCAAACGCCGATTTTCTCGCAGCAACAATGATCCTCTAATCTACAGGGGAGTTGAACTCCCTTCTCTTCTTCAAAGCGATCTTGGGATGTCAAACTCATTAACAGTTTTTCATGATTGAAGAACAAGCCGTAATTGTTAAAAATATCTACCTGTTTCAAATTTATAACAAAGCGGCATTTCAAGCGGTATCAATGTGACACTGTACTGCTATTCACCGTTATTCCCCACTTGAGGTTGTATGAATCAAACTTTGATTCATGGAGAAGGGAGGAAAGTGATAGCACCGAAAGGAAGACCTCTCTACTTTCAAATATTCTACTCCTATCTACTACATGGCGGTCGTCAGCTCGAGGAGTTTTAAAATGGATTATAGACATAATTAAGGTTTGAAACAGGGCAGAGAGTGCCCAGTCCTTCTATAACCAATTATCATACATAACATTATCTCTAAAAATTGGGCCCATGGCGTCAAACCGGCGAAATTGAGGGGCCGCAATGTGATCGTGGTCTTACGGAAAATATAGGGATCGAACTCTGGTCGCCATCAATATCAAATAAAAGCCCTTGAATGTACATAACTCAACTTTCCTCCTTGATCCGATTTGGTATATTGTGCGAAAATTTGATAACAATATGGGATTTCTCACTTCAAAGATCCCGTCGATCACAAAACCTCAAATACGCAATACTTCGCCACCAATCCCATATTTATCTGCAGGAGCGTGAACGATTGATAATGGCAAATGGCAAAGAGAAAATAAAACTGGTGCTTGAACTGTAAATCCCTGCTTCGATTGCGTGCTACTCAAGTATGAAGAGGTGGTTGGAGGGGGAAATGGCCAGGTCTTCAACTACTCTGAGCCGGTGACCTAGATCTGAGCGTTCAAAGTTTGAAGGTAGTGATCAATTTTGAATGACTTGAAGTTCTGAATGATATGATTGATAAAATTAGGTTGGGCAAATTTAATGAAATTCGGAAACAAAAAGGCTTCTCGGACTGTTAGAACCCTGAAAATAGACCGCGGTGCCGTCGCCTTTCGCATTGATGATAGGGAATCCACTCCAGATCCACCTCAGCCCGAAACGTTTGTATCCATCTCATCTAGGAAAAATCTTTGAAGTCCAGGCTGGCTGTGCCTCTCTGAAGATTCAGAATGGGGACACTCGGGAAGGGTGGATCACCCGCTCTCATTTACAACAGCAGTATGATCGGTAGGATCTATTCCGAAGTACCTTGAGGATAAAGATTATCAGACCGTAGAATCATTCTTCGTCATGAAAAACTGAAAAAAGAGGTATCGGCGCAACTTCGTTAATTTATAAAGTTGAGTTTCTTGGCTGCCGAAGGACTGCATGATGATATTGTGAGATAAATGTCACCCGTCGCCGTTCGGGGCCGACGAAGGTGTATATTCTCTCACTAGAGAGCTTGGCTACATATATGTATGCAATATTCAAACGAATGCGAGCACGACGATGACGTTGGTGTGTGAGAAGGTATTTTTCACCCGTAATGAAAATCTTCAAAGATCCCAATCTTCACATGAAGTGAAGTGTGGATATGTCTCAGACGTGCACTAGCCATTTCTGGTTAGACTTCGCGACTCAAGTGCCTGGGCAAGAGCCACTCTATTTTAAATGCCGGATTAAATTATATGCGCCGGCTCAGTACGTGCAACAATCAACATTCATCTCATCTCTCTGGGCAACTTTGGGCGGGAGCTTGACTTCTTGTGTTATCGAGCTTTGCACGATCTACCGGTAGTCTATTTTAGCTCCGTCGGTCCATTACCGGATCTGTTACTGGGCCCATGCTTCTTCTTGGCACTCCTTTAGACTAACGCCCAACATGTCTTGAGACGATTCGGAGGTTGGAGATAATGTTGATCAATAACCTTTTTGCTTCTCGTCGATCTCCTCCTATACGACAGCTACGACATATACTCTTCCAGAAAGAAATTTCGCTGCCAAAGTATATTCTACTCTCCGTACCAAATGTAGATTTGGATAGCACGCTTTTTTCAGTTGTTTTTGCTGTGTCTTTCGGTGCAACAAGATGTGCTCGAGGCACTCATTGCCAAGCTTGGCGCCTCCTGTCCTTTGACGCATTGTCTATGATGGAGCCAGAAGAAATACATTAACTTTTGCCAGTTCATCTTCCGTTTCCTTGCTGCCAATCACGTCTTGAGAGTTCTCGAGGCAAGGAATTGAAAACTGTTATATGTTCTCCACCTGCGAGTCTGGTTCAATAATTTGGCATTCTACCTTGTGCGCAGGGCCGTGTTTGTCTGCCAAGCGCCTCAGTCCGCTGTTATATGTCCATACCTGCCTAATCAGGATTGTTGTTTTCGTTCTGTGTGGACTTCTCGAACCCCTTTTAGTGTGGATGGCGAACTACTCCTCGAACTCTGGGCACTGCATTAGACATGTATCTTATCTTTTAGATTATCAGATACTTCATTGTTTCATGCTAACTTCCAAAAAATCTCAACTCGGCCGTAACAGGAGATGGATCAACGGTGAGCACAAGGTTTCGATTCATTCTTATCTTTTTTTCCTTCTCGCCTTTCTCCACCAGTGCTTCACTATCCCCAGGGCTGTGCCATCAAGTGGGCTGCGAGGATATATCTTTGCATGCTTGATGTGATAGATGACTGTGCGCAATCACCTTCAGTCCCCCAGGTGACCCACAGCTCTTCTAGAGATGAGTATTAAAGGTGGAGAAAGACCCTTCTACCTAGGTTTGCTACTCATTGTGTTTCCTTCAATCCATCTCTTCTAAACATTAGCCTTTCGACGAGCTGTATCTCTACTTCTCCAATTAAAGCCTAGATCTAGAATATGAATTCAGTCAACCCCGGCCCTGTTATCGATGGCAAACCTTCATTGTCTTTGGATCAATCACGCGGAGTCCCGGAGCAGTCACAAACTTTGAGCTCTCAACATGAAGACTTGAATAATTCAAGCCAGCGAGGAAATGAAGCCACAAATGCAACTCTCGAGAGCCGACCCAATGGCATTTTTATCATAGAGCCCAATCACCCGAGAACTCGAGATTCCTTTGAAGGCGATATAGAAAGATCTAGTGAACTCTTTGACGACAAAGAACGCCAAGATAGTAGTGCTCTCACATCTTCCGCCAATAGTGTATATGTCGCGAAACAAGAGTTAGAACAGCCGCCCTATCACATCTTTTCTATGGCAAAGAAAAGGCAGCTTGTGTATATAGTATCTCTTGCAGGCCTGTTCTCTCCCTTATCAAGTAACATCTATTTTCCAGCCTTAAAGGAGATTTCCACGGTATGTGCACAGCCTATACCATAATTCTGTACTATTTTAGTCTAACAGCGTTTAGGATTTTAATGTTTCCCTTTCAATGGTTAGTCTAACTGTAACGGTTTATATGATTGTTCAAGGACTTGCTCCGTCATTCTGGGGGCCAATCAGTGACACAAAAGGTTAGTACTTCATTGCGTTATAAATAGTACCCTTAGTAGCGCCCCCCACTCCATGGATTTTAACGGAATCCTCTTTTTGATATCACACTAACACATTCTCACATTAGGAAGGAGAGTTACATTCATGGGTATGCTCTTAGATGATCGAAACACGAATATGTCTAATTTTTTCTAGGCACATTTGTCGTATATCTCGCTTCAAATATCGGTCTGGCTTTCAGTGATAACTTCGCGACCCTCATGGTCTTCCGCGCAATACAAGCTGCCGGTAGTGCTGCCACAATAGCTGTTGGTGGGTAACTCTTATAAGTTGATGATGAGCTTGGCTGATAATCTGAACAGGTGCTGGAGTCATTGGGGATATCACAACTCCTAAAGAACGCGGAGGTAAATTTTATTTCACTTTTGACTCCTATTTCTTGATCGCTCGGGACTAATAACATGTACGTAGGTCTCATTGGTATATTTGGTGGCATTAGAATGCTAGGACAGTCTGTGGGCCCAGTCTTCGGAGGAATTATAACTCAGTATCTGGGATTCCGCGCAATTTTCTGGTTTCTTTTTGGCTTGGGTGCGCTAGCTCTTCTCTTGATAGTCGCAGTCCTCCCCGAAACGCTTCGAAGTGTTGCTGGGAACGGTTCTATTGTTCTTAAAGGTATCCATCGACCATTGTTCTACGCACAGCCATCCACAGAACACTCCTCTCAAGAACTCCCCACAAAGAAGAATATTAAAGTTTCCTCAGTCATCGCTCCTCTCAAATTTTTACTTGAAAAAGATGTCTTCGTTACACTTTTTTTCGGTGCCATCATCTATACTGTCTGGTCCATGGTAACATCCAGTACCACCGCCTTATTCTCAGAGCACTTCGATCTCACCAATTTGGAACTTGGATTGATTTTCTTACCAAATGGCGCCGGTTGCATCTCTGGTTCCTCCCTCACAGGTTATCTCATGGACTACAACTACAAAGTTGTTGAGTCTCGTTACCGTGAACAACACAACGTTCCGGCTGATGTTCATATCAAGGCCAATGAACTGCTAGATTTTCCTATCGAAGTCGCAAGAATGAGAAACATTTGGTGGATTATCATTGTTTTCATTATTACCACGGCTCTTTACGGGTACTCTTTAAGCCTCGAAATTATTGCTCTTCCACTTGTTCTACAATTCTTTATTGCATACACGGCTACTGCGGTTTTTTCTTCCAACAGCGCCTTGATCATCGACCTTTACCCTGGTAAATCCGCAAGCGCTACTGCTGTAAATAACCTTATTAGATGCTTGTTGGGAGCAGCTGGTGTGGCTGCGGTGCAGCCAATTATAGATGCATTAGGTTCTGGGGTGACATTCCTGATATTCGCTGGAATCACTTTTGCATGTAGTCCATTGCTATTGTTAGAGTGGTATCATGGAGGAAGATGGAGGAGGGAAAGAGCCGAAAAGTTGGAGAAAAAGGAAGAGGCCAAACGCGCAACAGACTTGGAGAGATGAGACGTACGGATGTATGTCCCAAACAGCAATTCATGCGATTGGGTCAGGAGGATTACATATATCACGAATGGGCAGAAGCGAACAGCTGCCCCTGATCTTGAGACACATGTGGCCTTGCCACCATCATTAGAGTGTGTAGGGCTCCTCATCATATGACCGAACCTGCTTATGGCAACTCATTGATGATGGAAACTTGAATATCACAAGTTCCTCGAACACCTGGAGCAGATCAAAAGATCATGCCAAGAGAAGTAGATCACTCATCAAGGCTCAATAAAATGGCCTTGATGGTGGGAATGGGGGGATATCGGGTGGTATTATAACATCATTACAGTCGTTTTAAACCAGATTATTAGATAGATAAAAAGATACCATGACGAAAATTTCAATTATTTAACTCTAGCTGCTATCATAAATTTTCCGTGTGCTATGCAGTTGCACTATCCGAACCTTGGTGATAACTTCTGCCATTATCATTTACTGTCCTATATGTAAAATAGCTAGCATTATGTACTTAGTCATCAAGAGCTATATTTCTCTTGAATTCGCAATGTTATTATTAGTACGATAGTCATGATAACGAAAGCTTACGTGCACCTACCATAACTTCGAGTACAAGTCGTGCTTTTTGCAATTACGCGTCTGTCTCAACCACTTGAAATTAGACAATTATAATGGGAGCGCTTGCACATCTGCCGTCCCCTTTCTTCACCGCTTAACTAGAGCTTAAAGGTAGATAGATGCACTAGAAATTCGACGGACAGTCAACGCTAAACAACACTAAACTTCAAACCCTGCATCTGTGACGTTGTGTGACTCTCACAATCCTTCCCAATATTGGCAATAATTAATGGGACCAGACTCTGAGGCTGAATTAAATTCCTAAGGGTCTCTTGGTATTAAAATAGTGTCAAGGTGATGCAGGGGTAATGAGGGAATATCGCTGTCAGGGTCCTTCTGGATATTGAGGATTCATAGCTTGAATTTAATTTCGAAGTTTGTGAGATCCACAAATCAAGTCAGTTTGGAAAACGGATCTACGATAAGACCTGAGGTAGCTAGGTGAATGGTCAACACACTATCTCAATGTACGATTTATGGTAGTGCACGAAAATATAGCCAATGGCTGTACGTATTAACTAGAATTGTGATGATTGTGGATGCTACATATATTAATCTACAACAAAGGCTTGGACATAGGAGCAATGATGCCCTGTTTGACCATAACTCTCGGCTTAGTCGAGTCCTGGAAGGTCTCCTTGGTAGCCCATTCCGGACCAACTGGCAATCGCAATGAGCGCTCGTATTGTTGGCGGTTCTCGAAAGGATGTGGTAATTGTGATGCATAGTATTTACCATTCTGAAGTTTTCATTAGTAACTGCAAAAAAGAGAGGAACAGCTGTGTTCTACGTACCTTCTTGACACGTTTTTCGTTAATGATAACGCGGTCGAGCTTTGCATCTTTCCTGTTCTGTTCCTTGATACCCTCAGACTTAGTAAGGAATCTTCCCTTGTTCTTTGCCTTTTCTCTCTTGCTCACGCCATCTCCTACCCAACTTCCCCAACCTGGTATGGTGTTATCAATGACTTTTTCATCCTCATCCTCGATGGTCTGCTTTTTCTCCGCTTCAAAATCACCGACGACATCAGCTCCAGCGAAGGCACGCTTGATAAGTTCTTGATCTTTGATAGCAAATGGAAGATGAATAGCGCCATCATCCTCACTATCTTCATCAGAAGCCTCAAGAATCTGGGCTGTCTTTGCCTTGGTCTTCTTGGATTTGGGTTGCTTGGCCATTACAGCAGCTTGTGACAAATCAAGCTCTTCCACATCCAAGGCACTGTTGCTCTTATGTCTGCGTTTATTTGCCTCTTTTTTGCTAACCATGCCCGATTTGAGAGGTACTTTTGACCACGCTCCACCTTCAGTAGCCACCTCTTGTTCTGCGACAAATGACTTTCCAAAACCTCCACTCGAGCCATTCGTCTTCTTTGCCTTTGGTGCAATAGCAGTTGCTTTAGGACCATTATCAACCCCTGTGAATTCTACATCCATGTTATCCTCATCCTCCGAGTCTGCAGCTTCTTCAAACTCGTTTAAGTTTTGTGGTTTTGTTGGAACATCTTTAACTTTAGATCCAGGTCCAAATGTTCTACGTCCAACATCGCCATCTTCTTCTTCTTCTTCTTCACTAGAGCTTTCTTCTCCTGCGAGCTCCTTTCTCATTTCCTCTACCATAGCATCATTCGCCTTCTTGCGAGATTCTTCGGCATTCCGCATGAACTTCATATTTGCCAACTTTGCTCCTGGAGCGGAGTCGTCAATGATGCCGTCTTTTCCTGCCCTTTCCAGGCGTCGAAGAAGTCGTTTCTGCTCCGTTCCTTCGTCGTCATCGCTCATATCGTCATCAGAATCGTCCATAGATTCATCCGAGTCGTCTTCAAACTCTTTTCTTACTGCCCTTCCTTCCACCCTCTTTCGTAGTTCCTCCTCTCTTCGAGCCATTTCGGTGATACCGTCCCTAGCATCTTCATCCCATGCCGCTCGACCCGTAGCCTTTGTAGCTTTGGCCCACTTACTGTTTCTGTGCTTTGCCCCCATTCTCTCAGTCGCACGCCTTCTGTCCTGGGCCTCAAGCTCATCCTCAGAAGGAACAAACCCTCCCTCTTCAAGAGCTGCTTTGTTTTTTGCTTCTTCTCTTTCACGTTGTTTTCGATGAACTTTGCGATAAGACTTGCTCTTGATTTTTTTAACTCGTTTCGCCTTAAGCTCTTCTCGGTAGAGAAGCTCCCGAGCCATTCGTAACTGATCTCTACGAGCTTTCACTTCCTCCATGGATAGTTTGTTCATTTCCAATTCCTCGAACTCTCGGATTTTATCTTCGTCATCTCTTCCACCTGCGGTGGCGAGTCCACTCTCCTCGAGAATACTCTGGATCGTGGCTTCAAGTTCATTGAAAGGTTTAGATTGTGCTGTAGATTGAAGTCGATTGTTTGCGCGTGCAGAATCTGCATCTGGATCCGCCAAGGGGAAAACCAAGTGGTCTGCTCGTCGATTATGTTTTACGGTATCTGTCCATCTATCCAAAGTTTCTTTGCTCTTGTCGTATGCTACACTGCGATCGAGACGGTCTTGTTGACGCCTTGCGAGAGGTACTTCTAGCGTGCTAGCAACCTTTTTTTTGTCATCGCCTTTTTCAGACTTGAGAGCTTTTTTAATTGAACGATCGTTGATATTGCTTGAGCCAAGGTCTGCGATGAATTCTTTTGTCGATGGGAGACCAAAGTTTCCCGGGGTAGCATATTCGCTCACACCATCATTCCGTCGTTTGACGAGGGCTTTGTCATTGAGTGGAAGATTCGCAATCAGATCTTGTAGTGCCGCATGCTTCGACGGATCCATAGAATCATCTTCATCTTCGTCATCGGCAGATGATGCGGAAGAATCTTCGTCGCTTTCTTCGTCTTCATCTTCATCGTCGAAGCCGGATTGGTCTGAGCCCTCGGCCTCAGCTTCATCCTCATCATCTGACGAAGCGTCTAACATATCTGCGAGATCGACAGCACCCTCTCCCAAATCACCTTCCTCCAATTCTGATCCGGAATCCTCCCCATCATCATCCTCATCTAGGTTTAATTCTTTGTTTTGCGGCATGCGCTTCTTGGAGCTCTTATTATTACTAGAGCTCCCCGAAAACGCATATCCTTCGAATCTTTCCTCGTCACTCTCTCCAAAAGCTTCGTCACTATCAATGTCGCTATCATCGTCGCTGTCCACCACACCCATCTTCCATGTGTTCCCTTCGCTATCGCTTCCCTCGTCGATATCTAACTCATCAAATCGACCCTTTGCTGGACCCTTTTTTTGTTTCTTCGCACTGAAATCTTCGTCTTCTCCCTCGTCTTCGTCGTCTTCATCTCTGTCTCGCTTCCCAGGTCTATTCCCGCCTTCAGCGTGACCCAATCGACTTTGTCTTACTCGATGGCGTTCCCCAATTTGTTGCTGTGCGGCGGAAAATGCATCGGTAGTCTTATTCTTCGATTTTGTTCTAACCTTGGGCTGCTTCAACAGCGATCTGCCGTGCGATTGTCTTCCAGGCATGATTGCGCTTTAAAAATTCTTGTCGCAATATTGTGCTAAAAGCGTTGATAATCTTTTATCAATTTTAATGGGAAACTTTTTTCTGCTGATGTAGAAAGGCGGTGACCTAATTAGGTATTTTGAGATCGGATAATGCGGCCGCCGGATGAACTTTAGCGTCTAAAGACAATTTTGGAGAAGCATCTTGAGTCTGCAAAATCCAAAATAAACTCATAAACATCGATCGCTATCATGCAGCCCACACAATGCCTAATGAAACGGGTGGCCCGACATGCCCTGAGTACGAAGAAAGCAAATAAGGGATTCTACAAGGGTACCGGAAGTGGTTCAACGGGTCGACACACACAACATGGAGGGTACATAATCGAGTGGGATAAAGTCAGGACATACGTCGTGCCGCAAAACCTTAAGGAGTGTAAAGTACGAATTTGCAAATATCAATTTGGAATGCTTCAAGGGATACTGACTGGGATTTAGCTCACACCGTTCGTCACAAAAAAGATATTGCCGCCGAGAGGAAGATTCGAAAATGACCCCAAAGGTGCTTTCAGTGGAGAGGCATATCTGCGGAAGTGGAAGGATATTTCGGATGGAATGACATGAATAATTGGTGTGAATTGGTATGGATGCTTTTATCCTTCTGCAGGTCCTTTCACTAAATATTCTTAGGGTTTATGGGAAAACGGCGTTGACAATTGTATCCAAAAATGTATCAAAACGATTACATGAATATCATACCCCTCGGATTGAAACCTGGAGCGTGAGATGAAGCAGCGCATGTTCGCAGTATTTGAAAACTGGGTGTATACTGTGAAGTGAACATACTTGATAATACTAGCAAGTTGCACTTGAGCAGCTAAGTTGTTCATTGGCTATTATAATGATGGCGCTTTTGATTGACCTGCAATGTTGTTTTGTATATGCTTCCATCGTCGAGATCCATCCTAGAAGAGTACGTATGCACAAAGACTTATTACTTTGCTTTTGAAGCCGAACTCCTTATGATATCCGCTGGATTCTCAGCGAAGCAAGAATTCAGTATTATCTTATTAGTCTTCTGGGGGTGCTAAACCAAGGAGTTTCCCAGGCATTTGAAATTCATTGAATGCCTTCTTGTTTGACTGAAGTTTAATCATGTCCCCAAATCCATCCCTCAACGTGCTCGCAAAATGGAGGGGTTCCAACGGGGATCAGTCTTTCCTCTTGTCGGATTTCATCTCTCAACAATGTATACTTCCCCCACTTCGACCTCACGGTCTTCTACTCATACTGCAATCTAACGCCATAACTTTTCCCAAATCATAAGATTGACACCCATTGTACAGCTCCAAAGTCTGATATTACATTCTTACTTCTCTTAGTCCACTATTATTGCAACCAATCCTGGCAGCCAGTTCTGATAAGTTCCGATATCTTGAGATCGTGTGATGAGCAATTAGCAACTCAAACCCCGTCGGCGATAAACGAAGGTATCGGGCCTGTTGTCGAACTATCTACCAAATTTGGACTAGAAATTTTACATCATTACATTTCGTTCTAGAGACTTGTGCATATGCCCGATTCTTGTACCAACAAACTTAGTTTCTAACTTAGTTCATACATCCGCATGAATTAACAACGACTTGTTAACGGTATAGAATTGGAGTTTCGGTGGACCAATGTATTCAAAGTATCTCATCGGGGTATTTTGTTGACTCAACGCACTGAAATCCAATCCGCTTGCCATCAATTTCAGAATTTGGCACAACGGCATTTCTCATTAAACTGCCATCTACCCCAGCGTAAACTTGGGTACTCTATTGTCGTTTCCCTGATTCTCGCGCAGTGAAATGACTGTTCCGTAATCTTAGGGCGCGCCTAGGTGAAGATGTCCTACAGCATCTATTTGAGCGGCCCAAGAGGCATCGGAGTCAATATCAGGACACAAATAAAAAAGCTACTGACGTAATTAACAAACCAGGAATTTCTTCACCGCAGAGCAAATGCATGCACGGAATTTCACTTCTCGACAACTAGTTTCAAAACATGGTGGCAACGATTTCCATAATTAGATGCGCTCGAGGGCTAGGCTTGGCTCTTGCTACTAAGTTCTCGAAGGCTAGCTATTTCGTTTTTATGACTGCTCGAGGAAATCTCACTCCTATCCTTGAAGAATTGATAGTCACCCCCAAGCACAGTCATGTACATAATGCTCGATGCTACCAGTAGATCCAGTGTACAAGCGGAAAATCAGGTTGCTTCTCTCTTAGACGGCAAAGACGTTGGTGTTTTGTTCAACAATGCTGGAGTAATTTATTGGATGGCGACTGGAATCCTTACCATATAAATTTCATCCAGTTTATTTCCTTTTTCAAAAAAAAAACTTCCGTTTTGATATTCTCACTATCGAGAATTAGTTAGTTTTTTCTAAAACGGAGACGACCCCCTTGGGATCCCAAAAAGAATTGCTAGACAGCAACTCGGTTACATACAAGCGAAGGAGGTTTGTCATCTTAGCAAGTCCTAGACTATAGGACACAAAGTCATCTTTGTAAAGGCCCTTTTTTTCAGTACTACATCTAGCAATATCGCAAAGCTTTATCTCTCTCCTTGATAAATGACCATATGAGTCTCTTTCTCTCTCTCGGAAATATCAGCGAACGTTTCTGTTCAACCCATTATGCTGTGGGCTTACAGAAGAGAGCCGAACTTACAACATCATCTTTAAATATCCACATTGCGGAAAAGGCATTGAAATAACTTGGGAAATACTCAATATCTTTCACATACTGAAGCTATTACTGCAGATTCTATTGATCATCGAATATTAGTGAATATTGATCATCGAATATTAGTGAAACTGGCTATTTTTTCTATTTTATTCCCGCCTCATTGAGTATCGGAAGATTGTCACACATTTGTACTGACTTCCAACACTTACTAACTTTAAGGTTGAGCCAAACAAATCACTTGACTTCTACTGATTCCACTGATGCTTCGATACGAAGTACCTAAAGTTTAATATTTCCTTCGGAAATATACGACATGGAAACATTATACCTACTACTCACGTGCCATCTTTTAGATGATCAAAATTTGAGTTGCATCACGTGAATAAAGTTCTCTCCCCTCCTGTTCTCCATAGGCGACACTGGCAAGTTGTCTGAAAACATTTGACAACATCACTTTTTCCCCCTTTTTCTCGAAAGACACCTAGGTATCAACATATACTTCCGGTTTCTCTCAGCGGAGCGACATAGTACAGTGAATCATACCTTTTAGAGATGATTTGAAGTGGACCAGGCCGAGGTAGGAAGATGGGAGGTTGGCCTAAGGTTAAGGTCATGTGTGAATCGCAAAACATTGAAGCTGTACCACCTGTTGCACCAACCTACCTGGATATTCTTAACAAATATGTTGGTTGATTGTCAATGTCTATTTGTCTTTTTTTTTTTTGAGTATTCGTCGGTATACATCATATATCCTTGATTTTTTGTTTTATATTCATAATTGTATCTCTTCGAAAAGTTTCAAGAGATATTCATCATACTAATATAGTCACACATGTTACACATACCATGCATGCACCTGAACCCTAAAAGTAAGACAATGCTTGGAGCTTCCAATGATAGAGTTGGTTAGTTTAGGAAAGATGATCACAACGTCGCGCTCATCTGATACTTCTCGAAGATTTTTAGAGAACAATTGCGAAATATGTTGTCCTCCTCTTATTTTTGCTTCCATTTATCTCTGAAGTTTTGGAGGTGTATGGAAAACTCGAGGCGTAAGATTTTACATTCCTCGACTCAACTCGACTTTCTCTGTGAAAATTTCCTGTCCCCAAGACATTCTGACCTTTTTTCAGACACGCGACCAACTCGCCTTCCTCAATCACCAAAATATCCCCCTTTTGATATCTCAATCTTATTTCCATAATGACCATACGTCGTTCAAGTAGTTGTGTATCACACTACTATACTGACGTCGATTTAAGGGACGCCCGTCAGTAGTATAAATCTGATGATACACAACGGGCCGAATGTACCTTCCTCGAGCTTCATGATGCCGAAATTTCTAGTCATTCCACAAGTATTGAATTATTGCCAATTTGGATCCATCGTGATTGTTATTCTGTCACAAACCTACTGAATTACTCACGTTCGAATTATTATCCTATCACCTATTAGCATCTTAGTTGTCATTATCTAAAATAATGACAAGCATACTTAGACGGAAAGTCTCTCCTCATTTTACAAGCACGTTTAATTTGCCAGTGATATTGAGATGAAGAAGTGAATGATATACTTAGATTAGACCTAAAATTATACTCGAGATATATCATTTGGCAGAAGCCGAGAAATCACTTAAGAAGCCATCACTCTCACCACCTTCTCTTTCTTTTACCTCGATCTACTTATACTCTTCCTAGTGTTTTGGTAGTAAACAATTTCAAGTATGAAGCATACTATCAGATTTCTTGTTCCCCATATTCTTGCCGCAATTGTGAGCGGTGCACCTTTTCCTCAAGGACAAGGCGGCTACACCTCGCTAATCACAAAGAATGTACATCCTGTTCAACCCAAGTCCCTTCTGCCGGACGAAACCTCTTCAGATGGATTCCTATTTTTTTCCTCGCCGGGTGCGATTCTAGGTTCTTCCATAAAAACAACGACGGTCATCCCATCCGTCTCCGTGCTGACCACCTCCTCACTCTCCGGGACCGTGCAGGTTACAGTACAAGTACTGCCCCCCCTGAGTACCGGTTCTTTCGACACAACAGGAACAGGTATTTCCAGTCTCGAAACATTTGGCCACGCTAGCAGCCCTCCTATAATTACGTCATCCATCCCTTCACCCACAACTCGAATGGCACCCACTGAACCAACACCTGTCAATTTTAAAATCAATACCGTTGCAGCAGATGCCAATATCTTCCAGCCAATCGATACTTCACCCCCTCCATCTAATCTGGGCTCTCGTTCAGATCATCCAGTACCTCGGCTAGGAATAAAGCCTCAAAGTGCGCCACTTGATACCAACAAGTTTTACGCCAATTTCTTTCTCGGTATGTAATCTAATATGCGGAAGTGGAGAATGGACATCTTTGAGAGACATTGTTTTCGAGGAGCCTTTGAGATAAAAACTAATGATTGAACAGGAAGTCAAACATCCCCTACCTGGACGCATCCATACTCACTTGCTTGGTCAAAAGGAGGTGGAGCAACCAAAAGCTGGGGAATGACCCTCGTCCATATAGATGCCAATCAAAGAGTATTTGGGCCGAATAACACTGTAAATTCCGCTTCATATTTCTTAAATCCAAGCGGGTTGCAATCATTGGTTCTTTCTGCGGCAGAACTAGGCTCATCAACAACTTTAACGACTGACTCTCTGACTGATCTTTCGGTCAATGTCAACTTAAGTCCTACTCCTGGCGCCGCGCCTGCGATCAAATTTCCTCTGGTTCAAGGAATGGGTTTTGTAACAGCTATTTTTGCAGGTGCTACCCCAATCATACAAAGTGGTATCTTTTTCCGGACATTGACATTAGATTCCACACCCCCAAAGTCAGGAATCACGAAGTACTCAATGTTACTTGAAGATGGAAAGACATGGTTGTTATACGCCTATTCACCCTCTGGACAGAATCTCACTCTCACAGCGGTGAGCAATGGTCTGGTTCAGGCTACTAGTGGCTTTAATGGGATCATCCAAATTTCAAAAAGTGCAAGTGCTGCACATGAAGCTATGTTTGATGAAGCATGCGGTGCTTACCCAATCTCTGCAAACGTTTCGGGTCATGTAAGTGATGCAGTTGGCTCTTACACAATTGCTTTCAACAAGGCGGGATTGAACGATACCACTTTAGCAATGTTCGCTCTGCCGCATCACTTAGAATCTTTTGATGGTAACACGCTCTGCTGTGTAACCAATGGAGTGCAATTGGCGACAACAACCAAGGGTATGGCGACGGCTATCGTTGCTGATTCCTGGACTATGGAAGAGGATTTACCAGTAAGTATGAATTTTGCGCCCTGGAGTCCGACGAAAGGAAGCTCGAACTCGCTCTCTGCGGCTGCCAAGTCTACCATCTCAAATATCGCTGCTAGTGAGATTTCACAAAATATGACAGATCAAACAAACTTGAATTCTATGTATTATAGTGGAAAGGTATTTATCACCCACCGATAAAAGGTATCCCATTAACATTGCGCAGGCACTTGCAAAATTCGCGCAAATTGTGTATACACTTCATGATTTCGTCGGAGATGCAGCTCTAGCACAAGCAGGTCTTAACACCCTAAAGCAAAGCTTTGCGCGTTTTGTCGACAATCAGCAACAATACCCCTTGGTATATGAATGTAAGTTCTGTGTATTCTAAATCAACATGGCTCAGACTAATTGAAATCAGCTGCTTGGGGAGGAATTGTCTCTAGTGCATCATACAAAACTGGAGATTCAGGTGTTGATTTTGGAAACACGTATTATAACGACCACCATTTCCATTACTCATATTTCGTATACGCAGCTTCTATTATCGGATACCTAGATCCTACCTGGATAGCAAGCAACAAAGCATATATAAATACAATGGTGCGAGATTATGCCAATCCTTCACCCAAGGATAATTTCTTTCCCGTTTCCCGTAACTTCGATTGGTATCACGGACACTCTTGGGCTCACGGTCTCTACGAAACTGCTGATGGTAAAGATGAAGAATCTTCGTCCGAAGATACTTTATCAGCTTACGCCATCAAAATGTGGGGCCGCACAATAGGAGACTCAAATATGGAAGCGAGAGGAAATCTACAACTGGCAGTTGCTGCCCGGTCCTTACAAAACTACTTCCTCTACGAATCTACAAATACGGTTCAGCCATCTAATTATATCGGCAACAAAGTATCGGGTATTCTCTTTGAGAACAAACTCGACCATGTCACCTACTTTGGGGCAGCTCCGGAGTTGGTTCAGGGAATACATATGCTTCCACTTCTTCCACATTCCACACTTGTGAGAACAGAGGAATTCGTTACGGAAGAATGGAATACTTATTTTTCAAATGGGAGAGTTGATAGCGTGATTGGTGGCTGGAAGGGCGTTCTATATGCTAATTTGGCAATTATTGATCCTCGAGCGTCGTGGAACTTCTTTGCGCAGGCAGGATTTGATGCCAGTTGGTTGGATGGAGGAGCTAGTCGTACGTGGTATTTGGCCATGGCTGCTGGTAAGTTCTTCTCTTCTTTGACCTTTTTTCGTTGCTTCTGCTTCTCCCTTTTTTTCTGCCGAGGTGAAATGGTTACTAATAAGATTGCAGGACTAGGAGGTTCGCCATGAGTAAAGAAGGAGACGTGAAGATGGTGGGCGGGACATTAGTACACGTTACAGTTTGAAGAATAATGCTGGCATGCTTTAAACTGGTTGGAGTTATGAATTAGAACTACAAGATATCACTTTATGGGAGGCAATAGTTCTGGAAGCTTGAGATACCACACTAGCGATAGGTTTGCATTGGCCGGGTGAAACGTCCTTGAGGGACCAAGTATACCCGCAGCTACCTATAAATATCAAATTTTCTTACAACCCTGATACTTATCGTAAAGATCGATTGATGTGAACTTGAAATGAAACAAATTGATTAAATTCAGGATAAAACATGAAGAAACAGACGAAGCCACATCATCCTCTTGCATTTTGTAGCCTCACCCCAATGAGTTCAAGATCTCACCCCTCTCCACCTTCTCAATCTGTTCCAGCCTTCCTCGAATCCATTCTCCAAAGGCCACAAACATATGCGCACTACCATGCCTCTCACAGAATCCCAATAACGACTCATACCTCTCTCTAACATCTGCCCCCGTTGCCGTAACTACTTTCTTTAAATCCACCGGACACAGATATGGAGGCTGTCTTGCATCTTCCTGAATCGACGCACTCCCCTGCATACAACAAGCATAATAAGTACAATGTGCGATTCCAAAACAATGTCCAAGCTCGTGAGACGCAGTACGACATACACGGCTGAGGAACAGACCTTTCAGCGCATCTTCGGCAGGAGTAGAAGATAGAGATAATGGCGGAAGAACATTTTGTCGAGTGGCTGCGCGCACTAAAGGACTTCCTGCAATTGCATATTCTGTTTCTCTATTTTCACCTCCTTCTCTCTTTCGTTTTCCCTTCTTGATCCCATATGCTTCGTTCATATACTCAATACAGTGACTTCCTGGCCACGCATGGATGCGTTCGATTTCCTGCATAGTATCTAATTCAGGCTTGTAGCGTGCGGTACTCACCACGGCTACTCTGCTTCCTCCGTACGCTCTCCCGCACACAAATTCATCGTCGTCGTCTTCGTACAAATCATGGTTTACGAGCATTAGTAATGCGTATGCATCGGGGGGTAGGATATCGATAGCCAGATCGAGAAGATCGGAGAGATTTAGTTGGTGCGAGAAAGGGGAGGATGGGGTAGAACGGTAGCGGATGCCTGTTTTGGAAGTTGAGGTACGGAGGCCTATGTAGGTGGGTGGCTTATTTTTGGAGGAGACTCGGGATTTTGGCTTGGATTTTGATTTTGATTTTGATTTAGAAGTTGAGGGTGGAGACATTTCTTCCCATGTCGTGAATTTTAGGAGTGACCAATCCATTTGTTTAACCGGGAGACTGTGGTAGAATGCTTGGAGATAAGAAATGACATCTAGCATCCAATCATCCATCTCCCGTTTCTCTTTCTCAGCATCTTTGCCTCCCGCTCTACCCCCCCTGCGCTCACCCTCACACTCCTCCCATCCTTTCATAAATTTCTCTATCTCCTCACCATCCACCCCGGGCGGCCCCAAAACATAAATTATCCTCCTGCCTCCATCCTCCACTCTAGACACCGCATTCCTATGTTTTCCTCTCTCCCACCCCCTAAAAGTTTGACCAAGCTCTTTCGGATCAATCTCCAACGCATCGTCTTTCAGCCCCAAGGGGGCAGGAAATGTAGATGCAAACTCTATATCCGATACGAATTCATGAAGATACGTATCTGTGATCCCTGTTCGATGTATTGCAGTCGCTGTCGTGGCAGCTGCGCGACGCGATGCAGAGACACGAGTATATTGGGATAAGGGATGCGAGGCGGTGAGGAGGTGGGGATGAGTGCAGGGGGGAAGGATATGGGGGTTTGAGGAAGAAGGTTTGCGTTTGGGAGGCATTTTGGATGCTAGATTTAAAGTGGGAATGAATAGAAGGAGAATAAAGTCAATATTGATAGCGACACTAAATGAAATACTTTGGCTATGATGATTCATGTCACGTGCTTCGGTAAAGCATGATATCACAATTAAAGAGCGTAAGCGCCATATTAATAAGTGCGAGTCCCGCTCAAAATATGAAATATGATTTATACCAAATAACAGGAGATAATTATACTCATCGCAAATTCTCACATTCAAATTTTGAATATTACATTTACCAACGATTCTCAATCCTTAATGATCTATATTTACGTAGCAATAAGCTTTCATTGTAGTGCATTTTTATATCTTCAAAAGTTATAACTTAAAAAGATCTCACTCGAAGAGACTTCACGGAGTTTTGAACAAGGATGTATTCTCGTTATATTAAATTGTCCGCTAGGAGTTATACTATGTAGATATGAACATTTTAGAAGAATAAGAGTAATATTTTACAGGCTGTTATACAATTTCTTAAATCTACTACTACCTCCCCTAGTCTTACAATATTCAGCTATATCTCGAGTAAAAGAGTTGAATAGATAGCCATTTGAAGGGATCATTAATTCAGAACGTCTTTCGGCCCAAAACGCCAATTCCCCAGGGTAAAGAAGCCGATTCCAGATTTGGAAGTGAACGAGTAGTTGTAATAGGGTGTATGCTAAATAATAGATTGAGTAGTTGTGTAGACAAAACAGGGAAAAAGATGTAGGAGATCCCATGCATTTGAAAGAAGTGAGCCTGGAGGCTTGGAGGAGTACCCCCCCCTAAAAGAAAAGATAAAGAATACTTATTCTATTCATTCTACTAAGGGTGTCCAATCCCAAGTACTTGCGTGGGGTGTTCCCGTTCTCGGCGCCCTGCGCCATCACGGATGTAAATTTCAAATCCAGCACCATTTTACTCAGAATCAAAACGGATTCAAGTATTGCGGACCTTAACGTATCGATAATGGTGAAACGCCAATTCATAATCCAGGCTTGTTGTAGTTTTCTCTTCTTGCCCCCAACTTCTCTTTCCAGATTGAAATTTGGTCCGAGAATCCAGATGGCATCTTTGTTTCTCAGAAGCGCAAGTCGTAGTCCTCTTTGCCCCAATCATCTCTCTGGTCATGGTACTTGGCTTGTTCTCACTTCAAATTCATATATTGCTACAAGCATAACCTTCGGTCCACCACTACACCCGTCATAAGGTCACCCCATCCATTCTATAAACAAATATCAGTAAGAATCTTAACTAACCACACAAAAATCATCACATCTCGTTATCAAACTTACCCAATCCATACTATCCGGCCCCAACCACTGTTCAGCCTGCAGCTTCGTCGCAAAGCCTTTCAAACGGTTTGAATCCCACTCCTGCTCCTGAACTGCTTCCATCGGTGTTCTATTTGGAGACGGCATTGCCCTTCATCATCATCAGTTCCCTTCATATATGCGCAGATACAAATGCTCTAATTCTACTTACAGCAAGAGCTTCAGGATCCTGGCTCCCCTCTTACATACACGACTCCTCGCCCCCATTCCCTCAAACCTCGTCAACGCCCCCTCCAGCATCTCCCTAAATCTCTCATACTGCGCTCTATAAACTGGCATCAGCAGCGCTACCGCCAGTACCACCGCTGCATGAAATGCATGGAAGCTTCCCAGTCCCCGTGTGTACCACATATACGGTCTGTTTGCGGGAGTCTCTACCAGTGTGCGGTGAATATCCAGGAGGGCCTCAGCGCTTGCTAGACACCGAATCTGCGAGTCGTTGGGAACGTCTAAGTTAAGGCCCAGCAGAGATTGTGCGAAAAAAGGTCGGTGCAGCAACAGAAACAACTGGTGCGAATACCCGTACAGGATATGCAAATGTACGACGTGGTGTGTGGGGAGCGGTCCTCGTGCCGAATGCAACGCGTATCGCTTGTCCCAGAGTTCTTGCACGTCACAAATTTGTGTATCGAGTTCTTTGATGGTGCGCTCGCTGGGTATGGAGGAAGTGAATGTTTCTCTACAAATAGCGCTAGCGAGATCATACAGCTGAAATTTGAAGAGTAAATACGACATTTGGGTTGGGCCAGGGAGAGGGGTTTGGATATCCGTGAGGGTGATGTCGGTGTCATTTACCTCGGCGGGGAGACGGACGGTGTTTTTACACGTCCAAAAGGATTCGGTGTTTCCGAGGGCGGTAGTTTGGATGGTATAGAGCATCCTAAGTCCAGCCCAACAGCGACGACGCTCTTCGCTTTGGATGGGGTTGAGATGAAGAACTGAAGGATCAATGTGGCAGCCCAGGGCAATTGCTACATGATATGTAGTGCCTGAACGTATATCAGCATCTGATTCCCGCACTAAACTCAAAATTTCACCAGATTGTGAACTCTGGGAATGCACTCACCTAAAATAGTCCAAGTTGGATCTTGATTATGATTCATCGCATAGATCAGCAAAATTAACGCCTGGAGTGACTGTACATTGTGATGCCCCCAGAACACGCCCTGCTTCCCCAAACACTGCATCGCCCCCTCTCGATACCGCTTCCCCAGCACTCTTATATTCGCGTAAGAATCTGTGCCCCGTCCCAAGTCGCGCAAGATAGGATCATTCTCGTCCAGAGTCGTCACAGCCAAAGCCAGTAAAACAAATAGAATTGCTAGCCAGGACGGCGACGTCAATGCTGGATCCTCTATAAATTGCTGGTACTGGGAGTGGAATGTTGGGTCATGTAGGATGTGGAATAACTATTTATGTCTCATAAATTTCATTAAAATCGTTTCAAAAACTATTGTGTTTAAAGTGTCAACTATCAAGTGAAGCTTACAGGAGAAAACACCGAAAAGTACATATCCTTCAGATACGTGCACTGGCGCGTAGGTGGCAACATGGAAAGCAACCCATCGATCGAGACTGAGGATGCGGAGAATGGAAATCCGCTGTCAGTTGGAGGAGAATTTTCCATCTCATCCAAGGAAGGCACTTCAACTTCGAGATCGGTGTCCACGAGTACAGAGTTCCATTGCGAGATTCGGGGCGAGTAATGGACGTTACCGTTAGGGAGGGTAGTTAAGATTCCCGTGTTTCGCGGAAAGGGGGACGAGTGTCGCGGCGGGGGGCTCGTCGAGGATGAAGACGTCGATTCGGGCATCGCATTGTATGGGGAAATTGCAGCTGTAGGTTCTGCGGGAGGTGAGAGTATAGCATTGGGAGCATTCCTATCTTCTTTCTGCTTCCCGGTCACATTTGAATTCGCATCAATGTTAGCTCCAGTATATTTCTCCAGCTGCGTCTCCAGACTAACAATGCGGTCTAGAAGCTCCTTGTTGAACGTGGAACTATTATTATTATACTGCATGTAGTCCCTCGAACCTGTGTAAAAACAGCTGCTTGCACATCCCCTTCGACGACATGTCTCACAGGGAACGCGGGTGCGTGAGCATTTGATTTTGCGTCGACGACATGGCTCACAGCTGATGGGTTGTCGGATATTGTGAGGACGAATGGCTTGGATTCTAGCTTCATTGGTGCTGTCCATAGTTTATGGGTGGTTGACCTCACTTGAATTGTTGTTCCGATTACAATTGAAGGAAGGTTTGTCTTTTCTGTTACTGCGGTTCGAGACGCCACGACAGCGAGCAGCACTAATAATTACTCCCGAGGGGTTTTGAGGTTGTCAATGCGCTACGATGTGGTAATATGACTTACTTAACATTAGCTAAAGGTGGGGAGGGGTCAAAAAGGGACTAGACTGCTATTGAGCTAGGCCATACCTCTAAAGGCATAAAAAATTGACTATTTTTGCACATTTTATACTCTTTCAAGACTAGCTCTTTCATCCTGTACAAAATATCCGCATTATCCCCTACCGGGCACACGGGGTAAAAGTGATTTACGGGGGCCGATTTCTTGGGCTTCCTCCTAGGTTGATATCTGTCACGTTTGGGCCAAGCTCTATGGTTTACATAAACGCAATTGTCCTATTCTATCATAATGGTTGCAATTCCTACAAGAACTCGGAGACTAACAGGACAACTCAAATTGCAGCATTGAAATGCGAGATTGTCTATGGTAAAAAATACGAACAGCATCCTCGACCCTACGCCAGGACGGATGAAACTGCTTTTGCAACACCACTCAGATCCTCAAAGATATGCCAATGGCCAACTCCCTCCAGAGTGATCACTTTTGCGCCTTTGATTTCCGCTGCGTACTTTTCGCAAAGCTGAGGCGGCGATACCTTATCCTCCTCGCCCGTAATAATTAGAGTCGAAGTCTTGATCTGTTCAATCGGGACTGTGGCGTTCCAACCAGCAAGAGCCGTACATCCCTTAGCATAGCCTTCAGGATCTTGTCCTAGCAAAGACATGCGTACCGCTGCTATTGCAAGAGAATTATCTGTTTTAGACTTGGCAGACGTGCCTGCGGTTGCGATAGCGTCTACTACGGCAGCCATTCCATTTGCTCTCACGATTGCGGCTCGAGAGATGGATCCGGTTTGGACGGCTTCAGGGAGGGGTGTGGGTGGCGGACCAAGGAGAATTAATTTTGAGACGAGCGAGGGATGTTTCAAGGCCAAAGTCAATGCCACAGTACACCCCATACTATGAGCCACTACTGTTGCTCCACTGATTTTGGCATGCTGTGCTAATGCTGCAAAGTCTGCGGCGTAACTTGATATAGAAACAGTAGAAGTCGCAATCGTGGGAGAGAGTCCATGGCCTTCAAGATCCATGAAATGTAAAGAATGGGACTTTTCCAAGCCTAGAGCGTTGACCAGGGGGGTATAAAACTCAGAAGAACCACCGAGACCATGAATGAAGATAATGGGCGGACCATTAGCTTCCCCGGTGTGTCGATAGTACAATTGTTTCGAATTGATTGTTGTAAGTCCAATACCACCACATGTTTTTTCAAGGTTATTAATATAGATATGGGTAGCTTTCGCCACACGATCTACAGTCTGATTTATAGATTTGAATTCTCCAATCTTGTTCCGAAGTACTCCAAGCCCAGTGATGGATACCTCAACCACATCCCCTGGTTTCAGGAAAATTGGAGGCTTCTTGCCAATACCAACACCTGCAGGAGTGCCAGTTGCAATGACATCACCTGGCTGTAAAGTTTGTCCTTCGGAGAGAGTTTTAATAAGAACTGGAATTGAGAATATAAAGCTCTCAATAGTGGAGCTTTGTCGTTGCTCTCCATTAACATGTGTTTGAACTCGAAGGGATTTCGGGAGTTTATTGGCGGGCACTGCGATCGGACCCTGAGACCGAGACGTCAGTCATAGTCTCAAGTTAGAACAAAATGGATAGTACGTACCATAGGGCAGAGGGTATCTGCAGATTTTCCGATATAGAATTGCTTGTGGTCCCTTTGACGCTCCCTGGCAGTCATGTCATTGATGATTGTATAACCCCAAACATGTTCCATAGCATCTGCCTCCTCAATCTTGAATCCTGATTTCCCAATTATGACGCCTATTTCACCTTCGTAGTCTAAGGTTTCGGTAAACCCATCGTGTGGATAAATCGCCTCTTCGCTTGCGATGATACTTGTAGCTCGCTTCGTAAAGATAACAGGATGTGTGGGCTGATCGACCTTATCGCTAGAGTCGTAGCCCGAAGTATTGAACTCTACAGCATGTTCGGCATAATTCTTCCCTACTGCTAGTATATCTCTTCCGTAAACAGGAGCAAGGAGCTCGACTGAAGACAGAGGAAATTTCTCGCCAGCAGGTTTAATCTGCGAGTCACCGACCTCAATAACTTGATACAGATCTGATATTGGAGCTCCGGAAGTGAAGCTCAAAGGTTGGATTGTAGAATTCTCGAGTTCTAGATGCCCAATTCGCGATTGTCCAAGAAGTTTTGGATCGCGATATGCAACATAGTTTGTGAAGCTATTGT
The DNA here is from genome assembly GCA_019395245.1 of Botrytis pseudocinerea. Lineage (NCBI taxonomy): Eukaryota > Fungi > Ascomycota > Leotiomycetes > Helotiales > Sclerotiniaceae > Botrytis > Botrytis pseudocinerea. Next base: position 172,326 of record JAHXJK010000136.1, read on the forward strand.
GGGAGTGCCCATTTTGCGCCATTTTGTGATTTTTTCGACGAAGATAAGAATTGCACAGTCTTCGAATAATCTGTGTTGATTGAGTAGTATTTGTATGACGGAAGAAATATTTGGATGATCTACGTTTGGAGATGACACTTGATCTACTGCTTCCCCCCACCTTTATCAGCACGCTAGAATTGATGAAGCAGACGCCCGTACCGGCACTTAGTATAGTCTCAAAGTCTGCTGAAAATACTAGGTAGTCAGTCTTCTGCTGCGAGACTCATCCTCATTCTAAGAAGTCCGGGAAATCCGCCTTCACCCCGCGGACAAAGCTAATGAATTTAGCGTTAGTGGGGTATTTACACATACTGACCCACCCTCTCCGTCATGTCCGCTCACATATCCGAATCTAACATTAGACCCGCGTAGAACTATCTTCTTAACCGAAGACTAACCGATCCACATAAATTGGAGAAGCAAAGGGACTCGCCCCGCCATCTCCGTCCATCTCCGTCTTCTAAAAATAGCCAATGCTCAAATCGCAAATACGAAGTAGCTATCATTTCAACTAATTCTTCTTCCTAGTGTGAAAAATGAAACCTGGAGTAAGGAGTATGCGGGTAATCTTGCTCCAATCTAACGTCATTACGCTTTGGCAATCGGGTATCTTCTCCCTTCTTCCCTAGTGTTACACCCGGCTGATGGAATTATGTTGTTGAAGGTAATGTAGTCAAGAAATGAGACAATCTCTCAAGCTATCTCACTTCAGCATCTAAGAGCTACTCGTAGAGCAAATCTAGACATAAAAAATGAGTACATAAAGCTCATGTGATGCTGCACAAGAGAATCAAGGGCAAACATTCTGGATCTCATCACAAATCCCTCGCTGATCATAGTTATGGCTCAAAACACAACATCATTCGATCAGGCCTCTAAGATTGAACAATCCAATGGCGAAAATGCCACACATCTTGAGAGACTGCAAAATGATGGCGGACATGTGGACGACCGAACGCAACCCTCTCTTCCCATTGTCCATCGTCGATTTGCAAATCCTTCTCCGTTGGGATTACTTTCTTTTGCAACTGGTTTGCTTCTTATATCCTTCCTAGTACATATGAAACTTACAGATCCAGGCATATTCTTAATCTCCATATTCGGAGTTAATGTTCGCGGAGTAGCGACTCCCAATGTATTAATTGGCGTCCTGGTATTCTTCGGAGGGATATGCCAATTCATCGCCGGTATTATGGAGTTTTTCAGCGGAAACACTGTGGGTCAATGCCATCAAACATGTTTTGCATAGATTCTAACGAAACAGTTTGGAGCAACGGTGTTCCCCAGTTATGGCGCATTCAACCTTTCTTATGCCATGATATATCTACCTGGATCTGGAATCATGGCTGCGTATACCGACCCAGAGACTGGCCAACTTAATGGTCAGTTTGCAACCGCCCTGGCTATGTACCTATGGGCGTGGTTTATCCTAACTATAATCTTCACCGTGGCTGCCATGCGCTCCTCATGGGTCCTATTCCTGGATTTGTTTTTCCTAGATCTTGTTCTGATCTTGCTCGCATGCGGCTATATGTTAGACATGAAGAGTTTGGAGACCGCTGGAAGTGCATTGAGTTTCGTGGTTGCTTTTTTGAGCTGTAAGTCGCTCTATCCTTATTGACTACCTTCAAGCGCTAATTTGTGATAATGCAGATTGGGCCGGGACAGCTGGACTTGTTGCAAATGGCATCACTAGCATCAATATCCCCGTATTTCCAATGTACAAAGGCGTTTGAATTATAGGGATTACTTGGCGTAGAAATCATCTTAATCAAACATATTTAATGCTCACATGTATCTCCTTATCTTAGCACTGCTTCAGATTCTCGATGAACTGAGTGGTTTAATTGATAAAGTATCCAATTGGAGTCAATTTTAAATCAAGCTCAGTTTTATGAGCATTCTCGAATATCATCACCCACAGTCTTTCTAATAAACTGTCTCATGTTCATTTGCACATTCCTTGGCATTTTAATACAGGAGCTGGAATTATGAGCTTCACAACATCGGCATCACAAAGTGCGTAGGTACACATACGCTTCCTTCAGTCAAGGGTATTATTTAGGATAATCAATAAATAGACTTAATCGAAATTTTCCCTTTTTTAACGTGTTTGTGTAGCAACGATTCCAAGACTGCACTCGCTATATTGTTGCACAACTTTCACCTCAATCATTCACTAATCACCAATCATTATCCCCAAGGCTCTTTAATCCAACCCATTTCACTGGCTCTGCATATTTATTCCTTAACTCCTTCGTCCTCCCCACCCTTAGTACCCTCCCGACCTCCATATCCTTCTTCCCGTGAAACCGCCAAAATTGCCAGCTACAATCGCTGCCTGCAAAGCCTTCTAAAATGCCTTTTCCGCCCGGATGCTCCGTTGTGAATTCCGTGCAGTCATAAACTACATCATCTATCACTAACACTACCACCTGTCAGACTGTGGCCCATTCAAGAAATTATGGAGGGGGTTTTACGCAAGCCGTCCAATTCAGACGACATTCTTTGGCTGACTGCAGTCGCCGGGATGAATGGAAGCTCGGAGTCTGGTACATTTGGAGAAATGAAGGGGTATCTTTGAGGGCGTGAACATTCGTTTAGAGACACTTTCTCGACGTGTTGAGTGGTAGCCTTCAAGTCCTCTTCAAGCTGGAACTCCACATTCGGCGTAATGTTTCTGTTCTTTCTTAAATTTATCCAGCCCATGATATCGCTTGAATCAGTTGGATTGATGAACGATACAAAGGAATGACCAAAAATGCGTGTACAATCGCCGCTATTGGAAGCAACGCAAGTGACGCACTTTCAACTTTAACATGTATATATGCTGATCCTGCTCCAGCACTAATCGGCTAACGAGAACCGACAATTGGAGCCACGATTAAAGTCTGAGCGTTTGAAGATGACAAGACGGAGAAGACGGAGATCAAAACGTGACATGTGATTGGGTCAAGAATGCACTAGAACGGACCCCGCATCATGCCATACATGCATCATTGGGCCCACATCCACACATTCCATGTACCGGTAAATTCTTACCTCCGCAATTTCATGAGACCTTGTCATTACATCTCTGTAGATGCTACGGCTGGCAAGTGGCCATCTTGGACTAATAGTCAGCTCTTCCAAACGACCGAGCTTTATTCATTGGTCCGGTCACCCGGTGTTGACAGCTAGCTGTCTACGCTTGAGTTTTTGTTATGCTGTAAGTAGTCACAGTGTGAATATAAATATACACTGGGGAGACAGCACAATGCATACCATGTGATGGCTTTCTCAAAATACAAGTAATGTGAGAACTACCTATCTCTTCATCTGATCATTACCTTATCATTAGCTTACTTCAAACTACACTATGGCACCATCCCGAATTGGATCGCCAATTGCTAGTCCCCTTGAAGAAACAACGAGCTCCAAAAGATACAGCGGACCCCCACGAAACATTGCTACTATCAACAATATCCAATTTGATTCATCTCTACAGCCGAAAAATTACGAGATACTAGGTACTCACCCTGAGTCTAAGCTTCTCTTTCTCGACGTAAACATTCTTGATTCCACTGGAAGTGACCCATACCGTGGCGATGTGTTGATCGAAGGTGAAAGAATCCGTGAGGTAGGAATTGTAAAGAATGTTGAGGAATTGAGAAAGGATCATAGAGTCCGGGTATTCAATGGTCGCGGAAGAACGCTGATGAGCGGGCTGGGAGATTCCCATACACACTTTTCGTGGAATGGGGGCGATTTGAATAGATTAGGGGACTTGGGAGTTGAGGAGCATGTGCTCTTGACGGCGAGGAGTGCACAGTGCTATCTCGATTCTGGTTACACAATGCAAGTAACGTTACTTGAACTTCCTTTTTAATTTGACCAGAAGATTGACTGATATTCAGGTGTTTTGGTGCGGCATCAGCTAAGGAACGACTCGACGTAGTTATTCGAGATGCTATTAACGCAGGTGATATTCCGGGGCCGAGATGTCTTGCCAATGGAAAAGAAATGGCCCGTCGAGATGGTGCTTTGGTTGCAGGAATCACAGCTTATGCCGACGGTCCTGAGGAGATGAGAGATGTTATTAGGCACCATGTCAAAATTGGTGTAGATCAGGTCAAATTAAGCATGAGTGGAGAAGAGGTCCGTCTATTCACGTTCATAGTTCTATTCCAAAAACCCCAAATTAACAATAACAGATTACTGAAACAAGATCGGCACAAGATTGCTACTACACCGATGACGAAACAGCAGCTTGTGTGGATGAAGCCCACAGCCTGGGTGCAAGACTCTGTGCTCATGCAAGGGCACGCGACTCGGTCAAGATGTGCATCAGACATGGAGTTGATGTTATATATCACGCATCCTACACCGACGACGAGGGAATGGAGATGCTCGATGCAAAGAAAGATAAGCACATTGTAGCACCTGCTTTGAACTGGCTTATTGCCACTCGTAAGTATTCCCCGACGCGCAAGCAGTATGCTAGTATTAACTCTACTAGTCAATGACGCCGCTGTATTCGGCTATACGCACGAAAAGGCCGAGTCCGTCGGTTATCAAAAAGAACTTGACGCAGCGATTCGCGCTCTTCGTGAGATGCACAAGCGTGGAATCGTTGTCCTCCCTGGCGGAGACTATGGCTTCGCGTGGACGCCACATGGTACCTACGCACGAGATCTAGCGCACTTCGTCAACCTCCTTGATTTTACGCCTATGGAATCAATAATTGCGGCGACTGCGGGGGTCGCCAAACTGTTTATGAGGGATCATGAGCTGGGTAAGATTCAAGCTGGCTTTTACGGGGATTGTATACTAGTCGATGGGAATCCGTTGGAGGATATTACCATTTTACAAGACCACGATCGGCTGAATGTCATCACGATCAACGGGCGGGTACACAAAGCGGGGAGGAAAGAATATGTGGCCCCACCGATCGCAGGGCAGGATGGAAATTCTCACCCTATTGTGCCAGATTTTCCAGAGTTGAAGGCTTCAATGCAGAAGAATTATTAGGAGATTACTGATCCGAGCAAATAAAACTTGATAATTTCCTGATACTGCAAACCTGATATTCGAATCATTGTTTAACGTGTGAAACATACATGAACGATGCATCGCAATGTGATTTGCAACGCCCAAACCCAGCAGTCCATTCATATTCAAAGAATCCGTTAAGATACCAAGATTTGTTTCCTTAACTTATTCGAGATCTTTCTTGTGTTGTATCAATAACACCTAACAATGGTTCCCCACTCTCCTCGGCCTATTGACGAGCTTGCGCTCATGGCAAGCGAACGGTTTCAACAACACTAGAACGTAAAATGCCAAAAATTTACTATCCCTAACAATTTTATGCACGTGGCCTTTTCTTTGGAATAAAAAAATCTTGATACACTACTTTTAATCGCCCTAGTTGGTTTTGATGATCTTATGCCATAGTAAAGATATAACCACTGTTTCCTCTGGGTTGATCAATCATATCCTTCTTCGTATTGAGCCCCGCTTGCCTAAGCTTTTATCAAGCGTCTTGTAAGCTGTAGCACCTTCCTCTCACAACTCGGCGGCTATGACCGTGATTTCTCATGATTCACTGGAAGTCAGAGCCATCATCCAACGTATAAACCCGTTGAGTTTGGGTGATATCGCCATATATAGCCAGGTCAAAGTCGAAGATAGGCTGAGCATACTAGAACAACAGTTAGTCTATTAGGTTTTATACCAAAATGACAACTCACAATCAATACCAAGACCTCGCCCCACAACTAAGTTCTGTTGCTCCTCGCCCCACAAATCGTATTCGCCTTTGGGATAAAGCAAAGCCGTATCTTCAATAGATAATGCCATCATGAGTTTGATTTGAGGACATACAGTTAGTGCTGTATGATCTTCCTTCACTCGGCTGCTGCATATTTGACGTACGATGTTTGTGGCAACATGCTGACCCATTATGAATGCATTACCCACTCTCTTGATGCCAGACCATGACACTGCATCACCAGCTGCATAATGAAAATCTGCGTTTACTAAATCCGACGAAAATTGGAGACCGAGAATGTTTAATACAAGATGCTCTGGGGATAGGACAGTGGAAATTTACGTAGTTCGGACATTTATACACCCATGGGAGTCCAGAGCCTTTTTCGGGAGGAACTCCGTGCGGGCCACGTGGAGTGAGTTCGTCTGTATTACATGACCTGCTCCGAGACGCATTCCGTTCGACAATGTGACCATACTCTTGAATCCCGATATACTGTCACCTAAGATCTTGGTAACCCTACAGCCCAACACAAGCTGGATGCCCATTTTAGTAAGAATTTCAGCTGCTCGCTGTTTGAATTCGTTGAGGAGAGGCTCGGCATGGAGAAGGTGGGGACGAGATTGAACTAGATAAACTTCTGTGTTTGGGAAATTGGCTTTGATCTCTGCAGCGAATTCCACACCAACAGCGCCTATATCGAAGCATGATGTTAGCAATATTTAGTGTTACTGCGGAACTACTTCAAATACCTCCACCAACTATTACCACTTTTTGAACCACGCAAATTTTCAATATGGCCATGAATATCCTGCAAGTACTCCTCTCTAGTTGATGATTTTGGCACTACTGGCCAATTTCCACTTGTCCTTGTCGCTACTACCAAGTAGTCGTAGGGAATTTCCATCAACGGACTGATTGAATTTTCCTGGTATGTCGCGACTCGAGACGCCATATCAATGGAACTTGCTTTTCCCTGAATCATACGAACACTATTGCGATGCAGAATGGGAATATCGTCAAATCTCCTCCATGCTTCTGACGCGAATTCTGATTTGGAATAGGCTAACGGTGATCCCATGGTATGATCTAAGACGAACAGTGTTAATACTTGGTGTCAAAAAACAATGGACAACTACTGAAATATTCCATCTCGTTCGTCAAGGATTGTTATTCGCGGAGTCGTACGAATCTTGCAGTCCCCCAGTGAGGGCGGGGCCAGAGGTGAAGACAATTGAGGATTTCCCTTTATCAAGTTCAACACATTTGTGACGACAGAAAACCCTCCATAGGCACGACCAATCACTAGAATGTGCGGCCTATACTTTTCATTGTTATTGAACATGAAGGAGATGTGGCGCTTTTTAAGCGAAGGAGACCCTATCGAGGATGATTTGATTGAACTTTTGAAGTATGAAAAGACTCTTCGATATGATGCGGTAGTCTTTGGAAAATCCACCATTTTCTTCCTTTCTTTACGAAGCGAAACTTATAATTTGTGATTTTAAAGTGTCTATAGGAATTTTATGTGTAGTATATGCAAAGTACCCTGGCAGTATTGCTCATGAAGATATGAATCCAAAGGCGTTCTGAGTTAGCGCACACTGATTAGAAGCACGGCTATTAGTCCACAGAGTTAACTTGGCTATTAGTTTACGGGGTTAAATTCATTAGTCTCGGACATGCCATGCCGTGATATGATTCATGTCCGATATCCGACCTTCCCGCTCTCCCGAAAAACATCTCGAGTAAACCTAGCTATGTGCATGATGAGTTGAGGGATGATTTGCCATCCTGAATCGAGAACAGTACTTGACTTGATGCTTGTTTTCATTTTCAAAACTAGTCATGTTTTAGATCTTGGTAGCTAACTCGAGTAGCCAGGACAGATCTAATACACCTATTCGCCTACCCGATGGATGTCCGACCGTATCTTTCTGTGTTCTGATCCCATACTCACTCATTCCCATTTTACAGAAGTCCTCGCAGCTATTTTCTACTCTCCACTTAACTGCGACATTATACCAAAACCTAGTGATGGACCCCCCCCCCCCCAGTCATAGCTCTGTTTTGTCTCAACTACCCGATATAGATCATCGGAAAATTTGGAAGCCTCTTTACCCCAGCGGGTATGCGTACAGTACTAGACAACACAGCTTCTCGTCAGTAGAGATCATCCCAATTTATCAGAGAAAACTAGTATCACAAGCAGTGGATTTTCTTGTTCCTGTTGGTTGAGTATAAGTGTAGTTATCTTGTTGGACTCCAATGGGACTATTTTGACCATATATTGCAATATCATCCAGGCATGCGAGAACCTAGTCGTCGCTTCATTCCAATCAATTGGGCACCCATTCATATTTTACACAAGCCATCAAAGCACTTTCTTCCCCCCGTCTAATTGTACGTATATGTAATATTGGACATTGCTGTCCCTTCATAGTCAAGAGAAGATTTTCAGCCATCTTGGGCGAAGAAACTTATTAAGAGCGCCTAAAGAACAGTCTCGTTGAAGTCCAAAATTGCAGTATTCTACCTAAATAGGAAGGTGCAAAATTCGAATCTAACTACAATTACTGGTTGCGTCAGCAAGACAGACTAGAATCCGCCACAACGTCCTGAAGCCTGAGTGCAATTCACCACTTCCTCTTTCTAATGGATGAATGTCAAACAAGCGAAAACTCCTTTCCAGATCAGATTCGTCCTGTTTCTAATCTTAAATTTCAGTCCTCATTGAAATCACTTCTAGAGTATATAGTTTTCAGTCAATTATCCAAACCATATACACGCACGAGAACATTTGGAAGCTTCTTCATATTTCAAACATGGCGAAGCCGATATGTTACACGATATAAGCCGAGCAGGGAGCCTTCAATTTGATGATCGTGGCCGCGTCGAGCAGCTTATCGGCACTAGCCAATTCGGAAACTAGATCCTTGATCATAGTATGAGCAAGTTACTGGTGTAGGGTGATTTTGATACCAATATTCCCGCATCTCCGTTTCCGGTACGCTGTACTACGCTGATACAAGCACTGCGGCCTCGATACGGCCTCGTTGCACTAGCATCTTTCTTTGGACGTCATCTCTTATCACAAGATGAGTGTCCAGGTCAATTGGCTATGATTCGCAGTGTTCTTGCGCAGGTACTGGAGCAGTACCCATCAACTCCTGATACGCTCGCGAATGATGTAAATTTCCGTGGCATTGACGCCGGAGATATCTAGTAGCTCTGCAAACCATTTGCATGCTTAACTCGGCAGCTACCTTCAATGACTACAGACTTTTATATGAATGACAGTCTTCAATTTTATGAGTGAGATCGGCATTGGGAAGATATGGATGAAGCGTCGCGCTGCCTACTTGAGCTAGTAGAGGATTGCGATAATAGGATGAGTGCCGCACTTAAAGTTCTTTTAATGGGTCTAAACCAAGCCCGAGATTACGGAAGGTGTTTGAAATTGGAAATCCATTGCTGGACCATGGCGGCTGTCCCACGAATCGCACTTGACTCTAGTTAAGTGCGATTCAAACGAAAGTTATTAACTAGTACTATGTTGCTAAAGTGAAGATATCACGAAAGGCTCAAGTTTCGAATTACAAATGCATAAAGAGTCAGGTAGATCATTTAACAATTTAAAATCAAATTGGTGTGAATCTAGTGAATCCTATCCCCATCAATTTAGTCTCCCTATTTCGTAGAGTTAAAAACCCCCGGAATTGACTACCTCAATGTGAGAAAATAATGACACAATGGCAGAGTGAATACGCAACTAATATCCGTCATTCAACATACAAATACAAATACAAAGACAAATATCAAGAAATGACAACCTAATATATTTACTTCCAAAAAATATGTTTTCCATTATTCCATCATTCACTACAACCTGCGAGTGCCTCGCTCATACCTCAAACGCAACATCTCGCACCCATTACGATAGCAATCGCTTCGTATATGAGATCATTCATACTGGTACAAGTATCAATGGAAATATTACAAAACAATGTAAATCCACTTTCCCGTTATAACTACAAGGACAGATCAACTGTAGACAAAGTAAATAAAAAATTGTGAATGCGAAACGAAATTACACTTCGTTTCTTTTCGTTGAGAATGGCATCTCAACAATCTTCCCCATGCATTTAACTTACTGATTCAAGCAAAAGGAAAAATTCCACATTCGAAGATAGCTGAAAGTCACCTACAGCTTGTTCCATTTCTGTGTAGAACCAAACACCTTCTCAAATACTCATATTGAATAGATTATTGGGAAAAAGATCTCTTGTGTATACTGCTATTTTATTGATAGTCCTTTGGATATCACTCTATTCAGACTCATAACTACACCACAGACTCTGATGAAGATTATCACAGCCGGATCAGAATAACAGTTGTTCGATTTGACCAAAAAAAAAGGACTGTCTTCCAGGAACAGTTTTCTCAGTGCCAGCAGTAAACGACCTCTGAAGTGAATCCATACACTAGTAGACTTCTACCAGCACCTTCCCCCTAACACAATATTTGGTATCAGATAGAATAGTCATCTTGACAATCTCACAAAAGTCGCACAAATTCAAAAGGCACAAGTAAACTTGGTAGTAGTGTAACATATTAATAATTAAAATCCACCTCTCAATGTATTCCCTGGCGAACACAAGCGATCAGATCCATGCCGATCGGGTCCAACCAGACCTAAAAATTCTATGCTAATGCTACCAATGCCATTCCATGCTTATGTAACGTTGACGTTATCACGTATTTCCACCCAGTCCCAGCGTATATGCACTTCAAATAACTCAGGGTATTCCTGTGCCCAAGTCCCAATTCGTCCATCCATCCCAATCCTTCCGGTCAAAAAGACATCTCATCCTATTCCAGATGGCAAAAGAAATCCAGATTTGCTTTCTCATCCTGAAGATCAAGACTATCCCTCTGACATCTCTTTCCACATTCCCATCCATGATGTGATGTGATGTGATGTGATTGAACTCCAATCTAAACGCCCAATAAACTCCTTGCGATGCAAGATGTGATATAATGCAAACTCTCATGCTCATGAGACCCCATTCTCAAGTTCGATAAGAGCAAAAAAAAAAGACGAAAATTCATCAATTGATACAAAGAAATTCGTAAACCAAACAAGCCATTTTCCTCCCTTCCGATAAACTCCCGATCCGAAACCAGAATGAGAAGTGCAGAAGAACTTCACGCAGTGGAGAGATTCTTTTGACCACCAAAGTATCGTGTTAAGAAGTTGCCCTTTGACTTCTTGGCCGCGCGACGCTTTTCCTCTGCCATTGCCATGTTGTCATGATGAGCCATGTTATCAATTTCGTAGGGAAGCATAGGTCTGAGCTTGCCATCAGCGCCGGCAACTTGGACAGTAACGCCTGAAGGGGAGTAGGTATCGCATTGCATGGCATCGTTCTCGTCAAGGTAGCTGCTGACAGATGATAGAGGTGTACCCGAGCGAGATAATTCGGAGATGTAAGACGAGGCAGAGGAGGACATGGCGTCGAGGGTATCGGCAGTACCGCTGCGAGTAAGACCGGGGATCTCGGACGATGAAGGTGGTGAGTAATGGTTGTATGGATCTTCGGAAGTGAAGAGGGATTGTTGCTCGCCGTAGTATGGCATGTACTTTTCTTCGGTTGTTGGAATCCAGTATCTTCCGGCTGGGTCGAAGGACATGTTTTGCATTGCAAGAGCTTCTTGTTCTCGTTGAGCTTGTTGACGTGCTTCGCGAAGGCGGTATTGTTCTTGCTTTCGATCCAAGTCAAATCGGATTGGAGTAAGGAAAGGTTCCAAATGAGTGTAGAGATCATCAGAGCTGACAATCAAATCCCAGTTGAGTAGCTGAAGTAACTGCTTCTCCATGAGGTTGACTTCTGTCCTGGTAAATGAAAAGTCTGGATAACCTCGGACATTCGAGTATTCGGCCCAGTGCTTGTTCTTTGGTGATGAGTCGTTAAGAAATTTGGCCGATAATATCAGTGTTGCAAGGAAAATTCTGTGAACTGTACATCTTAAACCTTTTGCAACTGGTGGTAGTCTTTTCTTTAGTCTAGCTAGGTATACCAAGCTGGTCATGAGTGTAGGTACTTGGACGTTGGATCTCTTGATCAAAGAAGTAATGAATCTCTCTAATGACGGCAAATCTGATGCTGATCTTTTCTCTTGAGGGGGAGTTCGCGGCGGTGAGGGGCCTTGACTTGAGGAAATTTGTGTAGGTTCGCACTGAATGACTTCTCTTGCCTTCTGAGCAAGGTAATTGATCATGTCTTGAGAAACTGTTTGGAAAACAAAGTGACCTAAAGCCACCTCATTGGAGGTTCTGGGAACGTTTGATTTGAGCGACATGGTGTCTTGAGTGATATCGTACTGGTTGTAGACGTTGTGGTTCGATGTGGTTGACTTGCAATGTTGTAGATCGTGACTTGATCAACGTTTGATATATAATGATCTCGTAACAAAAAGATAGAAGTAAAGATACACCAAGCTATAAGGTCATGAAAAGGAAAGTCGTTATTGTCCTGAGCCTATATTGATTGTCTTTTTTGGAGAAAAAAGAATGTGACTGTTTCTATTGTCTCCAGGCCTCAATGCTATTGTGGTTTATCGGCTGAGGTTAAAGTACACTCGGCTATGGAAAACAATAGGGAAAGAAATCGTCGAATAGAAAAACACAACACGATAAAGGTGAATCAAATCTTTCGAGAAAATTCCGAAAAGAAATTAAGAAAAATAATGACGACCACAAAGCTCGTAATATTGAATCTTAAATTTCGCGAACGAGTGAGAAAAGATCCGGCCAGCGGAATCCTGTAGAGGAATGAAGTTGGCGCAGCTGGTTACTATGCGTGGAGGCACTGAAGAGGATCAGTTGGCTATATAAAAATCCGGAAATGTCTCGCCTCAAGCCTGACAAAGGCGTTCCTAGGGGCGGATCGAAAAAGCAGGGGTTTTGGTTTTGGGGTAAAGAGTGGCTGAAGCAGATTGGGCCAAAATGATGATATGCAGATAGGCGCGGAGGATTTTCGTGCGGTGGAGGTGAGGTGAGGGAGGTGAAGAAGGTCAGCGAATAGGCCGAAGCAACTTGAAGCAAGTAGCGAGCAAGTAACCACTTTGTGTTATTTATATGAGCGACTGGTGAAACGGTATGATTTTGTCTTTTCTTTCTTCTCGAATCGATAAGTTGATAGTTCAACTGAAATCTAAATTGAAGTACCCCGTTGTTGTAGTCTTTGTCTTATGTTTCGTTTCGTTTCGTTTCGTATTGGTCGTAATCGTAATGTAGCTTATGGTCCTGAAAAGAGAGTTGTAATAGTGACTTGACGATTGACCCCAGTGAAAATCGATCGGTCGAAGTACCGGGTTTGGATTGTCGGCAGGTTTGTCAAGGGTTAATTCCAAAGATGTATTGTATTTTCGAAGGATGCTGAGAACTCTAAAGGAAGTCTATAAGAGGGAGAATGTCGAGGTTTTCGATGAGAAATGTGAATGATGTGTGGAAGGGGGGAGAGTTGCAGACGATATATGTAAATATCTTCTATCGAGGCTGGAGGGAGAAATGTAAGTATGCTAGATTTCTTTTTTCCCTTTCTTGATCTTTGCTCCAGAAGGTTTTAATTGTCTTTCGTATGCTCCAATGCTCTTCTCCCTACAGTGTCCAGCTCTTCCTTGCCAGAAGTAAATGTATTTTCGGTCCAGTAAGGAAATGTCAAGTTTGTCGGGGAATAATTGGACCAGATTGAAAGTGTGCAGTGTCTAAAATACCAAATGGAGTCGTAGGCGCTGGGAAAGGAATGCTTGGAATTGATTGATACCCCTCGTTTCTCAAAATGGAACCAAGGATGCAAATGGCTCTAATGGTAGTTCCAAACTTTCGAAATGGCTAATCGTTCAGGGTGACAAGGGTTTCTTAAGCTATTATAATAAACAGCAAGGTATAGATTGGATTAATTGGTAGGTGGGATTTCCGAATGGTATATCTATGCTTTGGTGTACTAAGTAGGCGATGATTGGAAAAAGGGTCAGGCTAGTGGCGTCGGTGCGTGGATGGACCAATGCATGCGAAATGCAGCGGGTTTCAGATGTACTGAGTAGCTCAACTGGTCAAAGTACCTTGCGCCCCGAGGATCAGATGGCAGGCGAGACAACCACACCTAGATGTTCAAAATGTGCAAGGGCTCAGTTGAAACCAAGGGTTTGATCTTTCGAATTGATCGTCCAATCCAGAAGTTCTCAAAGGTAACGAGAAATGGTTTGTTTGTGATGCTTCAAAAGATGTTGTAGGACAAGTCTAAGTAAGGTAGAAGTTGTATAACTCTGCGGTAAAACGATGTACCAAGAATTAAGGAGTCGAGATCCGAATCTATGCTTTCGTGTAGGAGGAATGTGCAATAGAGTAGTAAGTATAGGCAACGAGCTAGAATGGATGTAATCTGAGCTGGAGCATAAGCATAAGCATAAGCAATTACACTAGCCGTTATGCCGTGTTTGGATGATCTCTAGACTGGAGTTCTCTCTTTTTCGTGTATCTCTCTCTGTCGTTCCCGTTGCTTTTCCAGATTCGTTTGTTTGCTGGTTCTGCAGAGTTCTTAGAGTCGATTCGTTACTTCGAGCTCTTTAGGTCAAGTGCCGATAAAAAGGGCTGAAGTAAGGCTGTGCGGTTACTACGAAGTTGAGTATCCTGAAACCACTGGAAGAATTCGATTTATGAAGATATCCAACTAAATACCAATAAATGCATGTATATTGGAAATGAAGCGTGAGGGGGGATTTCGCTGAAGGAGGAAGATGCGTTGACGATGATAAAATGGGGAAAACGGTGGAAGCATTCAATATGATTCGAATGTATCGCAAACTTCCCCAATATGGCTGCTATGGCTGCTATGACTGGTTACGATCTCACTGACTCCGCATCGCGAGTAATGGTCAACATCGGTATTTAAATGGATCAACATATACGTGTCGAGCCTTCTATAGAGAGCGGTGAATGTGACACTTCAGCGAATATCCCATGATTTGGCAACGATCACACAACAAATATTCCCTGTACTTTTCAAAAGAATATGAGTCTGGAAGTATATTTTTTAGAATTTGTGGATGGTTGATCATTCATCAATCAATCAATGCTGTAGGGTTGGAATAATGCTTGTTACCTCCACCTGGGCACTGAACACATCATGCGCAATACTGGAATGACGACTTTTTCTTAATCTTTTCCCACCTCCGACGACGCCCAGATAGCGAGATACCCATATATCCACAGCCCAACCGTGCCATGCCAACCTCTTCAAAACGAAAACTCTAACGACCTCGGGGAGAATCATACATACTTGGGTAGATCATCGTCGAATTACTAGGTCAAGGAAGGAAGCGAGAAAATTTTGACTTTTCTTCATGGAAGTCTGCAATAACTGTGTGTCAAATTGTGTGGCTGAGAGATGGCTGAAGTAGATTTATAGGAATCAAGTAGGTAATGCTTATAATGCGTACGACAACTCCGAAGTTCAAACATATCTAGGTGTCTACCCACCAATGGTAATGCCGAAGGGTATGTCCCCCCTCCTGCTCATGGAAAAGATTAGAAGGCGAGGCTTGTTGCTCTGATACGAATAGCCATATCCATGCTCATAATGGCAATGATAATGGCGAAGATAAAAAAAATTATGCTCAACCACAGTATGTGAAAGATTATTGGTGAGATGTGACCAAAGCCAAGTGATGGGGTATAGGACTAGAAAGTTCATTCGATGTTGCTTGTAAAGTAGACTTCAGCCGAAGTCAATGGTTAGTGGTGTGTAGATCTATTCAGATCCAATTAGATTCCGCTTCCTAGATTTCCAGATCTTCTAGTTTGGGGGGGGCAGCCGCAATTAGGTCGAGCTTAGTGGTTAACTACCGTATCGTGCGTATGTACTCTGTACTAGGTAATTGCTTTACTTACCCCAGCCCCTTTTTTGCTACCCAGCGAGCCAGCCATGATGTTCGGCAACGAGAGAAGGAAAAACATCGCGATTATTATTATTATCAATACATACATCTAATGCTATGCTAATCTTTCATGCGCACAAGAAATATGACAAGCTTCGATCAGGGCGACATGAAAGGCAGAAAGTTGAGGCCGATCCAAAGTCTTTTCTTCTTCGTAAGAAATTTCTCAAAATCTCCTTACGGTTGTTGTCTGATAGGGTTTCAACAAATCATATGTAAGTACTCCATAGAAATCCATCATCCTCAAATGGTATTGGTCAAAATGAACAAATTCGCCTGAAACACCCCCCCTCCACCCATTTCAAATATATCCCGTTATTCCTGCCACTGCTACAACCACTGCTACTGCTACTGCCACATTATCCACTCTCTATTATCCACCATCTAATGCCTCCCTCTCCCCGGAGTTTTGGCGACAACATCATGGTCGTACTGTGAGTCTGTCAATCCAGGTTATGATTGACCATAATAGACTCAGCCTACGATACAAGACGTTTTGTTCATCAATGCCGGTGTTTGCACATCCGTCATTACTAGGTAGGTATTAGTTTCCTAGGGTGCAAACTTCCTCCCGAGTCAATATATCCTCAACACCCTCAAAATTCATGCGATGGCCAATTAGATTATCAGACGATACCACATCCGGACTCTCCATATATCACGAGAAGACATTCCACTTTTCAAAGCTTCAAATATGTGGCAGTGCGATAAATCTTGGAAAAAGATCTCAAATATTCAATCATCAACACAACACCACACCCACACCCACACCCACACTCATCAATGCGCATTATTCTCGGAAATGTCTTACATTAATCATGCGGCCATTCCGGACCTTCAATAATTCCTTTCTATTGCGCAACATTATTCTTGGCCATGGCTATCGGTGATACTCAACCATCCGGTCCTTCTTTATTATCATCACCATCTCATATAGAAATACGAAGAGCATGTTACAACATTCTTTGAAGCGTTACGGGTCTGGTCCGAGGTCTCATGAAAAATGGGACTGGCGGCTACTGAGTATGCTGGTGTGTACAGTACATGCAACGCGCGGAAGTGGCTTTATTTATCTCTCCAATCGTCCCATCAAGCGCCCGATTCTATTTTCGTAATCTTGGCGATAATTGATTTTGGTTGAAACGACAAACCAGATACCGGTACTCAACCTCTTGCCCCTATTGCGCGTCTGTTGTTTGATGGGTTATTATCGTACGGCTTCGGACAGGAACATGAAGCAATCGATGAATCATTACCGTAACTTCAACAATTAACGAACCAAGTGGCTCCATGTTGAAACATTGGAGATCGTACAGAAGTCAGCAAGCGCTTTGTAATTTACTGGTCATCATATCATTTCGCAGTTTATCAAGGATTGCATTATTGGACATCAAAGTCAGATGTTTCGATATTCCTCTCGTAAAGCCACTTCCTTTTCTAGAGTACACACGTGTGATCACAGAGGCAATATGGAATAGCTGCTCGCAAGTTTCATTAGGTTGTTCTAAGATATTTGAAACACCCAACTGCTAGTATGGATTTGTCATTCATCGCCCATCTCAGTCAGACATGCTGCCAGGACTAGAAACAAAACAGTGAGGTCACGAGGGCTCTGTTTCGAATGGTAACGTTTGTGAAATTTTCCTATATGATGTTTTTGGATTAAGTTCACTTGATAGCAGCATGATAGGCAGTTGTCTTGAATTCAATTGAATGCTACACATCGGAGCATTTACATAGCAAGCGAGAAGGAAAATGCAGACAATAGTGATCGGTTCTCTCTCCATCCTCGACTGTATCCATTTCCCATCTAGCTCTGCATAGTATTCAGCCCATTAATTCATTGCTTGATCGACTACTACAGTATCATTACTAGACGGCTACTTCTTCCATCGCCCCCACACGATCTATTTCTAAGTACCCAATCTCAGAACCTCGGATATTTAATTTCGCTAACAGTAAAGTTCTTACATCTTCTCTCCGCACGTAAGCCGCTGGCACGTAGATGTCACATCGTCACGGGGTCCAAAACCTTTGTGATGTGATCATTGTTGTCATATTGGTTAGTTCCTTCCCCCATATTTGTTCAGCCACTTCCTTCAGGGGGTCGATCTGCTTATTCATATCGTGAGAGCATCCTTCTTGACAACAGTAGCCTCATGACATGTGAAGGAAGTGGCACAGTGGTAAAAAAGGATTATATCCAATGACGATCGTTATTTTTTGTATTCATCCAATACGCATGTAGCTTATTTCTACGTAAACTTTCAAGCGAAAGGTAGAAAGATGGCGACGGGGATTCCGAATAAATATCGTCCGAGTAGTACTCCGGCATAAGTGGAAGATTTTGTGGCCGTTAAATTTTCCCCACACTTTGTTGAACGTACTATTTATCGTGAATTGTGTCAAGCAATAAGATCCGGAAATACCGTCTGGGAGGAGGAACAAGCTGCATTGTAAGACAACATGATTTCTGATATAGAGCGATTGCTGATATATCTCAAAATCCACTGACTGGTCACCTTGCCACGAGTTTGCGTCTCTTGTCTGTCCTATTATGATACATGCGAAGGCTACTATTTCAAAGTATCTTATTCGCGGTGGTTTTATTTCGCGTCTGGTCTGGTGAGTGAGAAGAGAGACAAAACCAGTTGTGTAGATTGGTCTAGACAATTGTGCCCCTAATTGTCTCAATGTACCAACAATTCGCATTCTTAGATATATGAATACATTTGCGAATCTAGATGAGTCACTTTCAATTCCCATCACCCCATTCTACAATTAGCGTATCCTCAGAAACCATCACTATCACCAACAATTATAACCCTACTTATCACATCACAATCTGTATGAAGTCGGTATCATATGACCTCATAATCAAGTAAATAGTCATTTCCAACTAGCACGCTTCTTCCAAATTCTTCGCCATTTGACAAAAAAGCATAATAGTAAATTCCATCCAGGTCTAGAACAAACTCCCAAGTTTAACCATAAACTTACTATACCTGAGTACTTACAACATGCCATCTATGTCTGCCTAGAAGCTCCGCACATTCCAGACTCCGGCCCATCAGTTCACCTCTTCGCCTCTATGCCGTACGACCTTCTCATCCGACCTACTCATCCGCCTCGCTCCGCTCTCTTCCCTACCGCATCCTTTCCTAGGCTTCTGGTCTACTTTTCTTTCTACCTTCACTTCACGTTGTACATCATCAACAGCAAAATTAAACCGCTGTCTGCGCCACATCCAACCACATCCATTCACCCACCATGTTAATTATCCGTCCCAACGTCCCGCATATTCCTTCTCCATCGGGCGTATTTTAGGGTTTTAAACTTGTCCAATGTACATGTATCTAATACTTTCCAGCTTTCGCCATCAACATCCACATCTATATCCACATAAAAGACATTCACTGATTACGTCAACCCATATCTATTCTCAATGATAGATATATCGCCGATCAGCCACGTTTGTGTGGAGTTGCATGCCTAGATCTTATATACATATGCTACATGGAACATATAGTATATATGCAACATTGTTGTCTTCCGACCCGCTTCTTCATAGTTTTAGAATTCTAAAGTTGTGCGCCGGATTATAAGGCTGATTATTTCTTGTGGCGGTTGTATACTCCTCCGGAGTTTATGTGATGTGATATGACATCAATGAAGTGAGGTGGTGAGATTTCACCGATTATAACAACTAGAAGATTTACGGTGAGTTTCATTGTGTTCAAACTTCAAGATAGTGTAAGGGTAATTTGAATATATTACATTCGGTTCATACAAACTAAACCTTCCCACCCTGCTGTATCTTCCTCGAGATCACCTTTCCAATCATAATATTGCAAAACCACGTAAACACACACTGCTATAAATCACATCCAAGCATTTCAGTCAGCTATATCTATTTCATAAGAATGATAGATGGCTTTTACTGGGTATCTTATAAATAACATTATCGCAAAAGAATGGTTACACAGATATTTATATAAATAGCTCTGCCCATGCACCCACCACATTCAGCTCTTCATCTATTTTTCCTTACCGTGTACTAGGATGTATGTATCCGTCTCAGCTACGGAATTTGAAAGGCACTCATACTTTCAAGCCGTACAGGTACAAACGACATAGCATGTGATGTGTACTCGATTTCATACACAAAATAGCCATCCCTGGGGGAATATGAATTATCCTTAAGGTCCATCTACTCCGCATCGTGAGTTCCCCGAAAACCAACATCGTTGCGTCGCAGTGCAAAACGTGGATTTTGTTTTCCGTTAATAAGTGGATGTGTCAGTCAGGGGCTGAAATTTTAAAGATGTAAATATAGTATATACTGTCTACCTGGAAAGGGCAGGCGAGGGGGCAACAAGGTGATGTCTGCCGTGCGGAATTTTGCCTGCATGTGCATATGCATATCAGACGGGAGAACGATAAGTTACCGCAAAGAAAAGCGGTTGTTGTGGACGCCATTGCTTTTTGACGGAGGGGATGGGGGTGAATGCAAGAGCATGTTTGATGGGGGTGGGGATAAAGTTGGAGTGAGGGTGATAATATGGTGATGGAGATGATTTATTGTTTGCTTGGATAAATGAACGACGGGTGCTTGTATGTTCTATTCGGTGTTGAAAATGGTGTTTTCTGGAATGGATAGTTGAGAGAATAGTGGTTTAACGTACCATATCAATGTAGACAACCAAAGGAGTTGCGTCGACATCTAGAGTGAGTTGAGGAGAATGCAAGTTCGAATTTACAGGAGATCAAGAAGGCAGAAATGTACATTTAAGTACACAGATATCAATACCAACACTTCAGACTCTTATTGAAGTGTCACAGAGTAGCAGTCAAAGCAACGAGAAGCCAGGGAGGTTTGAGAATTCGGGCTGAAGGTGTCTCCATCCTGTAGATGACTTGATCGTAGGCCACTCTTTTGACATCCCTTACTCTCTTATCGAGAATTTCCCTTGACGCATTTCCAAGATGGCTTCATCTAATGCTTAGGTGCGTACAGTTACTAGTATCATCACGTATGTAAAAGAAAACCCCCATCGAGTTTAAAAGCACGACTTGATCATATCTTCTCTCTTAACTGACACATAAATATACATATTTGCTCGGAAAATGTAGTTAGAATTCATTAGTGAGCTCTGGGCTTGACTCAATCTTGCAAGAGAACTGGCTTGTCATTTATTCATGATCTGCGACACGGAATTCAAAGGGCTTGTAAATTTGACAGATACACCGGAAGCTCCCTTGGAGTCCTTTCTCCCCCAAAAATACGGCATCTCAAATACTCAAGACAACTGGCCTTTTCGCTAGATCTTCCAGTGAGAAAAGATATAACACAATCTCTCTGAAGTTTCAAGATGCAGGTACAGAGATGCAGAGGATTCTTCTCCTATACATTGAAGAATAGAGACGTGGAGCAGTCACAGATCTTCCTTGAAAACAATGTCAGTAGTGCTTGAAGGAGTTCAAGAACTCCCGGCTCGAGACCCATGTGAAGTGGACCTGCAACAATACATTCGAGTTCAAAGAGCAACAGATGTGACGTCAAGGTTGAGATGAGAAGGGCAAGCAGAATAGACAGTGAGAATGAAGCCATGAACAGAGAAACGATGACTAGATTAAGTTACCCCTTCGAAAAATTGTGTGTAGGTAGGTAGTGATGTGCGAGAAAAAGGGTTGGACAGCCATTCGGAAGAGATCAGTCTCAATATCAGAGGCACATTCTCTTGCGAACTTCCAACTTCCACCCCGTAGGAATCCAAGCTATTCCGTGACTCTCTTCACTGCCTACAACGTGCATACTTCTACAATACACACAACGAGTCTCGATGATTCCAACAAACCCTCTCTTCTTTTCATTTTTATTTCCAATTTCAATATAAATGTATACAGAGATTTACAGATATGTAACAGTCCAACTGTGGTACCTCCCAACCACCAAACCTCAACAATCAGGCCGTAGGCCCCAGAAAGATAAAAATTTGTGAGTTTGAGGTACAGAAAAAAACCAAGCAACCGCTTAAACCTTCGAGTCTCGCGTCTCGTCTCGTCTGGAGCCAAGTCAAAGGAGAGAAAAAGCGACGCTGAAGAGATGTCGAAAAAGAAACCGCCCCTCCTCATTGCCTACACCCGAGTCCAGCTTTAAGGGAGTGTAAATTTCATGCTGTACGAATGAAAACAAGTCAAGACACACAAGCAAATTCCTTCCGTGACAATACTCTAGCTATGAACTACACACTAGCACCAGGCGTACCTAACCAAGGTGAAAATAACAATGACATGGGGCATATGCGATACACAACCAGCAACCATCTTCCTCTCGTATTCTAGCCTTACCCTTAGTCTAGTATCTTGGGATACTTTAGATGTGAAATTCTATGATGTTATAAGAGATTGAAATATGCGATCGAACCCAATTTTGGCTTTAACGTAATTCAACTTCAATATTTCATCACCAGTGTTCTGACCAAGTCTATATTTTTAACAGAAAGGTGTTCAAACTTATAGAAATATGTGTTTAATACACTCTCTATATATATCTCATCTTTAACCTCTCTTTCGCTGTTACAGGGAGCGAAGTTAGGAATACAAGTAAAAGAGTTTGAACAAGAAATTCTTTATTAGTCATATCTATTATATTGTGTGTGATGTACAGCCAACTATATATCGCCTCTATCAATCTCTCCCATGAAACTGTAATAACTCTCAACACGCTCATTTTTTAACCTTCAAAAGTCCCTCCCATTCTTTCCTCAAATTCTCCATCTCCGTCCAACACTTAACACCCAAGACCTCAAAATCCTCTCTCGCTTCCCTTGTCAATGGTTCCGCATTTCTTTGCCTCCCCTTTCTTCTCTCTCCAGTATCAATTGTCTTTGGAGTTTTGCCTTCCCATCCCCAACCAGGAACTTCGGTTCGTATAACGCGTTCTTTTCCACTAGCATCTGTAGCTGATCCCCATTTCGAAGCTGCCCCGTCCATGTTATCTAGAACATCGTCGGGAGATAATGCTACCCAGACTGGTGCTACAGCAGCAGTGTAAGGCTTGATGGTATGCCATTGGCTTCCCATCCATCTTACAAGGTAGAAGATCAATCTGTAGATAAATACCAACACGAAATTCAAGGGCATGATCTCCGAAACAAAAATTCCAGGTTGAACCACGTACATTTTAGGTCTTATCAATTTTGCTGCCGGTTCTTCCTCCGATTTAGAGTTCTCCACGCGAACGTCAGAACAATCGAACCATGAAGAGGAGGCTTTGCCTGCTGCTCGTAATTTTCTTGAAAGGACGAGAACATCTGTAAGACGTTTGGAGCTTTCATATGGCGTGCGACTTTCCAAACCTTGTAAATCATCTTCATCAAAATGTTGTGCCTGCGCCTCGATACTAGACACCCATATTATTCTTCCGCTGGTAGTGGCCGAAGGAGAAGCAGTTCGCGATAGTAAAGGCATCAGTTCGTGTGTGAGAACGTAATGTCCGAAAACGTTAGAACAGAATGTTGCTCCAAGAAGCGGTTCTTCCGGAGTTTCACCGCCGAGTAAAGGTTGCGCAGCTTCATCGTCGGATGGTTTGGCTTGTTTTGAAGAGGCAGAGGATAGTTGAGGTTTGGTGACAGCTCCAATTTCTGCAAGCTTGTAAGTTGGCCATGTTACAGCTTCCGTCGTATCTGTCAGGACAGTCCATACAGCCTTTGGCCAATCGATTCCTGACCATCCTCCTATCCCTGCATTCAAGACTACAACATCCAGCCTTGGTATCCTAATTCCGCTCAATCCCCACCCCCAAGATCTCAGCTCGCCTTCAGACCCTTCCTTCTGACTCAATGCCCATCTGTCTTGTTTAACGTCTGCGGAATAAGTGGCAGTACCAGGAGAGCCATTGGGTAATCGGAGACCATCCATTGTAGTAGCATCTGGGCTACCAACAGTTCCATTGACAAGCCTATCGGTGAGAGCATATACACTCTTCAAGTCGCACAAGTCAACTTCAACCCCAAGAAAATGAACCCGAGCCACCGTATCCTGCCATCTATATACAACTCCCTGAGACTTAGCTTTCGCTCGATGTGAAGTTGCGAATTCAGAGTAGTCGGCCAGTTTTCGTAGATGAGCACGCAGGCGGGAGATTGTGAATCGTGTCTTCAGGGGTGTACGCGTGCAAAGGATGAGAATCAAATGTTTAGTAGGAGGAGTATCGGATGAAGTCAGGAACTCATCAATTAATCTAGAAGCAATGGCAAAGCCTAAGCCGCTGGAGAGTTGTCAACAATCAGATTCGGGGATCTTGGAGCTCACTATCAATAATGAACACGCTATGGGGATGGTATTACCTGTTTGCGCCCGTTATTAAGGCAAAAGTCTGGCTCTCACTTGTCTCCCATGGTGGTAATCCCATTTTATCGGTCTTTCGTAGTTAATTGATATATATAGAATGTGGAGGGCGAAGAGGATTGAAATTATAGGGAGCAGCTTCTATATGGCTATTGCTCCCTCATCAAAATAAATCGACTAAATCATCCTATTTATCCTAAGCGCTCCGTTCCACAAACACAAGGTAGAAAGGGCTGAGGTCAAGTATAATCCACAATCGGAGGAAGACCTGTGGAAGAAAGTGACAAGCCTCCATTATGATTTATATTTAAACAACTGATTGAAATCCTGGTGAGTTGGAGTCTACCTATGCATACCTATGGTTGGATGTTGGAAGCGCCGCTGATAGACTTTGTGCATCCTCTTGCATGTCTCCCAAATTTCGCACGTGATTTCAGACATGGTTATGGGTATTGAAGGTCGTCTTTATTGTGCTTGTTGACGGTATACTTCATGCTGCATGGGAGTTATTTGTTAAGAAATCCATCAAAGTTGAAGAGAAATCGCGGGCAGCAAGTCATACAATTCAACAAAGAATCGTTGGGTTTACGGTAAGGGAAATCATCATGGCAATTGAGATACTCCATGCCATCCACACTCGTAACAACAATTTTATTTGTCAATGGGATTGTCAACGGGGATTTTCCATCATAGAGTGAGCGGGAGCTGCAGCGCTTATCGCTTACAAACGGCTATGGAATTTAATCCGTCTCCGTAAAAAAATGCAAAAATGCCGTTTCATTAAATCAAGAAAATCATTCCATTATTACCCGCTGCCGCCCCATTCCTTCTTTTCATTTCACAAGTATCACTGAGTTCGAAATCTTTGATCCGTTTTCTTCTTTCGGCCGACATGACTTTTGGAATTTTACGACTCACCAGGCCTACCAAAACAAACACCTGAGGAAGCCCTAATCAATCCCGAAAATCGCCGTGTCTGGTCCTCTACTAATACCCGAATGAAATCGTTGAGCTGTGATTGAACAATCAAGACTAAAATTCGATCTTGTTTAAACAGATATACGAGATAAATAACTCGGACCTCCCACCCCGCACTTTTAAAGGACGTCTTTCATTTCTCTGCTCTGGGCATTCTGATCTACATTCCGCCATCATGGCCAACGAGCAGCAGGTTCACGAACACATGCCTCGAAAGGCCAAGCACAAGGAACAATTTCCTATGACAAATTGGATTTATGATGTATTCCTATGGACTTTTTCAATACTTGTCGACCTCTTCTTTCGAGAAGTCCACCCAAGAGGAGCATGGAAAGTTCCAAGGCGCGGGCCTGTTATCTTTGTAGCAGCCCCTCATGCAAATCAGGTATGCGACATGGCTTTTGCAGGTTTGGAGCTCTCGAATTGACCCATTCATATAGTTCGTCGACCCTCTTATTCTAATGCGCACTCTCCGAAATGAATGCCATCGTCGCGCCGCTTTTCTTATCGCCGCCAAATCTATGGGTCGATTCATCGTGGGCTGGTTTGCACGGAAAGTGGGTGCGGTTCCTGTTGGGCGAGCTCTGGATATGGTCAAGCCTGGATCTGGCACAATATACCTACCAGACCCTATCAACGATCCACTTCTCATTCGTGGGGTTGGTACAAAATTCGACGGCAAGGAAGTACAAGTTGGGGGATTACTGGTTTTGCCTACAATGGACGGGACCGCAGCCAATACCGAAATAGCCGAAGTAATCAGCGCAGAGGAGATTAGATTGAAGAAACCTTTCAAAGGTCGAAATGCTATGATACAGCTCACTGGACGAAACGATGTTGACGAGAATGGCAAGTTTGGTGATGAGTCCGTCAAGGGTACCAAGGAAGGGTTTGAAGGATCAAAATATAAGACGGCCCCAAAAGTTGATCAGACCCAAGTTTATGATGCCGTCTTTGATCGTCTCAAAGGTGGTGGAGCTGTTGGTATTTTCCCAGAAGGTGGAAGTCACGACAGGACCGAATTGCTTCCTTTGAAAGCTGGTGTGGCTATTATGGCTCTTGGATCTTTGGCTGCTAATCCCGATAGCGGTCTTCAAATTGTACCATGTGGCATGAATTATTTCCATGCCCATAAGTTTCGCTCCAGAGCCGTGATTGAGTTTGGTAACCCCATCGAAGTTCCAAAAGAGCTTGTTGAGCTCTACAAAAGTGGAGACCGAAGAGGGGCAGTCAGTCAACTATTGGATATTGTATACCAAGCCCTTGTTGCTGTTACTGTTACAAGTCCTGACTACGATACTCTCATGCTTATCCAAGCTGCTCGAAGACTCTATAACCCAACTGGAAAAAAGCTTCCACTTCCCATGGTAGTCGAGTTAAATCGAAGACTGGTCAAGGGTTACACGCATTACAAGGATGATCCAAGGATTGTTTCGCTCAAGAAATCCGTTTTGAATTACAACAGACAACTACGTTATGTGAATCTTAAGGATCATCAAGTCGAATATGCCAAATTTTCTGTTCCAAAAGCCGTATTCCTTTTATTCTACCGCCTAGGAAAGCTAGCAGTTTTATCTATTGGTGTCATCCCAGGGCTTGTCTTATTTGCACCAGTTTTCATAGCTTCAAAAATCATTAGCATCAAGAAGTCGAAGGAAGCTTTAGCTGCTTCCACGGTCAAACTTCAAGGTCGGGATGTTATGGCAACATGGAAACTCTTGGTCGCCCTTGCTTTTGCACCGATTTTATACAACTTTTATACCATTATTCTCGCATATTGGACTTACAATAACAGAGTTCAAGGATATGTGCCCGAATGGGTACCCCTCTGGGCTATCTTCGTTTTCGGATATATCATTTTCCCAGCTATTACATTCGCAGCCCTTCGATTTGGAGAAGTTGGCATGGATATTGCTAAATCATTGCGGCCATTAGTTGTTGCTCTCAACCCATCTTCTAGCAATGTCATCTTTAAACTACGTGAGCGCAGAGCACAACTCAGCGCACAGGTTACAGATGTTATTAACACACTTGGCCCTGAAATGTTCCCTGATTTCGACGCTTCCAGAATAGTAGCTGATCCCTTCAATCGTGAGGAGGCTAAGACTCCCACTTCCCCTCGTCAAAGTGATCTACGTCGCGGCAGCAATCATTCGGGCATCTCGGATGAATCGCCGCCACGTATCCTTCATAGAAGCAATACTGCAGGTGCATCTATTGGCGGTGGCTCTAGTATGAATGGACACCTTCCACGTAACGAGTCGTTTGGAAATCTAGGTAATATTGCACTATTTGCAACGCGCCCACCATCCAGGAGTAGGAGCCGCAGTAGCAGTAGCGGTGGTGCCGTAGGGTCATCGGGATTCCCGTTGAAAAGCTTTAGCGCATTGGATGGTAAAGCAAGTTTTGATGAGGTTAGCCAGAAGATTCGTGGTGCGATGAAGGAGAGGGGACAAATGAGACGGAGACAGAGTGAAGTGAATAGGGAGGAGGAAGATGCAGCATATAGTAGTGGAGACGAGGAAAGAAAAAGAGTGTAGAGGAAGAGGAAGGAAAAGTTAATTGGGTTGGCTATCTTGACAGAGGCAGCATAAAGTAGGCGAAGAGATGCAACGGATGGGACGGTATGGGATAGTTTGTCAACGGGGCGTAGCGTGGGCGTTTGGGAGGGAAATACCACTACTATAGATGGACGTCTTTCAACAATCCTAGATGAATGAAAATCGTAATAGGTTCATTTAATTGTTCTATCTTTTTACTTGTGTTATTGGAAGTGAAGTAATCAGTGTCTAGACAATTTCATTTTTTCTCACCATCTTTGATACTTCGCCACGCACTGTGTCTCGCTGATTCACCCATGTCGTCGTTCTCCAAAATCTAGGTAGGTATGATGTATCTGATTCTCCGGATCTGGATAGAAATCTCTCGCTCCTCGTAAGAAGTCTCGTTATTCTATTTCTATGGTGGAATTGCTAGACACGCGGCAATGCATGTACAGTAAGGTAGGGTGAGGTAGGCAGCAGGTAGGGTGAGCTAAGGCAAGCCCGATGGATCGATCAGAGCAGGGCTTGCTTGGGAATGGAATTTAATGGATTTTATTGGATGGTTTGAGACGGTGAAGGGGTTGGGTTTTGGGAGAAAAGTCAGAGAGGAAGAGGATGGGGAAGTTGGGTGTATGAGGTATTGAGGAGGAGGGCTTTGTGGGTGGGTGGATTGGGGATGTTGGATTGGGGATGTGTACTTGTAGTTGTAGGGGATAGAGGATTTACATAGTAGTAGTAGTAGTATTAGTATCTAGGTTCACTGTTGATTGCTGATTGCTGGAGAGATGGGAAATGACGAGTTCGATAGAATGGAATAGAATAGAATCAGAATCGAATCGAAGCAATCCTCTTTTTTTTCTTTTTTTTCTTTTTTTTTTTTCTTCGAGGAATCGATCATCAGATGAGAATCGTGAAAGCGATGAAAGCGAAGAGAAAGGGGCCAGGACATGATTGGCGAAACATGCTAATGTCGGTATGGACTGTTTGCTGGAGTCCGGATTGGTTTTGCGTAGTAGATGTGTCCGCGCATTTATGTTTGGGGTTTCCGGTGCTTCTGTGGTTGGTTGTAGACTGTGGCTGACTGAATGACTGACTGACTGGCTGACTGGCTGGCTAATAGGTCACGAGAGTGTATTGTGTATTATATTATATGGTATTGTATTGTATTGTATCGTGCGTGTATGGACGAGGAAATTAAATGCCTCATAAATTCTTCTTCTTGGCGAGGAAGTCAGTACCTACGTGCCTATCACGCCGATGAAGGTAACACAACACGTCGAACACAAACCCCCTCCCTCAAAAATGCACAGCCCCGATCAGCGACACATCCCTCCCAAATGCAGCGCGTCGATTCGTCAATGGATCAATTGGCCAATGGGTGGCTTGACGCCGTATGCACACTTGGGGTTTTGTGATCTGCTGGCATCAGCGGACGGGCGAGCGTGAAGATGATTATGATTGTGATTATGATTAATCGCGTGTGCAGTGCAGCTTCTTGATCTGATCCTAAGCTTTTTTGGTCTTGACACCTGGGTGTCTTCTACTCATTGCTATCTAGGAGACGGGAGAGGGGAGAGAGAGAGAGAGAGAGAGAGAGTGTGTGTGTGTGTGTGTGTGGTACAAATATGTGAAGCGTGGTCGCGGGATGTGTGTATAGTTCATTGTAGATTGATATGAGGTAGGTCCGCAGTGTAGAGTAGATACTGTTATTTGCTCATTTCCCCTCAACTAATCAATGTCCATCCCCCGGAGGAGATTCCCAATTCCATCCGATAATTAAACATTCCTGATGCGTCGTTGCCCTCCCTGCTCTCATCGGTACGTACCTAGGTGATGTTGATGCAGCTTGCTTGCTTGCTTGCTTGCTTGCTTGATTGATAGTCGCTGTCAGATTGGATTGTGATGGGGGCTGGTCATAGCTTCTACCTGGAATTGGTGAAGTGTGTCCCGAGAGTGCGTGGGAGCGTGGGAGCGTGGGTGCGTGGTCTGCGATGCTTGTTGGATTTCTGTAGCTAATAAGGTTGGGTCGGTATTTGCGTCGTATTCTGCTCTCGTAAAGACTCCGATTCGTGATGAGGTCGAGGTCCAAACACAAACACACTCTCACCAATATCAACCATCAACGTCAACAGCTTGGAAGTATCAAGGAAAAGTCCAATCATCAGCCGCAGCTCTTCTCTTGGCAGAATAAAGTTTGAATATAAATCTTGGCGGACCGAATGCAACTTCCGCATACATGCAATCAATACAAGTCAAGTCTACCACGTACGTACCGGAAAGATGCTTTCACGACAATAATGATCAAGCTGCAGCTGAAGCTCTAGTCTCTGTTCTCCATTTCCCCATTCCCCCTTTCCGCATCTGCACTCTGCACTCTGCACTCTGCACTCTGCACTCGCATCCTCGTTCCTTCCAATAGTCAATAGTCATACATAACATAACATACATCCACCCACATACATCCATCCACATGCCGTTGTCCACACATATCTCTAGATAGATTCACATTCTATACAGGTACTTGCTCACTTGCTTGCTTGTCAGAAACTCAACCCAAGGTAAGAGGATTCATCCTCCCTCTCCAGCTATCGTCTGTCAGTCCAATTCCAATTCCAATTCCAATTCCAATTCCAACATCTCCTCTCTCTTCTGTTCCCTCGCATGTTGTTTATATTGTGCCTTGCCTTCTTTCCATCTTTTCCTCGGTCTCTCTTTCCCCCTCTCCCTCTTTCTCTCCCTTCCTCTTTCCCTCCCTTCCTCTTTCTCTCCACTCGACGGCCTTCGTCGGTTTCATCGTCCCAAAGCAAACATCCGACAATTCTCTTGAAACGCATCGACTCCATACTTCCATCACACTTGGGATGCGGGTTTGGTCAACAACAAGTTAGATCCTGCATCATCCTCTTCACCAGCGTCATCAACCAGGGACTATCATCTCGGTAGCGACACCCATTCTCGCCTGTACCCAGAAGTTGGATCAA
Organism: Botrytis pseudocinerea; assembly: GCA_019395245.1. NCBI lineage: Eukaryota > Fungi > Ascomycota > Leotiomycetes > Helotiales > Sclerotiniaceae > Botrytis > Botrytis pseudocinerea. Next base: position 202,976 of record JAHXJK010000136.1, read on the forward strand.
ACCTCCTCCACTGAAAAGGAGGCGCAGCACCTAGCAAAAAGCACTTGGAAACTTTTCTTCCGCTGCCCGCACCGTCAAAGCTGCAAAAAGTGTGCCCGAGTTTCGATAACCACGCGCACAACCAACGTTCATGATCCCAACAACCCAATCCATTATTGTCCTTCCCATTTAACCAATTACCCTTTTCGTACCATCTGCTCCTTAAAAAAATTCTAAACTTTTCTTTCACATAGGCTTTGCCATTCTCCTCTTGGTTTGTGACAAAGAGAATTGTGCCAAGATGGTTTGTAAGTAAACAAATTATCCTCAGACTCCTCCTTTGCTCTCTTTCTCTCTTTGTGAAGAGATTCATCTACAAATTCAATTTACAATATTATTTCCTCTTTGAGAGTTCGATGGTTTACCTACTCGCCAATCTCACATCACAAGTAAGAAGTTGACACAGGCACCTGCAGTCGGGTCTTTGATCCAAGCCCTTTGTTCCATTTTCTCGTTCGCGCTCTATACTTGAATGGTGCTACACAGCCCAGCATAACCTCTGTGTCGTCTCCATCACAGGACCATTGCTCAGATCAAAAGACTTAAACGCTTGAAGCCAAGTATTACTCCTTTGCCTCTTGTCGATACCTGAATCCTTATTTTCTTCATTTTGGTGCAACCCTGAAACCCACCTGTCAATCTGCCAGCGAATTGCCAAGGGACTTCTTAGAAGCTTAAGTTGGCTGCGGCGCGTTGCAATTTCAATATCAGATACACACATGGAGTGGCTGGGCTAACGTTATATCTTTTTTGACATGTAGCACAACCTAAATACCGAAGGGAACTCGCCCGTGTAAGATCTCTTCCATCACAAAACAATCGAATCAGCCCGGGAAATATGTCAAACAGAGTAGACGAAACCTCACATCTGTTGGGTGTCAACGGACATGCCGGAGACAGACGTAAAAGCAGTGTCCATGAGTTCTTTCTCAGCAAGAGACATACACCAGGAACCGACAGCGACAATGCCATTGTGAGCTACTCGGCGTCGGCATGGCATGTAGGCAAAGTTACTTTGTATAGTAGCTATGTTAACGTTCTGTTGATCTTTGTACCATTGGGTATCGTCGCAGGCCTCACACACTGGGATCCGGTCGTCATCTTCACCCTCAACTTCTTCGCTATCATCCCATTGGCTTCCATCCTCTCGTTTGCGACTGAAGAAATATCCATGAAGTTGGGAGAAACTTTGGGAGGTCTACTGAACGCAACATTTGGTAACGCTGTGGAACTCATTGTAGGTTCGGGTTTCACATCTTACTTTTCACTTACTAACATGAAAACCCGCAGGTCAGTATCATAGCATTGAAAGAAGGACAAATTCGAATCGTTCAATCGAGTATGTTGGGTAGTATCTTGTCGAACTCCCTTCTTGTGTTGGGATGTTGCTTTATAGCTGGTGGAATTCACAACACTCGCACTGGTACATCTATGGGCATCGAGCAGAAGTTCAACGACACTGTCGCAGGAACAATGTCATCTCTCATGGTTCTTGCCGCATCCGCATTGATCATACCCGCAACTGTAAGTTGAAATTCAATCTACCTGCAGCAAAAATCTAACTTCTCCAAAGCTCTATTCAGTTCTCAGTAAATCATCAGCAGACACCGAAACCAACATTTTGATTCTCTCGCACGGGACAGCCATCATTCTGTTAATCCTCTACTGTCTTTATTTGTTCTTCCAGCTTCGAACACATGCCAATCTATTTGATGCCGAAAGTCAAGCAGCAGGAGAGGAGGAAGAAGCGCCACAAATGGGTCCATGGGCTGCTGCTGCTGTTCTCGTTATTGTCACAATCGCAGTATCTGTTTGTGCTGATTACTTGGTTGATTCAATCGACTCGATTGTTGAGAAAGCTCATATCTCCAAAACATTCGTTGGTCTTATTCTTCTTCCAATTGTCGGCAATGCTGCAGAGCATGTAACAGCTATTGTGGTTGCCGTCAAGGACAAGATGGATCTAGCAATGGGTGTGGCTATTGGATCGAGCATGCAAATTGCACTTTTCGTCACTCCATTCCTTGTTATTTTGGGTTGGATCATGGATAAACCTATGACTTTACATTTTGAGACCTTTGAAACTGTAGTTTTCTTCTTGAGTGTACTGGTTGTTACTTATGTTGTTCAAGATGGCAAGAGTAATTATTTGGAAGGTTGTATGGTAAGTTTTGACCGGAATCATAATCACATGTCAATTTTACTAACATTTGCATAGCTTCTTGGTCTCTACATCATTATTGCTCTCGCCTTTTTGGTATACCCAGATGAGTCTGCTGGAGCAGGTGAAATCGGAGGAACTGTTGTCAGATCAGTAAAGACTTTGGCAGGATATTAATCCAAAAATTTATGGTGTGTTGATTGATATTGATTGTATCAATTTATGGTAATGGCGTTTTAGCGCTGGATATGAGAGGTAGATATCGAGGATCAATAGGGTGGGGAAATGGAGAAGGTGGCACTTTTTAATATTGCTGTGTTTTATCAAAAAAAAAATTAATGGGATTTGGAGGAGGATTTTATGATAGGGTTGCTAGGATGGGCAATGGAAGAACTGTAAGAATAGCTTGGAGCTGCGAAGCCATTACCTCTGTGTATGATAGAAACGTTGCGAGTAATACCATACATTGAACTCGATGAAGTGTTGGTGGGAAAACATGTGTATGTGTGTATGTATATTCGTGCCTTGAAACCCATTGCGCCATTAGAGAGTATGCAATTACATGTCTCGCTTGTCCCCTTGGCACCTCTTTCTTCTTCTTCCTCTTCTTCCTAGACAAATCCATCATTTTGGCCAAAGTAATAATGTATTAGTTGTATCTTTCATCTCGTCATGTGCGTTCTTTAATATCATCATATCCATCTTCCTTCATTGTAACAGACTCCACCATTTTCATATCCAATCCTGAGTTCTTCGCTAAAGCCCCTTCGATGAAGGAAGGCTATGCGGCTATGAGGCTACGAGGCTATGTCACATCCAAGATCTTATATCTGGTATCCCGTGTCTTGTAGCCTATATCACATTTCGTATCTCGTACCTCGCATTCATGGATATAGGTATTGATATATAGATATGGACATGGATATCATATGGATATTGATGTGGATATGGATTTGGATACACGTGGTAGCCCAAGTGACGTAAATAAATCACGTTTGATCATTTACCGGAATGCGTGGCTCGGGGATTTCTTTTGCGCTTTTCAATTTCCTTTCTTAGAAGGGTTCTCCTCCGTGGTGGAAAGGCGTGGATTAGTATTAATAACCGAAAGTGTCGTAGTTGGACAGGTCGGGAACGATCGTGGGTATGAATCTTTTGCGGATGGGCGGGCGGGGGAGAGGTTTGTTGGGGGAGGTTTCGTGAGGAGCGCGGGAGGGGTTGGGGTTGGAGGTGGAATTGGAGCTGATGGTTGAAGAACGTGGTTGGGAGTTGATAATTTTTTTCCTCGCCAGCTCTCGCTCCTCTTCAACTCTCTCGGTATCCTCTCTTCTTCTGCTACCACTACCAACCTTCATTTTCATCTTCACCGCACGCCCATCTCTCCCCTCTCCCCTCTTCTCCTCCTCCCTCGCCTTCCTCCTCCTCTCCCTCCTCTTCAATTTCTCCATCTCCTCCCTCCCCACCACCCATTCCTTACCCAAAATCCCCATCTCCGGATCTTTCAACCCCCGACACTCATCCCACCACTTCCTCTCCACATCCGTACTCCCTACAATCCCCATCTTCACAATCTGCAATTGCGGAACTTGCATGTATGAATCCACGATTCCCAGAATCCGCACGACTTTGCATTCCGAAATTTCGTCCCAGGGAATTTGGGGCGTCGAGATGGAAGGGCTGCTGGAGGGCTTGCTGGGAGGGGCTTGGGGAGTTTCTGGGGATGCGAGTGGTAGGATTGCAACGCATTCGATGCATGCCCCGCTTGAGTCGTCGATAGTGTAAACGCGACGACGGGCAAAGGTATCGATGGAGACGATGAGCCCGATGAGTTTTATGTAGCGGATGGGATGGTTGAGGTAGTGGTGGATTAGTTTATCTTCGAGGGGGTTTTTCTTGGATTAGCTGGATATTCTGTCTACGCCCGTGGGATTCATATATCTATTTATAACGTGGCGCTATGGTGTAGAGGAATCATTCTTTCGAGGCCCCCAAATCCAAACTCAAAGCACAATGAGCAGGAAGTTGAAGAGTCCGAAAGTCGAGAAGATAGAGAGGAAAAGTATCGAGAAGGTAAATAAATGAGAAAAAAATGAACAAACCTTCAAAATAAACACCCCTAGTAGTCAAAGAAACGATATCCGCACAGCGCAACGCACACCATTTGTGGATGGTAGGTGAGAGACTGTAGAGATTTGGCGGTAAGAGGGCCGGCGCGACGGCAGATGAAGGGGGTGTCATGGCATTTTCTTTTGGAGCATGGTGCGGAAAGAAGAGACTTTTTATCGGCAAATCGATGGGTTTCTATTGATGCAAGACAAACGTGAAGTTCGATCGGTGGATTGTCTGGTTTCGTTTCGTTTTGTTGTAATTCTCGCTCGCTCGCTCGTGTTTGGTAAATGTTTTTGGTGTTTCGGTGCATGGAAAGTGGAGATGGAAATCGCGAGGTTGACGCGTGGGGAGTGTGTGTCACGTGTGGATGCCGGGCAGTACTCCTCGCGGGAAGAAGTTTAGATTTAATAGATTTAAGATGATCATTATATTTGTAGTTCACTCTAGCCTTCAATATTTGATACTATAGGCATAATTGAGAATTTGGGATGTGCGAAATATTCTCAAACAATTATTAGAACATTATTGGATTATCAAAAGTTGTAGCAAGCAATTAGGAGAGCAGGGTGCGCGAACAATCAGAAGTCAACTTCATCATGGAGTAAGATATGTATAAAAAGCTGGAATTGAATGCATCCACGTTCATGGAGTTGTGTTTTTGTTAAAAGTAAATGGGTAAATCTTCGCATTAAAAAAATCATTGTAGTTATCGACGCCTTGTTCTATGCATGTTGTATCCATCCGACCATAACCAAATCCTTGCATACTCCATTTCCCTATTCATAAAATCATGCCCGAGCAGTTTTGCCGCGCTTGGATTGCCGAGTTGGTTGCTTCTTTGCTCTTTTCTTAGAAGCCGATTTCTTAAGCTCAGGCTCAGACTCGACTTCTTCTTCGTCTTCCTCAGCTTCTTCTGCTTGAAAGTCATCACCAACGTCATCCATTTCTACATCTTCGTCTTTGTCTTCGTCTTCTTGCTCTACCTCGAGTTCCCTCTTCTTGCCTCTCGATGACTTCTTTCTTGGTGCCGATTTTTCATCTTCTTCAACCTCATCCTCGGAGTCAACTACTCTTTTCTTTCCCTTGCCCTTGACTTTATCCTTGCTCTTCCCTAGACTGTTTCGGATTTTTTGAAACTCTTCTTCACTCGGCTCAGCAGGACCCTTGGCCGATTTGCTTCCGCCATATTTTGCCTCTAAATTATCGAAAAAGCCACCCCTTGAAGCCTGTCTGACCTGAATGATAGCCGCCAGGTCATCCATGTGGCCAGGGACCTTTTTCTTTGGCTTCTTACTTTGCTCCGGTACATCCCCACTAGATCCCTTCAACAATTTATCAACACCCATTTGTTTCGCAGCCTTCGCAGCCTCTTTCTCCTCCGCTCTAGCCTTCTTCATTCTTCTATCCTTCGAAGCCTTGGTTTCCTTCCTAAAGACAGCATATTCCTCGACTTCTCCAGTCTTGATTGCTTCCTCAATGATCCCGCGGAATCGTTCTTCATCCTCAACTGGATCACTTAACATAATGACTTGATACATCTTTCCCCATTTTCCTTCATATTTAGTATATGCATTGAGCAAATCATCTTTCTCCTCGTCAGAACCTTTGTAAACATTGGCGAATTGATTAATGGCATCGGTAGTAACAACGTCTTTGTATTGCTCGGAATAAAATTCGGTCCAGGAGAATCCGTCAGCATCGACAGACTCAGAGGTCGATCCGGTACGATCATAGCGCTTGCGACGGTTTGGATTGGAGAGGATAGCATATGCGAAAGCAATTTCTTGAAATTTGGTATGCGAGTCAGATTTGAGATGTTCTGGAGCTTTGTCTGGGAGGTTGTTAGTTGTCTGAATTCACTTTATGCAGCGGGCCTATGTGGCTGATAATGACAGTCCTTCAAAGATATAGTAAGGTATGTAGATTATGTATTCGTAATATAGAACCATATCAATAAATCTTATGACATACCTGGATGGTGCTTCAAAGCGCTTTTGCGATATGCGCGTTTGATCTCATCTTCAGAGGCAGTTTTCTCAATACCAAGAACTTCGTATGGATTGATTTGAGGGGGGATTTCATCTGCGACATCATTGTTAGAAGCCATTTTGAGATTTTTGCTGTTGTTGGCAAATTGTTGAACAATGGCGAGCTGAGACCGGAACCTGTTATTTGGTAACTTTGTTTGAGGGAACGCGATTTGATTATCGAAGGTCGCGTAAAGTGCTTTTGTTACGCTAGCAGTATCTTAGCTCTGATGTGGGATGGGGAAGGTGCCGCTTAGTCATGCTGAACAATTTACTGTATGTCACTCATCTCCCTCCCATTCCCTAGATAAAATCCAACACAATATCTAAAACTTGCATATCTTAACCAGAGTACTTCTGAATCTCCAGTTTCGGCTTGAACAATCTCGAAATGGCTGATTGTTCTTGGATCCCAATTGAGGCTCGAATGCTTTTACTTTTTTTTAGAAACCAACAGTTCGATTATCAAATATTGACGTGTAAATCATCAATTCTTTGTTTAACATTATATATACTTCATGTGCCATGTAACTCGAGCTCTCTCCTCATCAATTAAATTAAACGGTAAAATCTACCCAGCTCACATCACCAAATTTCCCTTCAGGGTCCTGGAAAACCTCAGCTGGGCTACTATATGGAGCCCACTCGCTGTCGTTGTATTGGACATCAAACAACGAAAGAGCTCTTGCAGTTGCGTTGTATCCAGGTCCATAATTCTTATATTCAGCTTGGACGGTGCTGTAATTACCATTGCTAGCATTGTAGCGGGAAGGAGCCCAATCGATATAACCTGTGGGGAGAATCGAATCATCGAGGTAGGTGCGGGCGAAGATGGATCGCATTTGTGCATTCTGTTGAATTATGGTTAGCTTGCTATTCGGTGGAGGGTATAGACTGGGGGAAAAACGTACCCAAGGTCTGCCAAGTGGACATTTTCCTTTGATACTTAAGCTGCTATTTGCTTTCTGCACAGTTGAATCCACGATATACACTCCATATTTGTTCTCGAAAGTAGTGTTGGATCCCTTCCATGCAGTAATTCCTCCACCACTGAAAGAAGTCAGCTTCTTATTTCCAAGGCAGATTTCGATATACATACCATGATCGAAGTAAGATTTGTGTGTTAGTGACCCAGAGAGTTCCGAAGCCGTAGAAGAAATCGGTCTGACCGGCGACAACAGATTGAGCCATGTAGGAGTTGGATAGTTTTCCTACGTAAATCTTGGATGTGTTAGCTTGGAGAAATGGGGAGGATGATTAGCAGGTAGATAGACATACAGTATCTTGGTAGCTATAGAAGCCGGTGTGGTAGAAGCCGCCGTTTGCATAACTTATGCTCAATGCAAGGGAAGGTCCATCAGCTATTACTTTGTTAGAATGTTTTCCTTCTTGATCCACCATTCCTTCCAATAAATCTTTTCAAGGTCTCTATTTTCTCCCCTGCGAAAGATGGCGACTCACAGTATGGCGCAAAATCATTGATCAAATTCAGGTTGTATGTTCTAAAATCTGAGCATCCAAATGGTGTTCCTGGTGGGACAGCAAACCCAGTCGTTCCACTTCCAGTCAATGATGCATTGAGATTCGGTGCAACGGTCAAAGTGGATGTGTAAGCATTATCCCCAGTACCAGCGACCGCCTTCCAGATGATGTTGACAGTGTTCGCAGATTGATTGTTTGGGTTTGCGGTTTGGCCGAGCAAATATGTGGGACCACGACGAGTGACGTTGACCTACAATTCGATGTTAGCATAGGAAGAGGTTGGGCCCAAGAATCAATCAAACACAATTCTCACCTGCTCTGTATAGTTTCCGGATGCAATAAGGATAACATATGTATCAGTGTTATTGGGCAAACTTGCCACAGCTATAGTCATTCACATTTAGCCCCAATTCGACCCTAGCACTTCTCACGTCATATCTTATGGGGAACCCAATTACATACCGGACTGCACTGTTTTGAAATTCGAACCATTCCCTGCGAAATCTACGTATTTCGTCTTTTGCAAATCGCACCCTTCCAACGGATTCTTTGAGTGTTTTTGACAAGCATGTCTATGTGTCTCGCTGTTGATGTTCCAGCTTGCTGAGACGATTGGAAGCAGAGAAGCAAGAAATAATAAGGGGCGAACCATTGTAAGGACTTCCTTTGACGGTCGATTGAAAATAAATATGGCAATCGAACTGGAGCACAAAAAAGAGAGCGAGTGAAAAAAGGCCGAGAAGGGTACTTTATGGTTTAAATACGAATTCAAGCTTTGCTAGAGAACTTCATCCATGGGTGGATTACAACTTGCCGGTACTTCGGAATAATTCATGACCCAGGTCTAGCTTCACTGTTTGTCCCCTCACCGACTTGTACATATATGCGTCTCCGCCATTACCGGTGATATCATTTGAGATAGGAAGTCTTGGGTCTCTCCTTTTGCCTGGAGATAAATACCCTTGTCTGGCAAGCTCGCATGTAAGAGCTTGTTTGCTGCTAGTCTGGGTCTAGGTGCATGGTTCATGGGATGCCAAGGAGGATAAGAATTCGGACGAACGATTTTCCAGTCAGGTACCGGAATGGCTGATGGAGATGCGAAGCTTAGTTTGGCATCAGTGTCTTGGATTGGGTGCAATGGCGGTGTCACTGCAAACCTTATTTGATTAAGTAGAAATTCAACCAAAATATGGGGCTCTAGATTTATCTCTGTTCGTGCTGTTGCATTCTGCGATGGTGTATTTCACAGCTTGAGATGGGATCTACGTAAACGATACCCAGGAACAGTTTGCGGGGAAATTCAACCCTCCATCATCATAATCTGGAGTCTGGGGTGATCCTAGACTAGGGACTTGAGAAGCTGGAGAAAAACGCCGGTGAAATGGTTTGGATTTTGCGGGGAACGGGAGAGGATTATCGCGCCAATAGGAGGGAGGGGCTGGGAGATTGTTCGGAAGAATGGGGGTGGTGTGTGCACGAACGAGCATTGAGTTCTGGAAATTTGATGGAGTTTCGTTTTAGTGCGTTTTTCATGCGGTATGGTGTGATCTTCAATATGTCCTTACAGTTGGATGTATGCATGATTTTGTGTTTTCAAACAGGTTGAATATCCCTAGCTCAAATATTCGAAAGTAGACATCAATGTCTGGCTTCACTTTGATATAAAGTAGTCACCTGAGGCTTAACGATATCGATGTATAACATTCTTAAATCTTTGACTTGAGCCTCGAAATCAAATGATTTCGAGGACTCGGCTGACGGTGCTATATCAGGAGAGCTCTGAGTTTAATGCCAGATTGAGTGGATGCTCTACTAGTAATACAAGATTTACAAGTGTATGGAAAAGTTTGAACTGTCAAGTGCACGCCACTTATCCATATCTTACAGGGCCATCTCTCCACCGTTTGCAATTTTGTTCTTCTCTTCCTTTCTCTTCTCCATCTCTTTTTCCTGTCCATGCCCCTTTTTCACACTTTTCCAATCCAGTCCGCATACCGCCAGAAAACTGCCAATCGCACATGCAGTAGTCACCCAATAACATCGCGTAAGACCTTCCACATAAGCTTGTCGAACAGCACCTATCGCTTCTTCTTGATTTAATTGTGCTAGCAATTGTTGAATTTCCGTTGCTCCGCTGTGTAAGAATAATTGAGGATCAAGTTGTGGAGCATACTTTTCTATTCCTGATTTTAGACCATTTTGAAAGAGAGTTTGACAGACAGATATGAAGAGGGCGCCGCCCAGGGATTGGAAGAACGACACGCAGGCTGTCCCGACTGGAACATCTACTAGTGGGACAACGGTCTGGACCACTAGGACGCCGCCCTGAAAACCGACGCCAATTCCAATACCGGTTATGATTTGGAAGCCGAACCACGAAGCAAATGGTGTGGTAAGAGAGAAGGTAGTGATGAGACCCGAACCGACAGCGAACAGTATCATACAAAAAATCATCACGGGGGTGTAATATCCGATTACAGTGATAAGACCTCCAGTCACTATGGAGGACATGACAGTAGATATCAAGAGCGGAAGGAGTTCAATGCCGGCTCTAGTAGCAGAAGACCCCTTAACAGACTGGAAATAGATTGCCAGGTAGAAGATCAAAGCAAAAAACCCTGCACCGAAGAGAAATGCGAAGACATATGCCAGTAGTGTGTTACGGTTTTTGAAGAAGCGAGGAGGCAGAATGCCTTTGTCGCCAAGAACAATTTGGGAGATGATGAACAGAATGAATAGCAAGATGGATCCAACAAGAAGACCGATGATCTTAGCAGAACTCCATGGGTATGTCGTACCGCCCCATTGGAGAGCAAGTAGAAGGCAGACAACGGCCGGGATGATAATGATAGTACCGATGAGATCCAGCTTCATGATACGGGCAAGAATGGAGAGGTTCTCGGGGTTGTTGGCGCGGTGGATTTTGAGATAGACCACTATCACAGCAATAGCGATAGCGCCGATAGGTAGATTGATATAAAAGCACCACCGCCAAGATACCTTGTCTGTCTATTTTGATCAGTATCTGCTCTCGTGAAGTGTCAAACTGAACTTACGAAGACACCTCCAAGTAATGGTCCAGCGACCGAAGCAATCCCCCACATTCCTCCGCTGAATTTGCATCCTGTCAGTAATTGTACTAAAACCATCTAAGGCGTTACAAGCAAGTTCCTATTTACAAAGGCGTATCCACTCACATCAGACCAAAAGCAGCTGGCCGTTTTCGCAGGGGTACTATTCGTCAAGTCAGCATTATTCAGAAAGATAAAAACGCTCAAAGTGAACAGTGAAGTTGGTTGAAGTTGTTCCATATTGCCACCGAGCCCAAAAGATCTTGCACTTACAACAATATGCCAAAATAACAATCGCTCCCGAGAACAAACCACCGACACCGATACCGGCAACAGCTCTACCTATAATCAATGCAGTACTACTCGGCGCAGTAGCGCAAACCAACGAACTATTTCATCTATTAATTCATATGCGCATTTACATAGTTATGTCATCACATTACCCGATTTCGAAAATGACGATAGCCACGACGAAGGTAATTTTGATCTGCATCATTTCATGAGCCTCGCGTCGTACAATGAGAAGTACTTGCTGTCTTGCTTACACTGAATATAGTATATATCCTACCGAAAGTCGGTTGTAGAGCCGTGGTCGTCAACAGATATGCACTTCCATACCATCCAATATCTTGTATGCTATTGAACTGATCTGTTATTTTTGGGATGGCAGTGGCGATAATGGTCTGATCTAGAGCTACTAGAAAGACCGCGAGGCAGAGCGCGGCGAGAATGACGACCAACTTCAAGCCATGAGGGTAAACTGCCTCTTCGCCATCGAGTTCGTCAGGGCTCGAAGTTAGTTCTTTCTGCAGAGGTATGTTCACTGGTGCTGATTCCTCTGGTGTGTTGTTTTTGGAAAGCGAATCCGATGCGTTGTATATATCAATCTCGTTCTTATGTTCCTCCATGATGGGTTTGCCTTTGGCTTTGATTTTGTATGGGTTGATGGTGTTGATTTCGATACCCCAGGTAATTCCTCCCTTGGATAATCGATGGAATTAATGGCAGTCAAGTGTGCCTAAAAGTTCCAACGAGGCAGTTTAAATCTCAATAAGGAAGCAGCGACACATGCCTGCTCGGCAGAGAAGTCGAGAACAATTGCAACATCGTCAGCTTACTGATTGACTTAATGGGTGTGGAAAAGTCATGAGGCTAATATTTGAAGTTATTGTCAATAAATTGACTTCTTTGTCGATGGTATGCCTATGATTCATCAAACAACTGCAAGCTCCTTTCATTCGCCATGGTAGCCAGCCAAGAAAGCCACAGATATGTATGGCATTCTCATCGGCCATCTCTATACCCCGTAGTCCGGGGTAGTGGCGAGATATGGAGGTTTGTGTGCGGCGATCCTGACACTCCCTTTAGTTGCGGCACGCGGCCTCGCACTATTGTAATTCTCTGTTGTTGAATTGAATTCAAGCAATCTTGCATCGTGATTCTCGAAGAAGCAATGGTGATTACGCATACAGCCAATTGAAGCACCCTTTTGTAGATTGCTTCCCAGTGATATATTGACAAAAGCCAAATGGGCAAATGGGAGTTTGGGCAGCATATTCATGATCAAACAGAGTTGCAATGCTTCCGATGATTCGATGTTATAAAACAATACGCCATGTTTCAGTAGAGGTCATCCTAGCTGGTGAATAGCAATCTCAATGGGCGGTGCTTATTCACCTTGGACCATGGAGGTTGTCAACTTACTGTCGTGTACAGAAAGCCTGGCAATCATTACCCAGTCTTGATACCGATTAAGCTGGCTGCGCAAAATTGTGTTGCATCAAAAGATGACTCTTTCTTCGTTTGCTATTGCCTTGCCGCAATTGGAGACTCACGACAAGTTTTCTTGGTTCAAAGAGCTGCAAGGTGGCAGCATACTTGGCTAGGCTACACGAAGGCTTGACACATCACCGTCGCATAGCATTCAATCAATGATTCTAACAATGATGATTTGCTGCAAACCACATAATTGGAGGCAAAAACTCGGGATTCTCTCCTCTCAGTCAAGCATGTGACCACGCGTAGAAAAAGATCCACACTGTGTTTGTGTGTACGGATTACTGTCGTTGTCCCGCTCCTTTGGTGAATGTACGCATTGAGTTTTCGTTGAGATTCTCTTCAACTTTCGAACTTGAGGAAGGGAGCATTACATAATTCTACTCCTACAATAGCTGAGAACGATAGCAACGAAAAGAAGTATTTACTATTGAGCTAACTTGATATCGTCGTATTGTATTTACACAAATCACAACGCGCTTTTGACTCTTTATCGTTTGCCTGGTGGTTCTGCCAAACTTGTATCAAAGAGAAAGTGGGGTAATGAAATGTCAACATGATGGTCCTGCATCCCTCACCAATCGTTCTTGCCGGGGCTGTGAGCTGCAGTTACGTTTCTTTCTTTCTTTCTTGCTTTCTTGCTTTCTTACTTCTCGACCTTCTTTTCCTATCAACCATCCGAACATTTTATCATTTTCTATTTCAACATCTCCGACTTATCTGAAATATCATATATTTCATCTTTTGGATTTTTATGAAATCCCAAGCGTTTCTCTGTTCCCCTCTGTTCTGATTGCAAGCTCGACGATCACAAACAAGTAAGTAGCTCAACAATCCTGCTACTCACAAAGCCTCGCGACCGGAGAAAGAGCCAGCTGTTTGAGCTGCTATCTGATTGCTGAATCTCATTTACATCTCTGAGCAGCCATATGGTCTTTCACTTTAGTTCGCCTCGGGCTATCGAAAGGTGCTACGAGGCATACTTGGATTCGGCTTTTTCTTCAAGTCGCGAGAAGGCTCCATATATTACTCTCATGCATGCATCCCTTTGCGTTTGCTAACACGATTACTGCAGCAAGCTAACCCCTCACTTGTTTTGGAACTCCTCTTGCTACTTATCTCGCCAACATAACAAGAAAACATAACTACCATTAACCCATTCTTCTTAAAAACAATCTTTGCCGCGACGCAACTGAATATCCATATCGGCTGTCACTATTGCTCACTGTCGGCCGTTTGTCTAGCTTCTTAATTCAGCTTCCAAAAGGTATGCCTTATGTTTATCTCAAGATATAATTTCGTCAACCATGGAATGACTTGACCATTTTTTCATGGCACAATTCTTTTTTCCAAGATTCTCTATCACTTTGATCCTTACAAATCATGTTCGGCCCACAACGACGCATGATTCTTCAACCCCCATTGACTTCACCTTTCTTTATTAGCACGCACAATGGATGATCTCTTTATGTTTTATGACTCATAAGGCGTCACGACGTTTCACGCTTTTTCGTTCAGTTCGGCCAAACAGCATGTTTCTCCCACCCACAAAGAAGGCCCGCTTTGGTAGTCATATGGCACACATGCTCATTTCATAATGTTCTACTGATATTACAATATGCTACTTTTGTTATTCCAAGATGGGGGAAACTCATCTTCGTGACTTTCATCGCTCAGGCTTGTCTGTCCAGCCTTCTTATTTTGCTTTCTAACACCAACTCTTAGATTTACTCAGCGCTCTTTCCCTTTGAGAGAAACCTCTTGAGCCATACCATGTCTTTTGACCCAGCTGCACGTGGACGTGGCCGCGGTGGTCGCGGCGGCGGAGATCGTGGTGGACGAGGTGGAAGTAGTGAGCGTGGTGGACGAGGAGGTGGTGATCGTGGTGGACGAGGTGGAAGTGGTGATCGCGGTGGACGAGGCGGTGGAGAGCGTGGTGGACGAGGAGGTGGAGAGCATGGTGGACGAGGAGGTGGGGATCGTGGTGGTTACGGAGGTGGTGGACGAGGAGGCGGGGATCGTGGTGGTTACGGAGGTGGCGGTCGAGGAGGCGGGGATCGTGGAAATCGTGGTACTTATGGTAGCCGTGGTGGAGGCCGTGGTGGAGGTCGGGGTGGCCCGGTGTCCATTTTCAAGTAAGGTGCTTGTAATGTACTCCGAGCAGTGATCTAATTCGCTTTACAGGGACCCTAATTATCCAGCAGAAGCACCTGATGCAAAAGTCACGAAAATGGAAGATGAGTACCACAAGAGCTCATCCGGGATCAATGCCTTGGATAAGATGTCGCTCAACCAAAAATTTCCTTCTCGCCCAGGATACGGCGATAATGGCCGAAAAGTTCAACTGTATGCTAATTATTTCGCATTAAACACAAGCCCCAGTTTTGCCTTGGGTCGTTACCCGGTCACTATATCCCCGAGCATGGACGACAAAAAGAAGAAACGGGAGCAGCTTTTCAGGCTCATCCTCGAGTTACCGGAATTTGCAAAAATTCCGCTAACCACTGATTATGCTTCTATGATCATTACTCCGAATAGATTGCCTTTCAAAGAGGAGCGTGTTTTCAGCATTCCTTGGCGAAACGAAGGGGAAGACGATCCACTTGAAAATGCCCAAATTTACAAGGTCCGGATCGGCTCTCCAACTTCTTACACTATTCCCGACCTTGTTCAAAGTCTCGGCAATAGATCTGCAGCCACTGTATCCGAAGTTCAAAGAGAGGAAGCGATCCAGGCCATGAATACGGTGATGGGATTCTTCGCCAAGAGCGAGAGAGGAACTGTTTCTATTGCAAACAATAGACACTTCTCCACAGCTCAGAGAGGAAACGAGCATAATTTCACGACCCTAAATTATGGATTGGAGGCTATACGCGGCTTCTATCAGAGTGTTAGACCAGCTACTGGTCGACTTTTATTGAACGTAAACGTCACTCACTCCGTTTTCCTCGAGCGTGGCCCATTGAACGTTTTCTTTCAAAGACTTGGCAATGCCCATAGTATCGTTGATAAGATAAAGAGAAAGCGGGTCGAAGTCACTCATTTGCCTGCAAAAACGTCCAAGGCTGGTATCACCATTCCCCGAGTAAAGACCATTTGGGATTTGGCTCGCCCAAGTGATGGTAGAACCGAAGAACATCCTCCTCAGGTTGCTAGATATGCCGCTGGACCAAAAGATGTCAAATTTTGGATGTCTGCTGAAAAATCATCAACGAAAGACAAAGATCCACCAAAATCTGGACCGAAGAAGGGCTCTTCCAAGGCAGCCTCAACACTCAACAAGTACATTACCGTGTACGATTATTTCAAATCCAAATATCCGAACGTTGTTTTGGATCCGAAATTTCCTGTGGTCAATGTTGGCAACAGCCTCAACCCGTCTTACCTGCCCGTGGAAGCTTGTATAATAATGCCAGGTCAGATTGTGAAGAAGGCTTTGCTTGGAGATCAAACTCGTATGATGTTGGATTTCGCAAACAGAAGACCGGAGCCCAACGCAACGTCTATTATCACTTCCGGTAAACAAGTCTTGGGCTTGAATACTAAAGACAATCCTCTTCTCTCCAAATTTGGTGTTCAAGTTGGTAACAGCCTTATAACCGTTCAAGGTCGTGTGTTACCACCACCCGCAATCAATTACAAGGACAGGAGACTTGCCCCAATGAAAACTACACCCAGAGATGGTTCTTGGAATATGAGGGACACTCGTTTCCATACTTGTGGAGATCTAGGCAGCTGGACTTACATGGTGGTTGAATCCGATAAACGTGGTGCTAGATGGAATCACGACGATGCGGCTAGGACAGTCGAGCAATTCAGGATCCACCTTCAGGGTGCAGGGATTGGAGTCAAAGGTTGGATAGGTAGAGCCGCGCCTACTCCTAAGCATAAAGATGGCAACGAAGCAGCTACATCTGCTGCTATTGGAGACGTGTTCCGAATGATGTCTACAGCTCCAGGCATAAAGAAACCCAACTTTCTTTTATGCATCCTTCCAGTGGATGATGTAATGCTTTATAACACGATAAAGAGGTTTGGAGATACCAAAGCCGGTATACACACAGTTTGCGTACAACACTCCAAGTTTACAAAGGGAGATCCGCAATACTTCGGCAATGTTGCATTAAAATTCAATCTCAAGGCTGGTGGTATTAACCAGACAATCGATAAGCTTGGGATTATTAACGAAGGCAAGACAATGGTTGTCGGGATTGATGTAACACATCCATCCCCTGGATCAAAAGACACAGCACCCAGCGTTGCCGCCATGGTAACAAGCACCGATAAGCTCTTAGGTCAATGGTCCGGTGTATGTCGCTTACAAGACAAAGCTCGTCAAGAGATGGTATCAGAGCTCGAACCTATGCTCATTAGGCAATTGGACATCTGGAAGAAAAAGAATAGAATCTTACCCGACAATATTTTGATCTATAGAGATGGTGTATCGGAGGGGCAATACAACCTATCGCTCGAAGAAGAATTGCCAAAAATCAGAAATGCTTGTCGTCAGAAGTATCCCGCAGATTATACAAAGAGAAGTCTGCCAAGAATCTCAATTATTGTTTGCGGCAAGCGTCATCACACGCGATTCTATCCAAAGGATACGGACAGTGCAGACTCCAAGTCGAACTGTCCAGCCGGAACTGTGGTCGATCGTGGTGTTACCGAATCTCGCAACTGGGACTTCTTTCTTCAACCACACCAAAGTTTAATGGGAACTGCCAGGCCGTGCCATTATTTTGTCATTTTAGACGAAATCTTCAGGTCGCAGAAAGTCAAGGCTCCCCATACGACTTCAGCGGATTCTCTTGAAGAATTGACTCATAACATGTGCCACTTATTCGGGCGAGCTACAAAGGCTGTAAGTCTATGCCCGCCTGCATATTACGCAGACTTACTGTGCACTCGCATGAGAGCATATCTTGCAGACCAGTATGATCCTCCAACTGGCCAGACTACACCAGAACCTGGAGTTCAGACAACACCGTCTATCAATGCAATAGGTCAAGGCAGAATTGATATCCACCAAGATATCACAGACTCGATGTTTTGGATCTAAACATTTTGATGTGTTACTGGGCAGATCACTTATCTGTTTCATGGACGATCTGGTCGTATCCTTGGATTTCCAGATAACTCTCTATTCCAAGAGCCTTGGTGTATAGGCAAGCAGATGCCAATTTTCAACATCTTCATTTGTCCAGGCATTTTTCAACCATGCCGATTGTTCGTTGGGAGCGAAAGACACGTTTCTTTTTCCGTTTACTATTCACTCATTTGATAACTACAGCAATTCCTACATTTCGGTAGATCACAGCAACTTTCTCGATTTGCGTTTCCAATTTTGGTGTGCAGTAACTTCAGCTTTAAAACCAAATAGTATTGAAATACAAATACAGACCTTTTTCATACTGCAATTTGGTCTATCGTGACATGTTATGATAAGTGTGATGTCTCCATCAAATGGATTGTATATATCGTATGAAGCACACAGCTAGAAGTCTAGCACACTATCAATTATCTTCCTATATTTTGGAGATAAAAAGGAGACTGGATGAAATGAGAGGTTTCAGCCTCCTTACTCTTATAGGTCATGATGCTAAGCGAACAACGCCCTATTTTTCTTTTTAGGGGCAATTAGATATCCCTCCAAAAACGAGAAAAGGGATAAAAATGCCGAAAAAGTAATGCGTCACTACATATCTCTTGTCATTTCTTTCTCTATAAAGGCTGAAGTTGCCAAGAGCTTAGATAAACTAATCGAGGTATGACTTGTCAGCTTTACTTAAGGGGAGAATACTAGGGAGGTCCTATTTATGGAAGGGGTTGGTGATGGAATTTTTTCTCGATGTTGGTTTTGTTTTCTTAGGTCCTATTTATTTTGACAATTTCCATATTAGAGGTTTGAGAATCTTGTTTATTTGCGTGGAGGGCTACCAATTGGGTCGTTGTATGGGATGTGAAGATATCGTGAGATGCTCACCCTCTGATTCTGATCAATCTCCAACCCGCATTTATCGCATGTAAGTTCCCCTTTGCATTTTTTCTTCCATCGATCAATCGGAATAGATCTAGAATAGCCTAACACGTCCAGCATGCACCACTCCATCTCACTTTTCTTCGCTTTTCTTTCTCTCCTCCCTGGCCTTGCTCGAGCATGTCTCGTCTACTACGCAACCTTCCCCTTCGATAACGATAAACCGTTTGTAGGGAAGATCATTGATAATGGGGTTGAAACGTGCTCGATTAATATGACGTATAATGAACATTGGAGGTGGCAGGCGTTGGAGAATGAAAAGGATTGGGAGAGGGAGGAATGGGCAGTGAGTTTTTTTCTTTTGTTTTGGATTTTGGAGTTTGATGGCTTGGAGGGGGAGGGTTTGGTGATGAATGGGGGGAGGATACGGAGCGGGAGTGGTGGTGGAGATAGGTAGATTTCGAGAGAATGGAGACAGCCAGTTTTGAAATGACGAGGAAGATCATGAGGATGACGCTAATATCCACAACCCAAACAGTGGAAACCCTGGCACTTTACATGCACGAAGACACTCTGGCAGGGAAAAATGAAGGGTAATAATACGGTACCTCGTCCTCTCCTCTCTTCTGCTCTCACTCGAACCCCACATTTCCCCAAAACGAAATTCGCTCACACCCAAAATAGGACCGCACGTATGCAGCGGAACTCGGCGTTGGTCTCCGCGGCGTAACGTACCGTGCCCATGGAGAGAAATTTTGGTTTAATCCGGATATGGTGGAGGATGTGGAGGGGGAACGGTGGGTTTATAGTAAGAAGTTGTGGTGTGCGGGGAAGTAGGGTGGGGAAGTATGGGGTGGGGTTGATGGGTCGGTTGGTGGGATTTGTGAAAGAGGGAAGGTGATTTGAAGGGTTGATTGCGGTGAGAGTGTGGGGAATATATGGTTCTTGAGTGGGATACCGAGATTTCCTACTTTTTCCCAGAGTGAAGTAATCACGAGTGTGCGAGGAGCGAAGGTCATGGATTCTTTCTCTCCGGTGTATATCGGTTGACGAATTCATGAAGTATTTTCTACGCTATTCGATTCTATCTCTTTTATACTATACATAAGCTATTCTTATTTAAACTTCACGTTCGGAATATCTTAAACCCACGTAGAGATATTCTGAGGCCAATTTTGAAGTCATTGTATGATTCTACATGACCGTGATTGATATGTAAGCTAAATTGCCAACATTATCCTGCTCATTTCTGTTTTACGCAGCAAACACACGAGTGCCATATCCTCCTGTTTTCATTTGCGAGAATGAACTATCTGGGAAAACCTTCCATGTGTAGCTCAACCCTATTTGAGATTTCTCTCTTGTTCCCACTGAGCTAAGACCTCCTCTGCAGCCTATTGCTGTAATCGTAGGCTAATTTTCTGCATCGAAATCTCCTCCCGCCATTGTTTTTATGCCCCTATTTCTTCCAATTCCTGCTCGTATGCATTTTCGAACCATTTAATCGGCCCATACATCATTTCCCTCAAGACCTCTTCTTCCTGTTTCTGGCGTTTCATGATCTTCTTCAATTCCGGGCTGGGGGCGAGCTTTGCAAATTCGACCTCATAAGTTAATGGGCCTTAATTAGCAATATGGCCTTCCATATTAGAAAAAATATCCTTCAAGAAAGTGCATTGGCGCAATTCGGCCATTTTCATGCGCTGTAGGCAGCGCTTATGAGGTATTTCCTACTCAATGAGTTTGTAACTATGTTTGATTATTTTCAAATGCGTCATGTTTGGGCAGACCTTAACGACTCTTTTCCATGTATCAGCAGAGAATTTAATCAGGAGCCAGAATGTGTGGTGGTCAATACCCTAGACAATCATATTAATTCAGTGCTACTTTGTGGTGATCTTGCAGCTCATCCAAACTCGAGTCATACTATACTAACAAGGGTTTTGACTTTTTTGACTGGAAGTAATAAACCTTTGCAAGGCTGCCAACCACACGAGATATGACCCCACCTGCATTCCAGATCCCATACTGAGTGGAAAACTCCGGAAGACAGTTGGAGTACGTCACGCTCATAGTCGATCCATGCGTAAAAATCTAATCCAAAGGAACGCATAACCAGTGTACTCAAGCCAGACGCATCTGAATGTCTGAAAGTAGAGTATCTCTTCAAACAGGCCACTCTTGATTCTTGGCACACTTGAGAGAGGAGAGGGGCATTGGGAAAGGTAGGCAGGGAAGAGACAACCTCAGAAGTTAAGTTACTGTCGACAGCGTAATCCCAGATCGTATCACGAACTTTCTGAGGAAGCTTGGGGGATTTGTGGAACACTGGCTCCTCTATCGCGAAGATGTACCTGTATGGATTGTCGATTTCGGTTTCTGAGGATGGGCCTGGGTCATTCTATTCTATTTCTACACAATTAATCATTAGTATCCTGGTCAGGAGTAAAAGTTAAATGGGGATTACTTACTCGGCATACTTTTGATACTTGCAGCATGATTCAGCTCCGTCTTGAGTCTTGAATTAATTTTGTGATGCTGGAAGAGAGTTTGCGAGGATGTCAATTTGGAGTTATGTGAAAGTGTGGGTTGAAAGAGAGTTTAGTACGATTACTGAAGTCGAGGAAGAACGACTAGCGCACCTGCCTTTTTCGTTCCATAACACATGACTTGGTTTTTTTCTTGTGAGGTACAATCTTCTCGGATTAACCAGTCGGTACGCACAACTTCACTTAACCATCCAGACAAACTGAGCTTTAATCGACGAAGTCTTTGGACGGAAGCAGAGGTCCCGTTTGAGGGGACGTCGAAAGACCCTATATGGAGGGCTAGGCGATATAATGAGTTGAGAAGACGAGCATGGTACGAACGAAGATAATTTGCTGTTCGGTCCGCAGACAATATTCGAAAGATGAAGTGAATGATTGTCAAGTGGCAATTGAATCTTTTGATATCAATGCCTCACAAAATCTACGAATGCTCCTCATGATGAAGGTAAGTGAATGTTCACTACACGATCGGGTATTAAATCTCTTACTTCATCTTACTCACCGTCGCCAGATGATCCACTTCATAACTTTATATTACTCTTCTTCTGCAAAATTCAAGTGAATATCTTCACCCAATCCAAGCTCACGATCTTCCAATGGCTGTGCCGAACAAACAAGGCTGGCTTCTATTTAAACCACACCACAAAGCTCTTCTCAGAGATTCTTCCATATCCATCTCGAAACTCGAGAAGTTTAATAAAGTCTTCATACATACCACCAGTCTTTGTCAAGTAACCCTCAAACACAAAAATTCATCCACCACCACAGTTCAACACCCCATCTTAAAAAATGTCAACCACACTCTACCCACCTGTCCCCGCTCCATCAAGCGACCAGGAATTTCTCATCTCCGCCGGCGTCTGCGTCCTTGAATCCCAACAGCACACTCTCGATTTCTCGCCCCAGTTTCTCTCCATCTACGGCCGACCAACCCTCGTCTATCGTCCCTGGGCACGTCTCTGGTCGATTTCCTGCACCCATATTCTGGAAGCCATCACGCCACGCTATCCCTCTCACACCGCTGTATTCCTCAAATTCGCGGCGTACAAAGATCGCTATCTAGAGTTTTGCTTGGAGGTGGATAACTATTACGGATGGTTGGGGAGGGATAGGGATAAGAAGAGGAGGGAGAATGGGAATTTAAGGTTGGGAGAGGATATTGAGAAAGAGAGCGCGAAGATTATTGGGAGGGCGGAGATGGAGGGCGCATGGTGTAAGCTTTTGATAGGCATGTTTGATGAGATGAGGTCGAAGAGGGATGTAATGAGAAATTTTGTCGGCATGAGGAGTGTGCTCGGTGAGGAGAGAATCCTCATGACGATCAAGGAAGTAGAAGCGGAGATGAAGGAAGTATTGAGGTTGGCGGTGGAACAGGTGTGTGCTTCTCGCTATACATTTTTTTGATGTTCTATCAACGAGCGTGAAAGAAGAAAGATGCATAAAGTGGTCGACTGACACTCTTGTCACCGCAGAGATTCGGCAAACAAGTCGAAGAATACTGGGCTAGAAAGTGGAAGATCTACGGATACCGATGTCCAGAATTGGACATCAAGGTACACCTCCCCTCTTTTTTAAATTTCACAATCCCTATCATCCCCTACCCCTAACCTCGCCCATCTAATCCCTCACTAACCACCCCTCCCCCTCTCTAGTGCGTAACCGACTGGTCCATCGAAGCGCCTTTTCAAAAATCCCTCTTAGAACCCAACGACATCAACGACAACGACTACATGGAGACTGACAACAAAATAACCGACGAGACATGCACCCCCAGCGGCGAAAACGCCGACTCGGGCGTATCTTTCCACAGTGCCCAATCTTCTCAAACACAGACAACCCAAGAATACACACAAAAGACGAGTCAGGAATCAGAGCAAGAAAAACCACAAGAGGTGAATGTAAAGGAGGAGGAGGAGGAAGAAGAAGAAGAAGCGACACTGGGAAAATCTAATCCGGCATTAAACACAAAGCAGAATTTGAAGTGGGAGATGCACGGAGAAGATTCGGATACCATGCATGGAAGATTGGCGTTCAGGGATTAGATCCTGGGAGCTAAGAACCGATGAGCCGAGAGGAATTTCTCTTTTTTGTATGAAATGATATGAAGTGAAAAGGGGCGTTGAAATAAAGTGTTAAGGGCGCATTGGAGTTGGGTTGTTGACGATGGATGTGGTAATGGGATATGCATGAGCATGGACGGATAACATATTTGCAAATAGGATACTTGGTTACCTCGCTTCCTCGGAAGTCATTCAACACTCACTGGATAGGAATGAATAATATCAGGATACCCTTTTTTTCAATTCAAGATTATTGCTCCTAGACTCATTATCTGCTCCCGCTTCCTTGACATCATTACTATACTTGCGAGAGCATTACTTCCTCAGCAATCGTTCACAACAAGATGCAACATAGAGAGAGATTAAGTGATATAAAGTATATTCCCTGATTCGCATTCCTAAGCTATGTACTGCTCCTTCCATATTCGCCATTCCCTGCTCCCGTATCCTGTCCTACTCTCCCAGCTCCATCCTATCCATCCTATCCAAGCAACCAAAACACCCCCTCACTATCCCCAACTCAATCCAACTCCCATCCACCATGCACCCACCACAGGAAAGAAAACAAAACAAAACAGAACAGAACAAGAAGAGAAGAGAAGAAAGAATACATGAGTTGTAAATACATGCTAAATTTATAAAATCCACCTCATTCCATGCCACCTGTATCCCCACAAAACGCCTGAACCAAAACAGAATGACCCTCAAACACCAATCCATGATGCAACCACGAAAAATGAAAAGCCAATCGATAAAAACACGCCACCTATCCAATCCGATCAATGATAACGGTCCATATGCACCATGATTCCCTTCCATTTATCTACCTTCCAGTTACTGCACCAAAAACACCGTCCGGGTAGCAAGCAAGCAAAGCAAGTAGTAAGTGAGCCTCCTTCACTGATACAATTGGTCCCATCCATTTATACTCCCGCGCAAGGACAAGAAGAGGAAAGAGGAAAGAGGAAAGAGGAAAGAAAAGGAAATCAAACAGAATTATTCCCATCTCCCTTCAATCTCCACCGCCTTTGCCCCCGCTACTCTCCTTGCGCTCCCACTCCCTGCACCATATAGCATTTCCATCAACTTCCCCTTTTGTGTCTCCCTAACCTTTCCCAAATATCCACTTGCATCTTCTAGACCTTGAATTTGCTCTTCGACTCGAATGGTACTACTGTTTGTCCTTACGAGCGGACTGACTAGCTTTTTCCTGAGATAATCTAGGTTTGCTCGCAAAGTTAATAATTTACCATTATGGTCGAGAAGGACGGATTTGTTTTGAATAGTCTTGGAACGGATATTGGCGAGAAGCTTCTTATTCTTCTCAATATTGTGAAGGGTACTGGAGGAGGGACCGAGAAGTTTGGTCCAAAGGGAAGAGAGAAGTTTATCTTCATCCATCTCTTGGGTATCTAGCTCGCGGGATGCGCTACGAGATAATGCTTTGAATTGATGATCAATCTTTTCAAAGATGGCAAAGAGATGGAGAGCATGGTTGAGCTCAGAACTAATAGCATCCTCGAGCACTGATAGAAATTCGTTGAATGTTCTTTGAAGTGTCTGGCGTGTTCTTTGAGGCGATGACATGCCAAATATATTCGTTGCGACAACGCCAATTTTGGTCGGTGTCCCAGTAGGAGTTTCGAAAACTCCTACTCGACTAAGAAGTGTGTGTATATTATCAAAGGCTGAATTAAGGGGAGACGGTGGCAGGTGATTCAGCTGAGCAAGTTCTCGTTTCGCCCAATCCATAACGATCAAGATACTAGATATGTCAGATGATTTCAAGCAACAGAAGTAGAAATTATTACCCATCCACATCTCCGTCAACATTAGCAAAGAATCTGGTTAACTCAACAGACAAAGTTTTGAGGGTTTCACTCAGTTCATCGAGTTCCGCAACAATGACAGGCGCCGAAGTCATATTTGTTGAGCGTACACTCTCACCAAGATCCCAGACCGCAATACCAGTCTGTTGTATATCGCCGATTTGTTGAATGCCATTTTCTGAATAGAATATCAGAGGTTCAAAAGCTCTTGCGAGTCCCGCGACCTTGATAAGATCTGGGACCGGTGGCAGTTGTGAAGGTTGAAACAGTGTTCGTAATGTCAAGATGGAAATAATCGCGATCACAAGCGCACTGCATACGGAAGCCCATGAACTCATGATCTTCTCAAACTTTAGACTCATAGATGAAAACGCAGCTTCAAACGGTTCTGTACGATGTTGTACTTCGGTCTTAAATGCGAATCGAATAACTTTTTATACATCAGCATATGGACCAATACATTTACTCCAAGTTTCATACAGTTGTTGGGGTTCTCCATCGAAGGTACCAAAGCGCCCTCGTGGCCATCCTCCTGTTTAACTACCGCGCCAAATGTCTTTCCAAAATTATCATTTCCCGAGGGATATGGGCCTGGTGAGGGGCTTCTCTTCTTTTCCGGCGATATTGAACCAGTAGGTAGTCTCGTTCTTACCGCCGCGGCGAGAGTCGGATCAGATCCACCTCCCTCATCAGCACTCTCATATTCCGGACTACTCTCTCTAGAAAGTTCCCTGTGCCTCTTTCCCAATATATTACTATGCCGATTCCAAAAGCCGCTGCTTCGGTTGCCGTTTTCCTCTCGTCTCCATGCTGGCGGACTGTAGCCACCTCTGGATACCGAGTCTCTTAGGTCGTCCTCCGAGTCCGTGTCGCTGCGGAAGCCCGAATGCTGGGAGGGATAGCCAAATCGACGAGGCGGGTTGTGATCTATCTCTATGTTTCCTTGCTCGAAGTCCTGCAGAGATGCGTTCAACGAGGGGTGGTCGTCGAACATTCCTTCTAGCTCCTCTATCGTAGTGCCCATGATTTCTATTGTTCTTCACGATGTCTGTCGATGCGCTCCAAGCTGGTCCGGGAAGAGCTTTCGTCTGTATGAGATAAAGATATGCGAACGATATGATTATGACAATCAAGAAGGTACTAGGTGCGATATTTAGGTTGATCAGTGTAAAATGAACTTGGTTTTGGATAGTAAATATGGACATATCAATCCAAAAACACGTCTGCCTTGAGTCGTTGTTTACAGTCGCGTAAACTTTGTGAATTTATGACTGTAATTCATACACGCATGCGACTGTTATTCTGTTCAATATATGAATGCGCCAATGATGGGTTGAAAGTTATGTTGGTTTTATCTGGATGTGACTGAACTGATAGCGATGCGATAATGGATAAGTGGGTGGGTTGGAAGAAGTGAATGGCGGATATGATACTAAAGTGGGCTTGGTGGTAATGGGTGGTGGGTGGTGGGCAGTGGGCAGTGGGCAGTGGGCAGTGGGCAGTGGGTGGCAGACTGGTGACTGGGAGTGGTAGTGGTAGTAGAGGGAAATGGGTATAGCGCACGGTATTTGGGTGGGGTTGCGTCTTTATCACAGGCCCATCGCGCATTCGTGTTTAAAGTGACTGGGGGACAGAAGAGAGAAGAGGGAAGAGGGAAGAGGGAAGAGAGAAGGGAGGGGAGAGAGGAAGAATGATAATGTGAGGGACGAAGGATACTTCACTTGACTTCGTCCAGTAGTATCATGGGTCTCGAAATAGAAATACACACAGAACGTACACACTAACAAGATCTCTTCATGCCATTCAATCCTTTCTGCCATTCAAACTAATCCATTCCATACAATGTCTTTGACTGATTGGCTTGGAAATAGAACATAGATGAGTGTATATGACAGACTGCGCAGCATACCTATGTTTCCTTGCCTGCCAGGTATCGGACAGCTCTGTATCGATATTCTTCATCTGCCGATGCTAGCCACTCGCATTCCAACAAATACCATAAGATACAGATGCACACATATATGTGAAGAGGTAACCTCGAATCCATACTTGTCTTTCCCAGGTTCCCTTTGATACTCTCTATTTTAATCATATTCTAGGCTTCTTCATCTGCCTGCACACCACTACCACCACCACCACCACCACTACTGCAACAAGAACACCGACTTGTCGACTTCTCCCTCGCACTCTCCAACATCTCCCTCCCCTCTCTTGAGTCTCTTCCAAATGCCCCCTCACCACCCCCCTGCTACCCAATCGAAATCTTGCTGCGTTGTCCATCCTTCATCCCTGTCTAGCTCATTCCCAGTATTGGTACGTGTTTTAGGGATGCAACTCACGGTAGCGCAGTCAGTGATTGGCGAAGATGACAAAATGATGCAGGGAGAGCATCATGTACCACTTGTGCTACGTGGCTGGGCCAATCACGCTGTTAGCTCTTTCCATTTGAGGACAGGGAACTAATGCAATGGGCTTAGGCGATTGGATATGATGACGCGAGAGATGGAAGGGAAAGAAAGAGGAAGATCGGGCGATCAAAGCATTTGTGTGTAGGAGGTCTTCGACTTCCCTTGCTTGGATTTTGCTTTACTCCAAAAAAGAAGTGTTAAGGAAGGAAGTATAAAAATGTTACATTAACCAGCCACCGAATTATTCTCTTATAATGTGGTGACACAATCAAAGAAAATTAGTATCTACTTGTAGTTTTTTTTTCAAATACGTCACTCACATTCATCAGACGCTCTTCTGTCTGAAGATACGAGAGAGCAAATACAGATGCATGAACAGACTTTGCTTTGTAGAACATCAAAATTGCCATTTCATGCATGATGTTGTGCCTACCTAAAATGCTACCTATTCGCTATGCTAATTACAAGATATACTACAGTTGGTTTCCCCAAGGCTTTTCTCTCTCAATCCCCCATCCCTTGCTCGCTATCCCTCAAATACTTGAATTTCGTAGGTATCGTATCATTCTGGATGACCGTATCAATGAAATGAGATTTGCGTCTTCTCTCGGCGTTCACACGTTCGTATGCAATTTATGTAAAAGTAACAAGACCCATCATCTTCCACCAGCCATTACACTTCTGTAGTATCCCAAACTTAGATCGACAGTGTGCTTCAGATATCTATCCTCTGTGAGGGGTAGTCTCAAAACCTTTGGTAAATCCACATTCTGTTTGACGTGGTTAGTACTTGTCAAAAGAGGGGGCCGCCAGAATGTTCTTACCTCGCCCTTCTTCTCCATATCCACCACCGCTTTCGCCACCAATCCACTAATAGTTTCAATTGCCACTGTCTCCATAAAAGCGGGGTGGCGCGATTCTTCCACGACAGCCGGTAACCCTGCCAACAATCTGTCCAATACCGCAAGGTCGAATTCTTGGCTCTTCTTTTGGAATTCAAGTAAAGTGAGGAAATCCTGATAAATCTCGCCTCCAAGATGCCATTCTAAAATAGCATCCTCCTTGCCCGCAAAGCTGGCAAGAATATTGCGAAGTGTAGCATAGTCGAATTCGATGACGGCCTTCGGGGCAACTTCCTTTGCAAACGTGCGGTGAGCTTCTTCAAACAATCCGGCTTTGGTCAAAAATTCGACTTCGCTTAATGGATCCTTCCTGACACTTCGAGTGTACAACGCCTTTGCCTCCCATATCCATGATGCTGGAATTTTATAATGCTGTACCAAGGTAATGAAGCTCTGGCTATCTTCAGATCCGATCTTTCCAGCATGTCGAGCAAGATGATCCTGGATGGACTTTGCACGAGCGTTGGTTGACGACAAGTGAAGCAGAACAAATACTGCATCGAGCCAATACCCTTCATTATTGAGCTGAGAAGCAAAAGCCAAAGTAGTCTGGTCTTTCTTCTCCTCGGCAGTTCCTTGGTAATCCAATGCACCAAAAGAAGTTATGGCCCGACTCAGTTGCCACGAAAGGCGCATATCCAAGGGCGATAGTTGTGAATTCTCAGGTCGTAGAATAGCCTCGAGGTCTGCGTTGTCGTAGGTATACAACTTCAACAGACCCCAAAGAAGATCCTCGCGTTCATCAAGCTGGTCGTCTTGCCATAGCTTCGGAATCTTCTGTTCGACGTACCAAGCATGAGGTCTGGATGTCTCTTTTTCTGCCATTTCTTCGTCAAAGATTTTGACTGCAACATCGAACTCCTCATTTGCCTTGATCCCGTACCACAATCTCATGCCAAATGCTTGTCGCCAATCAAGCCCGAAACGTTTCGAAATAATGAAGTCTTCAATACGATCTTCCATATGAGGTGCTTTGTTGCCTTCACAGTGACAGACATTTCCAGCAAGAAGTTCGTAGAGAGCACGGATTGGCTGACTGAATTCAGAGAGAGCTTTTGTGTTTCGCCACTGTAATAACTGCTCGCGCATGTCTTTCTTGAGACTTTCCTTGCTACCGATCATTGCAACAAGTGTAGCCAAATGGAAGTTCTTACCATTGATAAGATGTCCACAAGCCTCTGGAATTTTGTGACCGGACAACGAGGCGATCGCTTTCTCTTCATGGGACCTAGCCATTGCAACGTGCTGAGACGATGCCTGTGCAACTAGATTTTGCCAAAACGTAGACAATTTGTCCTTGCGTAGGCGCTCAACTACATTTTCAATGTGATTTAGGTCTTGGGGAATTTCAATGTGGTCGAAAAGAATGCTGGCGAGTTCCCAGACGAGCTTTTCATGAGCTACTGATGGATCTCGAACATTCTGTTCGTCGAAGAAGTCTAGGAAGGAATATGTATCTGGCAATGCTGCGTAAGGAACGCCATCATGATTCTCGATGACCGTCAGAGACTGGTGCTTCTTAAGTGCATCCGCTGAAGACTCATTGGAAAATTTAGCGAATCGGATGTTACTGGCTTCAGCAATGCCGCTCTTTTGGATCGTGAGTAGACCATCCTTCTCACGGGCTCGGCGCGATTTGGTAAATGGTTTGGAATCGGCAGACGCGGCATACACCAAGGTTCCATCTGGGCCCCAGCTTGGTTTGACAGAGTCGTGAAACGCACGGTCTTCTTCTGGCATTTCAGATTCGTCATCACCAATTTTGGATTTCTTGTTAAAAGGTTTCTGTAGATATAATTTCTTAGCATTGTATTACATAAATATTAGATACATGAGTGGACGCAGCGAACGGTCCCATTAATCATCGCCATCTCACAAGAATGTTTAGCAAGGAAAACCAACCTCAAAATTATCGCCTCTCTTGTAGTTAGAAGCCTTGATAGGACTTGTGACCTTTCCAAACAAGTCATTGTGAACATCCATAAACGACGCAAATCCGTTTGTGTTTGAAAAGCCCTTGTTAGTTGTTGGAACTTCAGTTTGTGCCAAGACAGACTGCTTTTCGTTTCCGTGAACATCAATAAGACTTTTCAAAACAGCACGATCCTGCTTCTTGGGGCTGGCAGTTGCTCTTAATGTAGCCGCCCAATCATTTGCAGCTGGAAATCGGAGCTTGGATGGTGTGTCCAATTTTTGCGCTCTTGCTCTAGCCCTCACAATTGCACCAGGTGTCCCAAATTCAACCGTATCCTCTTCATCTTGCGAGCCCTCCATTTGCTCCGCGGTATTGCCAGTTTCTGGAAAAGAGCCCGCCATCTCTTGATCCACGATACTGACAGATTCATCGTCCTCGTAGACGTCGTCTTGGTCAATTGGTTCCTCGACGCCGCTTTCTGACTGTGAACCCACGGAGCGATTATCTAAAAAAGACCCCTGGTTTTGGACAAATGTGCTATCTGCGACTTCTTCATCTGAATAAACTTCCTCGTCATCGAATGCGCCTGGAAAGACTTTTTTCTTTCTAAATTCAAATGTATCCTCAGGGTCTGACTCTGTTTGTGTCAAATCCATATCAGATGCAAAAGACTGATCAAAGTATTGAGGGGTAGCCTTTGGTGTACGAGTTCGTGGAGTTGGTGTGTCTGGAGGGGCGGTAAGAGTACTATTGCCAAAGTCGCCACCATCATCTTCTTCATCTTCCATATCGTCGTCCTCTTCATCACCATACTCAAGTTCATAAACCGTGTAATGTGCAACATTGAACACCCAGGTTCCATTTTCCGCATTGTAACTCACGAATTCGGTATCCTCTACAGTCTTCAGCTTCTTGATATGCTTCTTCAAGCGTGCATCGTCAGCTGCTCTTTTAGAGGTATTGCGAGGCCACGAATTAAAGAGCGTAATGGTAGATGGAACATTAAGTCCAAATCCAACTTGAGGTTTTTGGACAGGTGCGTTGTCTGGGTAAACTTCTGCGCGTCTAGTTTCAAGAATAACGATTTTGTCAAAAATGTCGTCAAGATTGATGCCATTGAGATTGACTGCATCACCGAATTCAATGTGGCCAACGCCGTCACGACCGACCGTAAACTTGCGTACCTTTTGACGTTCGGCGCGAGTCATGTTTTCAATTTCTTCTCTTGAAGGCGTCATCCAGTATTCGCCGAGAGAGGTATCACGGGGAGATTTGGGGGACTTGGATTGCTTCTCATTGACGATAGCGAGTTGCTGGTTCTTATTGACTTGTGTCATTTCAGGTGAGGTAAGATCAGGGGTTTGCACATAATTATTGTTAACCGAATGTAATGGGCTAGCAGATGCGGCTCCGTTCGAGTTAGCAGTACCGTTGGCAGAACCATTAGGGGTGCCGTTAGCGCTACCGTTGACACTGACGTTGGGTGACGATGCTGGTGTCTCGAAAGTGACCTGCTTCTTAATAATCGACTTGTTAGGAGATTCGGCAGGATGATCAGGAGTGACGGGGTTCTTGAAAAGGTCAGAGCGGACATTGCGGTTAATGATAAGCTTCTTGAAGCTTCCACCGCTGGCATAATTCGTGCTGGTGCTAGACGAGAATGCCCCTGGTGCTAGAATGCTATCATCGCTGTGGAAACTGCGACGAAGGCTATTACTAGACATACTTTTGCTCAAGGCTCGGCTGCCACTCAATAAGCTGCTGCTGAACATCGAAGGAGTGCTTCCTGCAGTCGAGACACTTCCTGGGGTGTAAGATAAACCGAAGCCTCCACGAAGGGACTTGCTAGGAGTATTGAATCTTGAAGAACCAGATGCGTTTAGCTTGTACAACGGAAGGGCAGCTGCCTTCTTTTGTCTATTAGCACTTGACAATGGGGT
Organism: Botrytis pseudocinerea; assembly: GCA_019395245.1. Lineage (NCBI taxonomy): Eukaryota > Fungi > Ascomycota > Leotiomycetes > Helotiales > Sclerotiniaceae > Botrytis > Botrytis pseudocinerea. Next base: position 235,221 of record JAHXJK010000136.1, read on the forward strand.
TGCAAGAGGTCCTGGGTTCTGGAGACGTTCTGAATTATTACTATCTTTGTCATTAAACATAGATTGGGTGCCATAAGCTTTAGAATCACTGAGACTAGTGCTGAGAGATTGTGGACCTTGTCCCTGTTGTGATGTGTTGAAGATCGAACCTGTTCCAAAGAAAGAACTTTGGGCTTGAGCAGGTTGTTGCTGCTGCTGTTGGCCAAGAGTTGACGAACCAAACAAATTGGACTGCTGCTGAGTTCCAGTGTTACCAAACAAGCTCGACCCTTGTTGTTGCTGAGACTGACCGAACAACCCGCCAGGTTTCTGCTGGTTAGCATTGTTTCCGAGACTAGCACCAAAGAGGCCGGTGTTTTGTTGGGGTTGATTGTTTTGATTTGAAGCACCAAAACCACCACCTCCACCGAACAAGCTGCTTGTGCCTGTGTTGGTTTGAGCTGCAGGCTGGCCGAAGAGACCACCTGTAGCAGCTGGTTTAGCACCAAAGAGACTGCTTCCTGTGTTGGTGTTATTTGCACCACCAAAAGGACTGTTATTTGTAGCTGCTGGTTGCGAACCAAATAATCCTCCAGTGTTTGAAGCAGCGGGTTGCGCGCCAAAAAGGCCAGTGGTAGCTGGCTTTTGTTGGGTATTTCCAAAAAGACCTCCACCAGTGTTGGTGTTAGTAGATCCAAAACCGCCCCCGAAAGCATTGGTTGTAGCTGGTTGTTGCTGAGCGGCGCCACCAAATCCAGTTGTGGTATTCTGTTGTTGTTGTTGAGTATTTCCAAAGAGGCCTCCTCCAGTATTTGTGTTGGTCGCTCCAAATCCACCCCCCGTTGAGCCAAAGCCTCCGGTGGTGGCAGCTGGTTGCGTGTTACCAAAACTAAATGCAGGCTTTGCTGCAGCGGCGTTGTTGTTGTTGTTGTTGTTGTTGCCAAAGAGACCTCCTCCAGTGTTTGCGTTGGTCGATCCAAAGCCACCAGCTGTCGAGCCGAATCCTCCAGTACTTTGATTGTTCGTAGTCGATCCAAACAATCCACCAGTCTGTGCCTGGGGTTGAGCACCAAAGAGCCCACCAGTCGCGGGTTTCGCTGCACCGAATAGTCCACCGCCAGCTGTAGCGGTATTCGAACCAAACCCTGTGCTGGCTGGTTGACTTGTACCGAAACCCGTGCCTGTTGATCCGCCGCCAAACATGGTTGAGCCTGTTGTTGTGGCGTTATTTGTAGAACCAAAACCTCCTGTTGAAGCTTGGTTAGAACTACCGAATCCGCCGAAGTTTGTGTTTGTGCCAAATGCACCGCCTTGGTTTTGATTGTATCTCAAACCCTTAGTGTAATCGGCCAATCGAAGTTCCTCGGGTGTGAAGTTTTTGTAAGGTTGTTGAAAGGATATGCTTTGGTAGGCGTTCTGCATAGAGGAATTTGGCTCCTTCTCGACAAATGCTGTAAAAGGAACGGCTTGGGTGCCTTCGCACTGGGTACTTGCAGGAGCTCCTCCAAATCCAGTTCCTGCAGTGCTTCCAAATCCGGAACCTCCCCCAAAAGCAGAAGGTGTGCTCGTAGCAGGAGTAGATCCAAAGCCACCAGGTTTGTTTCCAAACAATCCACCTCCAGTGTTGGTAGCACCAAATCCGGTCGTGGGCGCAGCGCTACTTCCAAATCCGCCACCGCCAAATGCACTAGTTGTTCCCGTCGCAGCACCACCTCCAAACATACTGCCGCCTGTTGTTGCGGTTGTACTTCCAAACCCACCAGTTGCTGGCTTTGCTCCAAACCCTCCGAAACCTGTGAAGAACATCAGTAACCAAGCATCAACCCAAATGTCAAAGAGTGAAAAAGAAACTGCTGGAACGTGTATTTTGAAAGAGGCTTAGTTTCATGGTTGAGATAGCTCGCTGTTGATTTAGATTGGATGATTCGAGAGCAAGAGTGGATGCGACAAGAATGCGATCCAAGGTAAAACAAGCTATCAAGCTGAACAAAATCATTCAGAAAGTTAGAGCATCAGAGCATCAACATACCAGTACTGCCACTAGTATTACCACCAAAGCCTGAAGAAGTTCCGCCGCCTCCAAACATACCACCACCCGTGTTGTTATTTGCACCGAAGCCAGTATTATTGGCAGGAGTTGAACCGAAAACTATTGCAAGAGACGATTCAAGTAAGTAACGAGTTCAACAGGATCGCGGAACCCCTCAGTCTCTTCTGACGCCCAGCGAATTACATGCAAAGAAATGTTGAAGTGTTGACCTACCTGAGCCAGTGTTGTTTGTAGTTGAGCTACCAAAACCTCCTCCAAATCCCGCCGGTTTATTTTGCTGGCCGAAGCCACCACCAAATCCTCCTCCCCCGAACGACATCTTGATTGACTATCGACAGTAGGCGAAGCGGATCTGAATCGCTGCTAGATGTAGCAGATTGCGAAACGGAAAATTCGCTCTCTTTGTGGAGAGATGAGGGTGCTCACAATCGCAGAAAAGGCGAACGCGCAAAAATGGAGAAATTGCGCTTAGGATCAAGAAAGCGTCGCATACATTAGAAATTGTAAAGAGAGTGTCAAAAAGATCATCAATAACAAGGTGGTGGGATGAGGTATGGTAGAAGAATTGAAGTTGGATTTGAAAGTCCGAAAATGTTTTGGTGATAGATTGGAGAATTTGTAGGAGAACGCGCTTTAATTGTAATGGTCGTTGGAAGAAAGTTCGGCTAGGGGAGGGAAGGGAACATGGGCCTCGAAAGTCAATGAGAGCTCTGGAGAACTTGAGAATGTGAGAACCTTGACCTAGGCACGTTTAATCAACCACACCAATGAAATTCATGAAAATACCGTGTGAGCCAGTGAACACAGCAGATGTCCCGAAAACCGTCGAGAGGTACTGTTGCCTTGGATCAAATGTTGTCTTGTTATTGGCATGAGTACCGTACGTACCGGGTAGCACCGTGGGTGTTTGAGCGGATGACTAATATTATCTCGATATGAAGGTATTGTGAGAGCGCTTGTTGATTGCACCTTGGAGATCTGGACTCTAGCTGGCCACCGTCTACAGAGTACAGATAAGAATCCCACGTTAGGCTTTCTTGGATATGACTCTTCTTTGTACCTGAGGAAGAAATTCTGCAGTTTGATTTGATGCTTCACAGCCAAGACTCTCTTCGTACACAGTTCATACAATCCACACAATGCATACAAAGCGCTTGCAGAGGATCACCTGATGCCATGCGCGTGACCATCCTTCGATATCAATAGCTACGCCCTGCCTAGTAAGTGCTACCTTCCGCTGTGTGAAAGCTTTCTTCTCTCTCTTTTCTCTTGTGCCTATGGTTGTGACTATGATTATGACGATGGCGATAGCAGGGCCCTTCGTACAGTGCGCAACTCGGCCCCTCGAGCTACCCAGCCAGTACTTCACATCTCGTACTTCATGTGTTCCAACTTCCATGCGACCGTGATGACTAATCACAGCCATTTTCCCCGGCAGCACTCGCTCGACGCGTTCAGGTTCGATGTTCTCCAGAGGCTGCACGCGTCGATTCTTCGAAACAGTAGCACCACCTTGCACCCTACCCAACTACACTTTCAATTCCCAGTCAATCCATCATAAATCATAAATCATAAATCACTTCCCATCAAATCGTTCCGTCCCACTTCACCACCCCGTTCGACAAAAAATATAATAATAGCTTTCCCTCCCAGCCACTAACAACGACCCGTCTCCTCTAGACTCACTTGATACACCTTATTTTACAATTAATTGCCACTTTTTTCTCAATTGCTCCCACTTTGCGCGCACTGTGTTTTAAATAATAAATAAATAAAAAAAGCGTTCGATGGCATCAACAAGTCAGCCGCATTCTTCTTTCCCCGCGCGTCCGTTCAATAACCTACGCAATCCTCCCACCACCACCGCTTTTGCTCAATCACAACCCGCGCTGGCGTTGAGGCAGAAAGAAAGGCTATCGAAGGATACCCAAGCGCAAGCTCCCGCCCCGGCCATGGCCCCGCCGGCGAATGCTCAAATGAATATCTTAAGTGATGAACAGAGAGAAGAGATCAATGAAGCTGTATGTCCACACACACATCCCACGAAACACCATGCGCAAGACGACACAATCCCATCGAGTCGCGCGCATCGCATCAGCCCCTCCTCAGCCCACATCAAAACAATGCGCTAACAAACCCCTCAGTTCGTTCTCTTCGACAACGACAAGGACCAAAGAATCGACTACCACGAATTCAAGGTCGCCCTCAAAGCCCTCGGTTTCGATCTACCCAAGCCTGAAATCCTCACTCTCCTCACCACGCACGGCATACCCCCAGACACCGCAGCGCGCCCCGGCATGCGCGATCCCAATATCCCCCCCGGGCGTCTGCTCCTCACTCTCCAAGCCTTCCAAACCATCGCCGGAAATCTAATAGCGGCGCGCGATCCCCGCGACGAGATACTGCGAGCGTTCGCTCTCTTCGATACCGACGACAAAGGCATGATAACCCTTGAAGATTTACGGCGAGTAGCGCAAGAACTAGGCGAAGGACTCGAAGAAGACGAGCTGCGAGCAATGATAGAGGAATTCGATTTAGAGGGCAAAGGCGGAGTGGGGAGAGAAGAGTTTATTCAAATATGTATGGGATGAATGAAAACCCCCAAACTCAATATATCATCTCATCCTCATCAAGGTCTCGGGTCACCCATTGGATTACCACCTTCCCCCAGCCTCTGGAAGCAGTCCACCGATTTGTTCCATCGTTTCATCGAAAACAAAATCATCCCGGCCAATTCGAAGTACTGGAGCAGAAGGATAGGAGATAGAGACCTGTTTTGATTACAGTATGAAGTTTTTTGTCTTTAGTTTTCCGTGTATATCACATCTTTATACCATCAATCATATCAAGGAGTAAAGCAAGGAGTGCAGGCGTCAGGTTGGGTTACAGAGAGGCCAAGGTATTGCACTACCTTCATGCAAGTATGTATGCATAATTACAGTATATTTCCAGGATGCCATATTCACACCACGAGAAAGACATTCGTGATCTCTATTTGAAAACACCTATCTGCCAGTCGAAGAGTCTGTCCAGAAGTCGCGTCGAATGGCATCAGGTATCACTCAGCATTACACCAGATTAGCGAACATAATTCTTCAATTTATCACACATATTCACACTCCATAACCCCATCTACTCTAACTACACTTTCCTACTCAAGCTGAAGCCTTGCAATATCCCCAAACCATTATCCTCTTCCTTCCATCCAAACCCAACCCAATTTGCATATCAAGTTATCTCATCTCACAGTGCACTCAAAAATCTTTCGGAGAAGAAAAAAAAGATTGATTGCAAAGAAGGATAATAACAATAGAAGAAGGTAAAAAAAAAGCCACCTCGCGCCTGTAAAGCAAAGGGGCATGTATAAACCAATCCAAGGCTTCCGAATAATTTTCATGTCGAAGTTCAAAACTTTATACTTTCCGTTTTCCGCTCTTCCCACAATGCCATGTATCACTCCTCATCTGCCTCCCAACTACCATCTAGAATTGTATCAAATCCCCACCCTGCCCGTTTTGTCCCTGCTGAGGTCTGGGACCGAATGGATTGCTTGATTGTCCGAATCCGTTTGCGCCGCCATTCATACCAGCTGGTCCAGTCGCAGCTGGCACTTGTCGGCCAAATGGACTGCCGCCGAACGCGCCAGCAGCATTATTTTGATATGTCGTTTGTGGCATGCCGGTATATTGGGTCTGGAGGAATGGGTTGTTGCCGGTTTGTTGTTCGTGGATACGTCCTAAGCCAGCACCTGCACTGTTAACAAAGGTTCCCGGTGCAGTGTGCTGAGCTGGGATTCTAAGGTTTCCTGTATTTCCAAAAGTGTCCATTCCATCTCCGCTGGATAGAAGCGCATTGAGCTTAGCTTCATGTTCAGACACTTCTCTTTGGGGTGGTTGTGGCGAGAATGAAGGAGTTGGATTGAAGGATGGAGTGTTACTGAATGACGACGTGTTGTATTGCCCCAAAGTCTTCTGTTCTTGAAGAGTAGCGAGTGTTGGTTTGGATGCAGCGGAACTGGTCTGAGGGCGCGCAAAGGATGGTGCAAATGGATTGTTGGATCCAGTAGGCATTGGTTGTAAAGATTGGAGTGGCTGGCTCTGGTTTGTGGCCCAAGGGTTGTTTGTTCCGGCGGGGGCAATCGGCTCTAGGTGTTGTTGCTGCTGCTGAGGTTGTTGCTGTTGCTGTTGCGAGAACTGATCATATGGATTAAATCCAGTAGGTTGTTGTTGAAACGGTTGCTGTTGTTGTTGCTGTGATCCGTAAGGATCAAACCCCGTTTGCTGCGTGGGGAATCCAGGTTGATAACCAGTAGTTTGGTAGCCTGTTGGTTGCGAATTTTGGAAATTTGTATAAGGATTCAAATACCCCGTAGGTTGTGTTTGCAAATCAATAGGATTTCCTGACCAATCGACAGCTCCTTGTTGTTGGTACCCTCCATTGAAACCAGTGGGTTGTTGCGCTACTTGAATTGGATCGTCATCAAAGAGCGAATGCGCATTCTGATCTTCTAATTCACGCCTGCGCAGCTCCTCTTCCTCTTGACTGAGCTTGAGAGCTTTAGCAAGATCATCGTCGTCTGGTTCACCGCCCCCTTGCCGACTCTCACGCTTCTTGCGATCCTCTTCCTCCTGGTATTTACTAGCCTCAAGAGCTAACCTATATTCTGCGTCCTCTTCGTCGGCGCGCTGCGCTCGGTGTGGTCGTTGTCGTCGTGGCTGTGCATCTGAAGGTTCGGAAAACTCATCCAGGCCAGTGACTCTAGATTTCCAGTTTTTGCGATCAGCGCGCTCGGCTCGAAGTCTATCCTCATCTAAGATCAAAGATGTTAATTCTTTGGCGGAGACCCGGACTAAGAACATAGTTAGCAGGCTTCATTAGTCTCATTATGAAAATGCTAACCATTTTGGCCAACATCTCTTCCATCCTCGTCAATATACTGGAACTCCCTCAAAGTCTTGATAATATAGAGATTCTTTCTTGCCCATGTCACTACTAACTCGGAACCTTCGTGCAGACAGTAATCTAACACTTTCAAGGCCTTCAAAACATGTCTCCAATTTTTGCCCTTGTCGTTCAAACGTTTGTCGAGCATGTCCATTATCTGATAAAATGTTTCCGCCCTATAACTCTCGTGTCAGTCCTGTCTACAGTGGCAAACTGATGAAAGTACGCACGAATTGAAAGTTAGTTGGGCAATTTCAGCCATATCAGATCCAACCGGACCCCATGGGTCATTACTCGTAGCTACCATTCATCAATAAATGAGTCGGAAGTTTGGCCAAAGGATCATACCATTCCGAACTTTGATTTGCACATTGTTATATCCTTTCGTAATGTTCTTGACGCTTCGTACGACTTTCGACATGCTGGCGACCTGATCTCTCCTGAGTTCAATGCCAAATGAATTGTAATGTCTGAATTGCGATCAGAGATTCGGTAGCTATCCAGCTACGATGCGACACCTAAGAAAGCCAATCGCGAATCGCGTTTGTATGGAAGGGCGACGACGGCGTAACGATGGATGATGTTGTGAGGTACGGCGTCGTAAGTGATCACTATGTAATCGCTTGGTATGGTAATTTCCGATGTTAATGAAGACCCGGCGCTGTATGTACCCAGTAGTAAAGGCTGGGCTATGCTTCGGTTTGGCCCCGCACTTTCCAGTTCCTGATCAAAGGGAATGAATGTTTGAAAGTCGAAATTTGAATAATAAGGCTGATGATTGATTAGAAGTTGGATGTGTTTTTTCTGTAAGGTTGTATAAGACGATTAGGTGTGTAGAATCAATTAAGCATATTATGTCGGTTCGGGATGCGACCATTTCCAGGTAGTGGCTGAAAAGTTGAAAAGTTCCAACTTGCTGCTTGCTGCTTGCTACTTGCAGGTCCTCCGGCAAGCGGTGCAGTATGACGATTAGCGGGATCAGCCCCATGGCCCAGAAAAGTCACCATTCATCCAAGCCATCATGTGACACGTATTCAAAGTTCATGTCAGGTACATGCGAGCTATCATTGGGCTTCACTAATCACTGGGGACATTTGACAGTTAGATCTTTGTTTTCGCATTCGGAATGTTTTGGTTTATTTTGGTGTTGACTAATGAACCCCCTTTCCCCCCAATCGGCCAACCACTGTAAGTACTAGGCAATTGTCTTGCATCAATCAAGATCAGCACTGGTGCCGTACCCTTCCCCTTTCCATTTTCAAACAATTCGCTTGTTTTGCTTCCCTGGCATCCTCCATATCACGGATTGACTACTTATGTAAGTACAGGAGTTGAGACTCTAGATCTATGTAATCCACTGGAACCACCTGGTCAGTCACCAATTTCCAGTGAAGGGAGAGCAGTAATCCTCCTAGACTACCGCAATTTGCTCAGGTACTATGTAGATTTTTTTCTTCGAAATGTGTGCACCAGTTACATCCTCAGTCTGCAGTATTCAATCCCTCGAATAGTTCTTCGTGTGAAATGATATCCGCTGGCTTGGCTAGCTTGACCTTGGGTTGGATGTGTAGACCCGCAGCCCTTAGCATTGCAAATCTCACAGCATCAATGCCATACTTCCTTCCAGCACATTTCTCAGATGTGCATGTTAGTATTTCTCCAGTCATAGAGTCAGCCTCCTCAGACTCTGGATCCGGCTCGATCATTTCTTTAGTCTCTTGCAAGACTTTGTTTAGGCGGGCCATTCTATTCTGCAAATTATCATTGCTTGGGATTTTTTTCGTATTTGAAAATAACATCTTATCAACCTTGGATAACACCACTTGATGGGGTACTTTCTGTGACCGCAACATTTGCAGCATCACACGATCGCTCTCCTTGATTCCGTGCTCGGCATCAACCAGTACGAAAGCTCGTTTGAGCTGTTTCCTCTTCTCCAGATATTTGATGATTTCTTTTCCCCATTCAGGTCTGCCACCGTGTCCATATCCTGGCATATCCAGTACTACTAATCGCTCACTATTATCCTCAGACCCTTCATGCCCTCCAATCGCAAATGCATTCATAGACCGGGTTCGCCCGGGTTTCGAACTGGTATATGCGGCCTTGGTGTTGAGCAGAGCATTGAGGAGAGATGATTTGCCAACCTACAACATGGCAGTGTCAGTACATACTCAAAAATGCGATAACCCGTGTCTTCTTTATCTAAGGATCACAAATAGTATCCAATACAATGGAAAATTAAGCTACAAGCCCAGTAGTATAACTAGAGGATTTGGCTTACATTTGATCGTCCTAAGAAACAGACTTCGGAGCTGTCTCCAAACTCCATGGAATAGAATTGCGATGTAGACCATAAGTGCTTGGGATGTTTTTTGGTGAAAAATCCATTTGCGTGCACAAGTTGAGCTTCTGTGGGTGGTAGAGTGTCCCAGTGGTAGCAGAGTTTAGTTGAAGGAAAATTCATATATTGGGGTATTTGAGCATCATAACCCTGTGACATTGTCTTGAGTCCCCTGAGAACATTGCTCGCAGAGACCACATCTCGTCGGTTTGTACGAGCACATGACTGTATCCTCAAAAGCGTTGACATTGGAAGGGAGTTCGATGTTCAAATGCAAGAGAATATACATATAATAGTTGAACGAGGCTGCAAGGCTGAAAATATGTCGGAAATTTTTGCTGCCGACAGTTCTAGTTCTAAGGTGTGCCAGGATGGTGATTTCACACTCCTCCCTCATCAACCTTCTTCAAACCTCATTCTCATCGGCGCGGGCGACTACAAAAATGTCTTCTATTACGCCTACAAAGCTACGCTCGCTCTACCGTTCGTTTCTCCGCGAACTTCCATCTCGGCCTCTCTCACAAGAATCCCGCTCACCTCTACAATCCCGCATTCGCAGAACCATAGCCTCGGAAACAGGCACGCCAATCGAGCAAGCAGAGCAATTCCTACAATATGTGAAGGCGCAAAGGATGTATGCCACTTTACTTGAGAGATATAACCCTGGGATGAATATGGATGAAGAAGAGCGAGTGCGTTTGACTGCTAGGAGGGTGGGAATGGATCTCCCGGAAGAGTTTTCGTATGGGCAAGATGGAAATGGGGGCAAAGTCCAGTGAGGGTTGAAGCGGTTGTAACGACAACATCGCTCGTGCAAATCAATGGAAGACACGAAATCTTGACGGCGAATAAGATGGAAGGCTGTTGATAGACCCACTACCCAGAGCTTTGGGATTTGGTAGCTCTTGAGGGTTATTCCTGTTCAATGCCTCGTGCGCACACTAAGGACGAGCTATCACCCCAGTATCATACCAGTTTCCATGGGGCCGGAAGATGTTTGTATAAGATATGAGCTTCACTGTACAGATCGAATCGGCAATGAAGTAATGCAACTCCCGGCCTCATTCAGTAGCTAGCTTCAAGACATAAATGATACTTACAACATCACTTACTTTGTGTAAACCCAACCGGTAATGTGTTATTGGGACTCGACATTGCCTCGTTTACCATACGGCATTACGTCGAAGATGGATTGACAATTCATCCATGTCAGATAAGCAATGTGAAGAAAAACAAAATATGGAGCTTCTACTGACAATACTCACTTCGTGCTGTCGCTCAGTGGCATGTCAAGTCGATGAGATCCACTGTGGAATTTTGATACACGGTACCGACTGTGATGAGACTGCCGCCTCGGTATCCAGATGAGGTTTCTCAAGCCTTTTCTCTCCACCTACTTGCCAAGCTCAAGCTAGATTTCCTGTCCAATAGATCGCTTTTGTGAGCCCAAAGATGTCAGATTCAACGTTTCCATCCAATACCACACTCAGATACCCTGATGCCTTTACTCGTACACATGTGTCTAATGGATTGATCAGTCCAAAATATCCACGCTAACATCTCACTGCTAAAGTAGCGATTCCATACCGAAGCAAGGACATGACTTATATCCCCGTAAGCTGATAACTGTTGCAATTATGAGATGCTTTAATCGGTGAAGATGGTAAGGGAAGAAAAGATAAGACATGGGATAACTCTATTTTTAGTTGCCCTATAAAAACACTTTGTTAGTCTCGGGCTCCACATGCAACAAATTTCTCTCCATCATCCTCAAGTAGGCAAGGTGATAATGATGGTCAATGTTGTTGGTCTGTATTCTCTGTTCTCTGCCGGAGACACAAACATGTCCTCAAGATTTCGATAAGAAGGATCATCATGATTTTCTATTCAAAGACTTCCATACCCACATTCTGATTCAGGTACACACCTTGGCTTACCCTCAACAGTGCATATACTTCGTCCATGTCAAACGAAAGCTTCGATGATTCCTGTGCTGTCGAGGCCGTCAATACAACCTTTCAAGGCACGGATACGGTTTGGCGCATGAATGGTTGGGGGAGCGAGGGGGAGCTCGTAAGCGCTGGATATGTCAAATGAAGACTAGCAGACTGGATCCATGTTCAAGTGCCGCTGTATTATCATCTAATTGGCTCAATGCGAAAAAGGTGGACAGAAGTAATCATGCACATCAACTCTGACAACTCCAATCGTGGGCCATGCCATATTTGGATCCCTGAAGTTGGTGGTGTTGTAAGGTAAGGATGGCAGCATCTTTCTTTGCCCATGCTACCATGCTTCAAAAGAAGCCATCTCGCCCCCTCGAATCAAAAAATCCCACTATGACCTAAAGAGTGGTCGATCCCGTAGGAAAAAAAGAGAAATCCTTCAAAACTTGTAAACTACACCTCACATTCAACTCGACTCGTTTACATCTTTATGTTCAAATGGGACCAAAGGCAAAATCGTCTATATAGGACGAAAGCCTGGCTCGAGTGCGTGCTTGAGTGCTCGAGTGTGGAGGTTAAGTATCGTTTGTCGCGATAGCACCTTCGTGTTACTATTTATAGAATCGGGAGACTGCAAAGACACGACAATGAACCCCCATAGAGAGCATGGTTTCCGAAGGAGAATGGAACTGAATCCCATCACAACATCTCTCCAAGTCACTCCTCCTCATCATCAGACTCCTGCATCCACCATTTCTGGAAATCCGAGCTCAGCATTTGGATATCATCCATCACAGTACAGTACACCTCTGAGCTCGGTGCGACAGTACAACCCTTCACAATGGACTTCATCTCCCAGCGTCAGCGGTGGTTCAGATGCTTCGCATTATTCTGCCAGGCCATCTCACGATCCAGATGGTACTTGATTTCAAAGATTTTTTTACGTTTCGAATTACATCCACAGTATGCGCGGGGTAGTAAAAGCTAATAATCAATTGTAGTAGTGATTCCGGCTCCACCCCCATACTCGCCACCGCGAAGCAATAGACCAGCAGGAGGGTCAGATGAGCCTATGTCTTCTCCACCACAGGCATATCGATCTTCGCCAGATATTCCACACACACCCCATACTCCGGCCCCAAGCACCCCACACCCGAATTATCCTCCTCCACCTGGTGGGCGATCGAGAGCCGGATCAAATGATCGACCACATGGAATCTTTGGGTTCTCTAGGAGACCAGCCAATCACTCTGAAAATCCCAGAATGTCTCCAGCAAACAGGGAACCAATACCACCAGTTCCGCCAATTCCAAGAAGAGTTGTGGAACAAACTCGCCAAGAACTTGCAGAGCCTGTTCCGGTCAATGTTCTACCCCCAGGGTCGCGTCGAGCCGCATCTACAGGAGCCATCAGCTCAGCGTCCCCAGCACATTCGCGAGATCCATCTACTACTCGATGGCAGCCTGGAATGCCCCTACCACCGCCTCCACCTGGCGTCCCTCCGCCCCCAAGATCCCAAAGTATGACCCGAACACTCGAGACTGTAACCTCTCCCCCTACACGAAGGCCACCCCCTTCATCTTCTTTAGGTCCAATTCCACCCACCCCACTTTCGCCTCCACCGCAAGCTTCTGCTGCAGCATCAGATTGGCCGCCTGATGAGACACCCACAGCAGCATCTCCTCGGAATCACGTAGGAAGTCCTGCGCTCCACGTCGATACTTCAAGCAATACTTCTAGCGCAGCGACTGATTCTATTTCCGACTCAAGTTCTTCTAGCTTGGCAAGATCACGAGCAGTCAGAGGAGAGAAAAGTATTCGTGAAAGAAGAAGTGAAAGTAGAACTGGCAGGATAGCTTACCCTGAATCGGCTATTGAACAGTCAAATAATCCTTGGGCAGAAGCGATCACTCCTAGTGATATTGTTGTGCCCCTAGCGAGGCGTCAAACCATAACCAAAGCAACTCCGAGGAGCGGAAGATCATCTAATTATTCAGAAACCCCAAGATCGTCCCAACTCATGCAGCACAGTTTGACCACTCCTGACCGTATGAACGGAATAGCTACTGGCTCTAGGGGCTCGACTCCCAGACCAGTGGCGCCTACTCCACCTTTCTCTCCTGAGTCTATCAGGTCATTTACAATAGAACACTCACCATCAGTTCCTTTGAAATCCTTGCCGACTCCCCCACCACAGTCAAGAATGGTTCAAAAAACTCCCAATAACCGTCCACCTTCCTTGGTCATCCCTAAAAATGACTCCACGCTCATCGCTGCTTCGACTGCATCCCAGCCTGCAACGGGTAAATCTGTTGCAAGTCAAATGTCCCAAATGTCCCCAAATGATGATTTCGCCTGCGCCGCTGCAGAGAGACATGAAATATTTGTTCAGAGAGAAGCTAGTGCAACAAATGATACAGACCGTGTACGCATTTTTGCTGAGTTCATTGTAAATGAATCTAGAATTCGTCGAGACCGTTATGCGTCTGCTATAGATGCAATGGGATCCGAGATTCTAGATTTAACTCGGGACTTATTTCGCCCTAATACTGGTCCTCGTAGAGACTCTTCGACGTCTCGTGCAAGTGAATTCACGCCTGAATCGTCGGCTGCGCCAAGATCTCATAGGGGCTCGCTAGTGGGGGCCATGAAAGAGAATCTACAATTACAAAACTCAGAACCAAGATCTGGATCGCGTCCACCTACGAGGCCAACCTCACGCTCAAATTCAAGACCTGGATCTAGAGCTAATTCAGCGGGTCCGCCATCTCCAGTTCCAACACAACAAAATCCACAATGGTGGAGTCAACCTGGCTACATGCCGTCGTTATCTCCAATTCCCAGCATGAGTGTTAGTGAGGCACTTGATGGTGCAAGTTCAAGAGGAAGGCCTTCGAGTAGATGGTGGGAAGTTAGTCAGCATGGATCAGATGGAGTCCCTTCATCAAGATTCGAAAGATCAAAACGGGAATCAAAGTATATGGGTATGCCAAAGGAATTGCGTGAAGCTCTACAATTTGGTGAAGGAGACCAATCTTCCGGATCGCCCATGGAGAATACATTCGGTGGACCGAGCAATCCAGCCCATCTGGGTCCCAACGAATATCCACAAGAGAAGGCTGGCTTCCATCAACCCAATCAAGTATCTCCCGTATTTCAACCAATGGTTCCCCCAGCGCTCGTTCCACGAACGCCCTTCACCCCAAATCCAGAGCACCTTGATGTTTCGAGATTGGTCACATTACCCCCACCTTATCCCCGTCACCACCCAGCAGTCAACAACAATCATCCGGATCTCACAAGTATCCGTACAACAGTTCGTACCCTAAGCGACATCACTGAAGTAACTGCCACTAAAGAACGCTTCTTGCGGGACAGTGCTCAGATGCGGGAAGATCAAAGTACTGCTGCCTCCAAACGCCGAGCATCACTACGTCTTCGTATGCAACGCGATATCGAAGCTGGAACAATCTCGTACGCTGACGCAGCTGCATACGAAGCAGATTCTGTCACCAGCGAACTTCTCAAATCAAAGGAAGCCGCTAAATCTATCTTCGAACTGTTTCAATCTCAAGTCGTTCTTCCTGTCAATGAACTACTCATGACCCGTATTCAATCAGCTACTGATCTTTTCGAACAACTGCGAAGTAAACTTTTCAATGACTCAAGAAACCAGAATCCCACTTCTACCCAAGAAGAAGGGGATGAACAACCAGAGCTCATTGAGAAATTGACCCTTCTCAAGTGGATTTTCGAAGCTCGCGAACAGCTTCACCGTGAAGTTTACGAATTACTCTCAGATCGCAATGACCGTTACAAAGAAATGATAATAACCCCTTATCGCTTGTCCCAAAATATCGAAAAAGTGCGTGGCGCAGAATCCTTCTTCGCAGAAGATGCTCAAAAACGCAAACAAGAATTCGAATCCGAGATTCTCAAGCGTACAGAGGAATTCATGGATATTATTGAAGAAAACGTAGTTCGGGGCGTGGAAGTTCAACTCGGTGCTTTCTGGGATATCGCCCCTTCTCTCAGTCGTTTGGTTGAGCAGATACCGAAAGATGGAGATTTGGAAGACTTTATGATACAAATCCCCAAAGAAGAATATGAGGAAAATCCAAGTTATTATGATTTTCCACTGCAATATTTGTATACACTCTTAGTCCACACCGGTAAATCGACGTATCAGTTTATCGAAAGCCAGACGAATTTGCTCTGTTTATTACACGAAGTTAAAGTGGGAGTAACGGCAGCAAATTGCAGATTAATGGGAACTCAACGCGTAACTCAGGGAGAGGGGAAAGAAGAGGTGGAAAGAGAGTTAGAGGCAGTGAAGAGGGAAGAAGAAGGCAGACTAACAGATGATTTGAAGGAGAAGGTGAAAGTTGTAGAAGAGCTTTGGAGAAGTGGCTTGGGGACTGAGTTGGATGGAGTGAGAGGGAGGATTTTAAGATGGCTGAAAAAGGTCGGAGGCGAGTTGCCACCAGATGACGAGGCGTAGGAGTATAGTGGGCGAGCCATCGCGCATGCTAGAGTGGTAAGAAAATCCTTACTGCATGCACGTATGCATTTATGAGGACGATGTAATCTGATGATATGATTCGATATCTTTACGTATAACGACTAGGATAAGAAGGGTTGGGGGAATAAGTATTCTTGATGTATATATTGACTTCAATTCACGATCGTTTCTGGGGAGCTTAGGAGCAAAATCATTTAGATTGTTGGTGGTAGCTTTTGTTGTATTTTCGATACCCATTTTAGTATTTACATCGTTCTTCTTTTTGGCTATATGAGGTTAATGAAAATTCATGCACATGATTTGATACAAGTTTTCTATGCGAATCAATGAGAAGATTTAATGTTGGTAGTTAAATTTGTGTTCTAAATACCTGCGTCCCTCAGACCAGAAACACACAAGCGATCTATCAAAATCCATAAATGGACAGAGACACTGAAGAAAATCCTTAAACAACATTCTACCTCGATTCCTATCCCCCACCATTCTGTCATTGATTTGGTCCGTAATAGTCATAAGAACTTCTTTTCTGAGCCCTCGAGCTCATGGATCATAGGATGCTGCGTGGGTGGTGAGGGTGAAGGATTTTCCTGGATGTGAGATTTGGAGATTTCATTGTTTTGTATTGGAGTGTGAGGATGGGATTGGAGTGGATGAGGTATTTGATCTCGTTTTCTATTTTGATCTTGGCTTGTTGCATTCAAATTTGTTTTTGGGTCTGCGAAGATCGTGGAACTACGTTCAGATGGTAATCTGTGCAGATTAGATGTCTTCGTCAAGACGGAGTTTTGGCGCGGTGTTTTATCTCTCGTCTTCTTTCTTGGTGTAGCTTTGACGTTTCTCTGAGTTTTGCGAGGCTCTGAATTTGTTGCAGATTGATATTTTGCAGCATTTCCTCTTTTTACCTTGCTTTGTTTATTTGTGACGTGCTCAACTTCTTCTTTCGTCTCTAGTCGAGATCGCGATTCGTCTAGATTGGATGTCTGTTGTACAGTTTCCGTCGAATAGGTTCGGTTTAGTAATCTGTGATTTCGCCATGGATTGTAAGATGGTATTGGTTGTTGGATTTTGATTGATTCTTGTTGGGGAATGTACACTTCTTGTTGGTGGTGGTGGTGGTGATGATGATGATGACTAGGTGTTGGATTCAACTCTGCAGGATGCACAAGCTGCTCTTGCTGCTGCTGAGAGGAGGGAGATGATTTATAACTGGGAATTTGAGATACGCTAGATGGGGAGTTTGTCCAAGATTCGTAGGAGTCATGATGGGACGAGTAGCTGGGCGTTTCTTGCCCTGAGTTTGAGTAAACATGTGAAGTGAGATTGGGATACTGTCTATTTTGCCTATCAACAGGTTCCTCGAGATTTTCCAGTAGTATTTCATCGAGACTGTCTCTCTGTCTTCCTTGCTGCTCATGAGGCTCATATCCAGTTGCGACGTCATCGGGGCTGGTCCATCGATGTTGTGACATAGCATGCGAACGTTCATCATTAGGATTCTTCAGATGTATCTCGAAGTCATGCGTCCGTGATAGACGACGTGGTCGCGGATTATCTTCCTCGTTTACACGAAGTACTGATGAATCTTTTGCTGCAAGACGTTGTACTCGATTCTTTCTGATGCAGCTTATTAGTAGCAATATGAAAAGCACTAAAGTGCAGGTAAGAATGCCGATAATGAGGCCAATGCCAATTTCCGCTCCGACTGGAAGATTGCTGGAAGAATTTGGTTGATCTACTTCATTTCTTTCTACTGAGGATGATGAAGATGTGTCAGTTAACAAAAGATCACGAGCCGTCAGCTTGGACCGGGCATGCACTGCAGCCATTGTTCATGTACAAAATAAATTTTGATAAGTTGTACTGAAAAGCATGTCCACAAACCAGTATGAACGAAAGACGATACAGATCTGATGCATCAATTGAATGATATACAATTTTTTAAGTGATGTACAAGCTCTGGCCCACGACAAAAAGCAAATATTGAACGACCTCATCGAGGCTAAAGTCAAGGATAGGTAATATTTCTGGTATCTTTGAACACTTCAGCCCTATGGGCCACACGGCCTCTGAATCGACCTCTCCAGCATTCAATATTGGTATATTCGCAGCCATACAACCAATAGAATTGATTGCGCTTGAGTTGTTGGTTCCTAAGCGCCGACTTTTCAATATTATTAAATCTACCTAGTGTCGAAAGAACCGAAGACAGTGATGATGCGATGGCCCACTGAGTATGGAATGACGATATAATGACCAACTTTAAACATCTTCTGGCCTATAAGAGAATAGTTTCTTGGCTGTCATTTCGATTTGGCACGCATTGATATCAGTGTGTATCTCTTGTTGGTACTTTTGTAGGGTCGGACGCTGAGAATGGTATTCCGGGGAAAGGGGCTGTGTTGAAAAGGATTTTCTGCGCAAACATTTGTCAATCAAGAACTTGACAGAATGCAATGAACCTCTATTGCCCAAAGCTTTTGCATGCGTTATTACCTGGTTCCTTGACTAAATTACGTGCTGCCAGCCCTCGTTTTTTGATTTCATTCCAGACAGTAGGCAATGTTCTCTGGATTTAGCGAAATAACTGGCTTGGCCTGCGAAATTAATAAGATCCACGAATCAACGGCGTGCAAGTAGTTGAATGCACTAGACTATTAAAGTTGGTCTACATCAGAAACCCTTATTTGAAAGTTTTCAATAATTCCCATACATCTTGCTATATGGAGGTTGTGACAATCTAACAATCTACATCCTAAATCTTTGATAAAATATGACAACGCATCGATGCAGAATTTATGCTATCCACTTCCAAGATCTCTTTTCCACAGAATCAAAGAATCGAACCGCGATAACGCAGAAAGTAGCGCCAGATAAAAGCGCAGCATCAAACAAGATCACCGAACGATAGTTTGCCAACTTGCTCTCCCCCAGAATTTTGCCACCAACCGGACTACCAAGCATAGTTCCGAGGCCTCGAACAAAATAGATAAACCCATTTACGCTAGCGTAGGCCTGGAGTCCAAACACTTCCGCCACAGTCTTCAGGTTCATATGTAAGTAGACTGAGTAGACTGAAATGCACAGAGGTAGAAAAGAAATGACATACCGTTGGAAAAAGAGCATTGTAACCACCACCTGCAACTCCATAAAATATCACAAAGAGTAACCACAATGCTTTGTTACCATTTGCAGTGGTACTCCCTAACCAGAATCCCAATACCGATATAACACACAAAATGACTGTCAGAATTAGAGTATTCTGTCTCCCGAACCTATCGCCTGCAAATCCCGTCATAACTCGACTAATAGAGTTGATACCGTTTGAAACAGCTAGCAACGTGGCCCCAAAAGCAGACGTGTACCCCAAGGCCACAGAGTACTCAGCCAAGAATGTGAGCGGTAGTCCGTTGCCTCCCGCCTGTAAGAAGCCAGCTCCAACGCTGAAGATGAACGCAGGCTTTACGGCCAATTTGAGATCGACGTGAGTTTGTCTCCTTCCTATGAATCGTGATGGAGCTGCAGTAACGGCAATCGGCAATGCAATTATCAGCACGAGAAAAGAAAGTAAACGAAGTGTCCATCTTGGTCCAATCGATGTCAGAAGAAAGCGTATCAAAGGAGAGAAAATGAGCCCGCCGATTCCCGCACCCGATAGGATAAATCCCATGGCTGAGCCACGGTGAGTGGTAAAGTACTCTGGTGCTGTACTGAGAATTGGATAGTAAAGAAACGATGAACCGATGCCGTATAGCAAGCCTTGTGTTAGTAAAAGTTGCCAAACCTAGTGAAACGGTTCAGCGAATGATAGAGTAAAGAGGGAATTGTGATTATCGAACTTCTTCACAAACACTAGCCAATCCAAAGCCTAGGCTCATGAAAGCAACTCCCATCATACAGATATGTTTGGAGCCCTTTGTGCCTAGTCTTGCCATCATAGGATTTACCACAACGCTACCCGCCCATGTGAGACCAGACCCGAGTGTTCCCACGAAAGCCACCAAGGCGCCTTCGTTAACTGTCGATTCTGGAAGCATGGTCTGAGTTTCGGAGATATAGTAGCTCTGAAACACGCCATAGGATTGATTGAGACCAATCGTGATACATATCGTCAAAAAGCTTGAGATAAGAATTGTGATTCGTCTTTGGCGGGTTACAGGCCGTAATTCAAACGCGTTCTGAGGCGACTGGGGCTCGTCTAAAGTTAGAATACCCATTAGATTCGTCTCATTAACCACATGATTTGAAAAGTCCGGAAGAGGATGAGTAGCAGTTGCTTGCGCCATAATGATGCTTCAGTAGATTTTGGGGGGGGGGTATTTCAAGATCAAGATTCTATTTGACCGTTCGAGTCCTAGTGTAATGATATACCCCTTGGGACAGGGGTAAATTATATCTATGAAGAAGCGACTTTTAAATCTGATTCAATAGACGGATACCAAGAAAACTAAGAAGATTGTCGATAATAACAATCGTACAACAATTGAGGAATTGTAGAAGTGATATAGATCATAACGCTTACTCATCTTCATCTGTTAAAACTACCACTAAAACAAGTTACTGCCGGAGATAGAAACGGAGTGGGTGTGTTCACCCGTCAAGTTCCGTCTAATATCCTCGGTTATCATAGCGCAACGTAAATAGCATCTAGACAAAAAAGATGGAGATCAAAACTCAGACCTGCTTATATTCGCTCAGGTTCAAGTTTTTCAAAACGGCAATGGGTAAACAGCAATCTAGCCAGCTATGGAAAATTGATTATTTTTTGCTCTTCATTCTTCAAGCTCATGGTATATCCCCTAGAATTACAAGGTTTGTTGCGGTCATGGTAATGACTACCTGCATCCTCCTCGAAACGCCCATTTTAATCATATGTTTCGCTCATATTGTATCCCACTGAAATTTTATATTCGATGAAATTAAAATAGAATTTCGATCCCTCTATGACGACACCTACTTTCTAAATGCTGTAGAGATATCGGCTCTAGTCCATTCAGCAATAATTTCTCCATCGTAAACATCTCTGCTGATTGTCAAAATTCTGTCATCTACTCTTTCGTACAATCTCTCGCATTGCTGATGCACCTTGATGACAAGCTCTCGACTGAGTCCTGGATCATCCGCATCGCCGAAATGTTTTTCGACTCGCTTCTTGAGAGTTTCAATACCTTTTCTAATTTCCTTAGCGTCATAACCAGCAAGGATTTTCTTGAAAGTTGATTTGGAGTGACTAGGCATTGCCGAAATTCTCGACGCCGATTCACCAGGTTGTCTTGAAAGCATAAGACTCTCAGTGCTTTCTAAGAAATCGAGAAGCTTTCCCAAAGGTCTTCGAATCACAGCACCAAGATACAATGTCATATGTTCATCCATTTCTTGACTAGCATTTTCTCGCCATTCTTCAAGTACTGGATTGGAGCGGACATCCACTTCTTCAAGGTAGTGGTTCATATTTTCGATGAGTAGAATTTGATAATTGAGGGCTTCCTTGTCTTCCGGATCTGCACCTGCAGTTTGGGCACTTGGGTTCTCTCTTGCGATGACTTTTAGAGACTCAAACATGGTTTTGTTCAATCGCGAATATGCATTGTTTACGATTTGTCGAACTTCGAGACCATCAGCGGACATTAGCATCGTTTCTATCGCTAGCGAGAATGAAGGAAATATCCTTATGAAGCCAATAACACCCTTTCGCTTCTTTATTTTGACTTTGGTATCTTCAATGGCACGTATTTGCTCATCGAGAAATTTGTTGAATAGACCCAGTAAACGAGCATGCAGTTTTTGAAGTGTGCGTGCCAGGTATTCCTGGCTTGATTCCTCGAGGTCGACAAGCTTGCGCTCAATTGAAACGAGTATTCCGACACCTTGCCTATTTAATGAATTAGTTCGGTTCTCTAATAAGTTTAATAACAGTGGACTTACAATGGATCAGATTGAAGGGACCAGTCTACGAGTGCTTGCATATCGCCAGCCCAGAAAGCGTAAATTTCTTCCATGGTTTGCACGACACGTTTTGCCAAGATCCGGTTCGGGTCCATAACTTTCGGCCTTCTCAAGTCACCACCTCGTCGTAAGTCTGGTGGTGCAGCAGCGATGGAATCTGCAAAATCGTGTTGCTCTAGTGATGTGATGTGGAAAAATTCTACGATAAAATTTTGCTCCATGCTCATGATTGGAATCATTTCATCTAGAGCTCCCGTAAATACCTCATTTGGAGGTAGTCGACCATCTGCCTTTTCTGAGCTGGATTTGTTGCCTCCATCGCCAATTGGAGATCGTATTTTTGCTAATGTCTGACTCCTTTTTACAGTCAGTTTTCTGGCTGTCGTGGTTGCGAGGCCTTCGGTCTGTTTTTCGGTTTGTGATGTGAACAAAATGTCAGATTCATCCCCGTGTGCTTTCCTAGCGACCCGCTTCCAGGCAAAAACAGCGTCCCTGAACTCGTCCTGGTACAAAGGTTTGCATGAAGACTCGTAATCCAGCAAAAACCTCTCCCATTCATCAGGGGCAACTTCTCTAGCGAACAACATCAGTGGACTGTATCTCCAAAGTATATTTCTGGAAAGATCGTGATGACGTGGATCAAGTTTTCCCTTTCCAGCTGCTCTGGTGATATTGCCACCCTTTTCTCGGTCTAACGCTTTTCTCGTTTCGTCAATTGCAGCGCGGAATTTCATTTGCAAGAAGGAATATAAGCGTTGAAGAAACTCAACGCTCGTAACTCGGTATACATCTTTTTTCTCTTGTAGGACTCGCATGCTTCCGATTTCGCTATTGCCGAAACCTCCAGTTTTCCCAGAACGAACACTACCATCTTCGCTTCTTCTAGGACCAGAAATACTGAGTGAAGGATCAATAGTGACCATAGCTTTGAACAATACAACTAAGGATTTTTCGATCGACTCGAGATCATGAGGTCGCTCTAGCGATGCTGTCTTGAGGCATTCAAGCTGTGATGATGAAATCGATATCGTATCCAATAAAGATTGAAGCTCAACCTGCAACAGCTTTTGATTGGCTGTTTGTACTTGCAGACCTTGTGACTGGGCTTCGATGTAGGCAATATCCTCGTTGAGTGTCTGAAATGGTTGATTAATACACAAAATTCTGCAGGAAAGCATTTGTGGAAGCAACTTACGCCAAGCTCCACAAGATACAATGTGAGCAAACCATCAAGTTCGTCACATTCATCCATACACGTATCCAGTCCTCTTTTGATCGCTTCAACTCGCTCATCCTCCTCTTCTAATCGGTTTAGCCAGCCTCCAGCCTGAACCTTGTTGAGCTCTCGCTCAACGTCATCTTTCAAAGTATCGATAACTTTTGTATGAACACCTTCTCCTACCCATCCAAACTCATCCCAAGCATTGACAAGATCGGAGCCTCGACCATCCAAGAAACTTGGGTCAATACCCAAAGACGCTAACTCTTTCTGCATTGCCTCGGAAGCAGATTTTGGTCTTCTAGGTTCGCGAACCTTTGGCTTGTCGAGTGAACCTGGGTCGGATGTCTTTGAAGAACTTTCAACAGTACCTGGTATATCCTTATCAGGGACTGTGATCTTGACTTCTGGAACAACCTCAGGATTAGCTTTACGTGCCGCTGACTTCTCTGGAAGGGCTTCAACTGGAGGAGATAGGGCTTCGGGCATAGCAGCAGGCACAGCAGCAGGTGCAGTAGCAGGTACAGTAGCAGGCGCAGCAGAAGGGGTAGCATTAACTGTAGTTGCGCTATCACTACTTAATGCCCGAAGCAAGGAAGGTGCTGGGACCACACCGGTTATACCGTCAGGACCGTTTGGAGATTTCGCTGCCAGTGCTGCTTCTCTAAGACGTTCGGCAGCACCACCAGCACGAGGCTTAAATCCGTTTGCATTTTTAGCAGCCCTAAGAAAGGTAGTAGCAATGTCACCCTTAGATTTCTTTTTGATCATTGGTCCTAGGCCTGGGCGCAGTTCCTCATCCTCTTGATCCTCTGCTGATGGTGAAATGGGGCTAGTAGGTGAAGCAATAGGAGAGACGGGAGAAGTCACAGCTGGCGCAGGTTTAGGAACTGGCGGAGGCTCATTCTTGCTGCTGTCTCCCATATCATCGCGGGGTGTTTCCAATGCTGCTGGCTCTGTAAGCTTGCTATCTATGCTACCATTTCCATTGGTATCTCGTTCGCGAGGTATCGATCGTTCGCTACTCCGGGTAGGAGGGCGCATATCATCTCTCCGCATACCAGGACTAGCTAATGGCGCCGGCACGATATTATCCATTGAATCCGCACCACGCAACCGAGATGCATCTCCAATATTTGGCATTGGCGGCCGACGTCTCTCCGGTGGTATCGTTAGTGGAGCAGGCATTGGCGGCGCATCCGCTGACCTGTCTCGTTTCGGGCTCGGGAATCCAGCATCAGGAGGACCTCGTTGGGAATTTGGCGTTACACTCCTATCAGGGAAGCGACCAGGTGTGTTAGGTAACCCATTGGTACCACCGCGTGAGCGAGGTGGTAAGCTGCTGCTGTCGTCACTGCGCCCAAAAGATTCCTGGCTTGGATTAGCCCCCTCCAATCTACGAAGACTTGCTTGACTCTGCTTAGGTGTAACACCAGGTAGCTTAGCACTGGGGTTCGGCGAAACATCGCGCTGTGGTCGCATAGGAGGTCTGGAATTTTGTTGTGGAAAAG
Source organism: Botrytis pseudocinerea (assembly GCA_019395245.1). NCBI lineage: Eukaryota > Fungi > Ascomycota > Leotiomycetes > Helotiales > Sclerotiniaceae > Botrytis > Botrytis pseudocinerea. Next base: position 259,679 of record JAHXJK010000136.1, read on the forward strand.
CTGGACCAGCATTGGGCGGCATTTGACCTGGTGGGCGTTGCATAGCATCTCGGCTAGGTTGGCTACGAAGTACAGGCTCTCGGGACGGTTCGCGCTTGAACGGTCGACTTTGGTTCTGTTCATAAGGAGAAGATGCGGAAGAGGATGGTTGCTGAGGTTGTGAGGGCCGCCGCATCTCTTGGGGCGGAGGTTGTGGTCGTGCAGCAGAGGAAACACCAGACAATTGTTCTCTCTCTCTAGAGTCGAACCCAATAAGTTCTGGCGCCTTTCCACCAGTATATTTCGTGTAAATCTTGACCAAGCTTGCGATGAAGAATTGCTTCTCTTTCTGAGTATTGGCCTGCCAATAATAGGGCTTTCCAATTGTTACAATAAATCCCATTCCGCCGGCCCATTGCTTACGTTGCTCTTCCTCAGCGCTCGCAGGCACTGCTCCACTGAAAGACTCTACCGCAGATAGATCATCGAGCATCCAAGTTTTGCCTATTGAAAAGCTTCCGTTCGCATTCTCCCTAGCTTTGTGCATACGGACTCGTCCAGATTTGCGCACTGCAACGATGATAAGACGAGGCTTTTTGGCATCTGGATTCGCGTTTAAGGGAGGGGGTGTAGAGGGATAGGCAGCATCCTCAATGATTCTAATGTGTGTGATGTATGATTCCAATACTAGATGACGGAGGAGTTAGCTGGCACCTTCAGCGCAAACCGGACTAATCTTACAGGAGCCATCTGGATCCTTTTTCCCAAAACAGCTTTCGATAATTCGTCTCTTCTCATCTTCGAATCTTTCCGCCCTGCTCATACCACTCCTGTCGCTGCCAGTGACCCCGCTAGAGCCAGTTCGTATAGAGCCGTCCATGTGGCAGGCGGAGCCACGTTCGTTAAATCGAGACGACTGTTCTGTGTATCCTTTTCAATCATTTATTCGTGAAGGCGACTTGGAAGTTGTTCTGCAGTTGGCTCGAAAATCATTTTTTGGAATTGATAAATAGCATTCAAAAGTCACAGCACAACTCACATGGAAACAAGAGTATATGAGGTGCAAGTCTGATATTGGGTTATTTGGTGCTTATAGTTTGACTCCAGCTTTCGAGGTCTTGTTCCCTGACATCAAACCAGCGAGCACGCAGGCACCATTCGCATTACATAATCAAGGACCTTCGAGACGGGCATAATAAGAACCGATCTTTGGCCATGCGATACTCGTACCTTTCTTGAGTCTTCCAATTCAATCATCAATATCAATAGAGTATTTTGATGGAGAGATCACGAACAACGCGGTAGATCAATTGAATCTACAATATTCTGCTATGCAAAAGAGCCAAGGATACCTAGGCTTCAAGAATGGGTCCCTATATACCTACTAATAAGTCCTCTCACCTCCAAACCCTCATGAACTCTTGCCAGGCTTTGGCAGTCGAGGCGGACTCGTACGCCGCATCAGACCAAACGGCACTAATCTTATTGTAGATTAGCCGCTTTCCATCATTTCTCCCTCCCTTGGGAACTTTTTTTTTTCTGCCGATAAGCTGTAATTTTTTAATTTTTGCGAACAATCCCCAACCCAATACACCTTCAATTACATTCATTGAGTATGAGGCCCAAGCAGAACAAACGCAGCATGGCGGATAATGCCAATATGCAGGCATTGGGGAAGAGAAGAACACCTGCTGGTCAACCACAACCAGATTGGCTTTTCCCTGCTGGCTCTGGTGCTGATGCCAATCAAGCCTCAGCTAACAAATCTGGCAACGATGGACGTTCGAAAAACAAACAGGACAAAAAGATTGCACAAGATCTTCTCAACCGTCGAGATGCAGGCGAACCCCCAAAGTCTGGAATTCCTTCTCATTTACTCGATCTTGTCGGCAAATTCCTCGAACAGCACGAACTTATGCAAACTAGTCGCACCTTGAAGACTGAACGTCGCAACCGAGAGGACGCAACTGCAGGTGGCAACAGCCCTACCACCTCTCTTGAAAATATCTACAATGAATGGCAGGCGTCCAAAGAGGAGATTGCGGCACTCAAAGCTGCGGCCATTAAAAAGGACGAAACCCCAAAGCCAAAGGCAGCCAAGGCTTCATCTGAGGACACCTCGAGCAGTAGTAGTAGCAGCAGTGATAGTAGTGATTCGAGCAGTGAGGAAGAAAGTGGAGGGGAAAGTGATGTCGAGATGGCAGACGCTCCACCGGCCAAGAAAAACACTCCCCGAAGATCTTCCTCGTCTCCCTCCTCTTCTTCGTCCTCATCGTCCTCATCGTCCTCTTCGAGCAGTTCCGATAGCGACGCTGATGATGAAGATGATGCGCCATCAGTTGTCAAATCTCCCTCGCCAAAACCAAAAGTTAACACTTTAAAACGAAAGGCTACCTCAGATAGCGATGCATCGTCATCCGATTCGGATTCAAGTTCAGAAGAAGACGCCCCGAAATCCAAGAAGGCCAAGACAGCTGCTACTGACAAAGAGTCTTCAGCGTCTTCATCGGAATCTAGCTCTGAAGACGATTCTAGCTCTTCTGATTCGTCCGACTCCGACTCCGATTCTGACTCTGACTCCGACTCCGATTCCGATTCTTCTACACAATCAATTGCGAAGAAAACGCCATTGCCTGATTCTGATTCTGATTCATCTTCCGACTCTGGTTCCGACTCTGGTTCCGACTCTGATTCCGAGGGCGATTCTGGCAAAGTTACAAAGAAAGAGCCAGAAGCTAGCTCAGACACCAGTGAGACTCTTTCCGAAGGCAAGGGGTCATCTAATGACAAAGTATTAGATCCCCCATTGCCACCAATGCCTGCCGCGAAGCTTCCTAGAAAACAAAACGTACCATTTTCTCGCATTCCAAAAGACACCAAAGTCGACCCGAGATTGTCCAGTAACGCATTCGTACCATATGATTATGCGCAAAAGGCTCATGAGGATTTGATCGTTACGAAAGGCAAGGGTTTCACCAAGGAGAAGAACAAGAAGAAGCGTGGAAGCTACAGAGGCGGTTTCATTGACGTTGAGGGAAAAAAGGGTATTAAATTCGACGATTAGAAACCTACCTTTTGGATTGGTAGCTTGATAATGAATGGATGCCAATGTTTTAGCACAAGAAAGATTTTAGACCTTTCAGGCGATCGAATTGGCTGGGTAGCAAAGGAGCGTTTGGCGCAAATTCACATAATAGAGTAGTTTCGCTACATTCATAATACAAAAGTTGTCCTCTGTACATGATAACCTTTTAGACTTCATCTTCTGCACACCGACTTCCTCTTCGTGAGCGTTTTGAGACCAACCGGGACTGGACACCAATGACCACGTCTGTGTGCTTAATTTTAAGACTTCACGTACTCGATGTGTTCACATACTTCACAACAGAATATGTTCTCCACTGAGATGACAGCTCTGAAATGCTTGGGTCAATGTGTATGACGCCAATATCCCAATTGCCCAGAGCTGAGCTCTAGAAGTACTGTATGTGTGTGCTGTACAAGTGCCGATGAGTATTCGGCGAGTTTCATACAGCCCGTGTGGACAGCAGATGATGGCATCCCCAACGTAAAAAGGCCACCGGTAATGGGCCAAGATGGTCAATGTCAACCATACTCTGCATCCGAGCATGTACCAGGTATATATATACTAGGTGCCCGGGGAGCAAAGTTCCAGTGCCATGGTTACACAAGATCGCCTTGTATTCAGCCTTGCCTTGCATTGCCATGCTTGATCGATGATAAGCAGGCTGCTTATCTTGATAACCACGAGGCAAAAATCCCCTCATCAACCATCAGCCATTGACGCTTGTTTACGATTCTTCTCTAGCCTTTCATAATACTTATTGTAGAACGTAACCACGACATTGTCCTTTCCTTACACAATTCGCTCTTCAACAACCATACACAAAAAGCACCTTTATCTTGACTTAATTCCGGTACAGAATTTGGCAGCCGCTTGCAAAATACAACCCAACGCAGGTCTGGCGCTCTCATCACACAGGCACGAGGTCTGCAGCCAATAGGGAGCTCTGAACTCTGATCATCGAGTGAGATTGCTGTGTGTTTGCGCAGAGTGGCTGAGTTCTCACAAGGGCACTCCAGCATGCGATCGTGACAATTTTTACAACATCTCCAACAAATGTGGGCAATCTGGCAACGACAATCTGAACGGATACTTATATGTTGTCTATCTGGCTCTATAACGCTATCACGTTGTACTGCTTGTAGAATATTGTGATATTCATACTGGATGGGATGGGTGTTTTGTGCTCTGTACTAAAAGACGGCGAGGAAGCGCCGGATAGCGAAATTAAAGAGATCCCGAGAGAGAAGCCGAGAGCCAGAATCTCAAAGATGTCTCAATCTGGAAGACTAGGGATAAAGACAGAGGAAACCTGCCGTCTCGCGATTGAGAAAAGAGAATTCGACACTCCAGAAGATTATAACAAAGCTCTTCAGGCTCTTCAGCTAGTTGAACGGAGAACTGCATTTGACGCGAAAGCTGAAGAGTTGGCTTCAGATGTGGAAAAAAGGGCGGCAAAAATTGTTCAGAGAATCAGAAATTATGATTGGGACAATACTTATGGAAAATCAGTCGACGCGAAAGGTCTCGCTACCGGAAAGAGAACTCAAGGAGAGCACTTTCTGGGAAACGTGGATCTCATCAATCGTACGGAGTTGATGAAGATTGCAAAACGAATGCCAAAGGGAGCTCACCTTCATATTCATTTCAATTCATGCTTGCCTGCACGGTTCTTGATCAAACAAGCTAGAGATATTGATGCAATGTACATCCGTAGTACTCTACCTCTCACGTCACCGGAAAATTACACAGCTTCACGAATCTCTTTTATGGTAATGACACCTCATGAAGCGACCCACGTGAAAGGAGAGGAGAAAGAAACTTATGTTCCATTGGGAGATATCACGGATATTGATTATGTTTCCAACAGATGGATGCCATACAAGCAATTTCAAAGGCAGTTCAACTTTGTAGACGAAAACGAGGAAAGATTAAGCGGCACATCTGGTGCCGAAACATGGCTCGAGAGAAAAATGTTGATTTCGGAAGACGAGGCTCATGGTTGCTCTCAAACTGGCCGCGGGTATGTATACACATTCGATGGGAAACTCTATGGCTAACATAATTAGTATCTGGGAAAAGTTTAATTATAGGACTCAGATGATGAAAGGATTATTTGCTTATGAGTCGGCATTCAGGAGCTACACCAAGGAATGTATTAAAGATTTTGTCGAAGATAACATCCAGTATGCTGAGATACGCCCGAATTTTATGGCTACAAACTCCCTCAAGTCTGATGATGGCACAAAAACTATTGGCAATGAGGGGATTATGAAAATCATCGACGAAGAGCTTCAGCAGACAATGCAAGAGATTCGAAACAAAAAACAGTACTTCGGTGGTATGAAAGTCATTTATTGCACACCTCGCTCATTCGATAGAGGCAAAATCGAGATGGCGTTAGACGAGTGCATTGATTTGAAAAAGAAGTATCAGAAACTACTTTGTGGTTAGTGTGCTTTAAATGTTAAACCTACACACTTCCACTAATGAGAATCTAGGGTTTGATCTTGTGGGCCATGAGGAGATGGGAAACGAGCTTCGACATTTCGTGCCCGAGTTTCTTGCATTTCGTCGAAAATGTCGAGACCAAAAGCTGGATATCCCATTTATATTCCACTGTGGGGAGACGCTGGAGGTTGGCGGCGAAGTGGACGGCAATCTTTTCGATGCGATATTACTAAACGCGAAGAGAATAGGGCATGGTTATGCAGTCGCAAGGCATCCTATTCTCATGGAAATATTTAAAGAAAAGAAAATTGCCATCGAATCATGTCCTATCTCTAATGAGGTTCTTGGTCTCACTCCGAACATTGCGGGACACAATCTTCCGGTATTACTGGCAAACAATGTGCCTTGTACGATTAATAGCGACAATGCTACATTTTATAGGCATGTTCTCTTGATTCCTATCAAACAAGCGTTCACTAACAAACAACAGATCATCCTTATCTCATGACTTCTATCAAGTAATGATCGGCTCTGAATCAATGTCTCTTCATGGCTGGAAACAACTTGCAGAGTGGAGTTTAGAATATAGCTGCCTGGACACTGAGGAGAAAAAAGACGTTGCCAAGGAATGGACGACGCGATGGAGAGGTTACTGTCAGTGGATTGTTGATGAGTATGGTTGGGTAAATGAGTGGACACCAGCGTCTGGTCGACATTGATTATTTACCAAGATGATCAAGGGGGCAAATGATGTTACACGTTCATCGTGCCTCGCTCAGGCTCTTTCGTTGATTTCGACTTCATTTAATACCACCGACTGCATGTAAGATGAGGCTGTGGGCTGGGAATCAGAAAATGGGTGGAACGAGATGATTGTGGGCGTTGAGGCGCACGAGATTTTGATAAACGAGTCACAACGAGAGACGACTTCTTACTTTGGATTTTGGGTGTATTATCTTGATTGTTATACTTGATGAGTTTTACTACGTTTTTACCATATTATTTAATTATGACTCTTGTCTCAATATCTGCCTCCTATGAATTTATCGTTGGAGTTGTACAAACTCTGAAATGAATCCAACACGAGCAATAAGAAACGGATGAATCCAGCTGTTACATTCAGCCTCAAGACGATCACATGCCTAGACGGGTACGGGTAGGCATCTACAAATATGTGGCATGGTTTCGAGTTCGGAGACGGCAATACGGCATTATTGAACAGATGGCCATTGTCTGTCATCCAATCGATTATTTAATGGCAACGAAAATAGAAAATAAAATCAATATATGCAGCAGGTGTTCGAGTCTCATCGACCACACATAGAACAGCCATATCTTATATTAACCGTGGACTCCGCGTATAATCAATACCCCTTCATTTACGAACGAAGAATGTCCTTACCCCTCCCCCCCCCCAAAATTGAATGATAGGAAATAGATTCAAGTAACTGAATCGCCTTTTCTTCTTCAGAGTCCCCGCTTGCTGTGCCGCCTCCTTACCTCTCTCTTGAAGTCCAAAGTTTCATGCATGCATAGCCGCCGAATGTAGATTTTGCTGAACATGAACGTATTGACAAACGGAAAATAACCGGAAAATCCACCAACGAAACAAAAGTCAGATGAACATGTGGTTAGAAAACCTTGAAAATGCGAAACAGTGGGGGACTAAAGGGCGCTGCTAGTCTCTCGAGGGCCTTAAATATCCACTTATAGGGCTTGGCCTGCACTATTTTATAGATTTAGTTTAGACGGGACTCACGGGAGGAAGTCACTGGGGCTCTAGAGTGGTCTGAACGCTGAATGGACGCTAAATACTAGGACATAATCGCTAAATTCCCATGACGACTTCAGAACTAACAGGAAATTTACACTCTCGAGATTTTTGGGGATGTACAAAGTATTCGAATCATATGATGAAACTCTTTTCAGTAGCCAAGAAAGGATATCCAAAGTATATCTTATACCAAACATTCAAACCTCCCACAAGCTCCAAATTCATGACGCCGCCAAACAAACCTTCGTTATATAAAAGAAATGAACGAAGTAGGCTGATGAGGTGTGTAAATAGATACAGGCACAGCCCTCTGACACATCCCCTGTAATGGTCTCTCCGACCCACGCGCTACTGGCTCCGCGTTTTTCAGCTCTCAAGGCTTGTGAGACGCGTTTCCTCTTTTGGGCCCCTTCTTGAAGATGGAGGGGGTATGGAATGGGATGATATATACTAGGTAGGCAAGCTTGCATGAGGCTCTGTGAATTTCTTTTTTCATCTTCCCCTATGATCAATAAATATACGAGGACTTCTTTTCTTGGGGGGATCAAGAGACAAACGAAAATAAAAAGAGTAAGATACTGAAAGAGTGGTCTTTGGCAAAGTGCAAATTAAAATCTACGACTTTGAGACGTGTGTGAGGAAAGAGGAAACAGAAAGACGGCAGGCACGGTTGCTACACTTGACTCGAAGGCAAACCTCGAAGACTTGACACAATAGCCATCGGGTAATAGACCTTCGGCACAGTATTCGAGATGCCAAATTCATGGTTTCCCTCGGGGAAAGAGGCTAGGTATGTTATTCGCATACTTCTCATCTCCTGTTCATAGACTGACAACTACGACAGAGAGGGATGGCGATTAGATATTGTGTCGCTTTTGGCAGTCATAGGGGAGTCTGCCATGGCTGATCACTCTCAGACTATGACCTCGTCTTGGATGTGTATGCTCCCCCGAATCATTCCCGCCCCACAGGTCCTCCTCAAATCTTCTCGTCCCTCTCGAATGCCACAAGTCAACGCTGCTGTGGTCGGTGTACATAATGGGGTCTATGTACAATCACTCAACTTCTTCCCAAACATCATACATCCAATAGAAGAACTCAAGCCTTTCGAGTTCAAAGTCTTCGAAATCAGTCATGCAAATGCCTCTGCTCGGTCGGCGACTCCACCTACACTCTCGAACAAGGAGAGACAGGTTTCGGCTACTAGCAGTATCGAAACTCCACATTTAGAGAGCGGAACAATCCCTCAACCTCGACGCCGGGATACGCTCAGAGCCAAAATCACCCATCATGGAACCAATGTTGACAACAAGAAACCCCACGTACCAGCCAGATTCTGGTCACCTCTCAACTGTCTTTCTCTGATATCATTCCTCTTGACTATCGGACTTCTTATATGGGCTGTATTGACCCATGACGGAACAGCATGTGTTGCACTCTTTACTATCTCCCTTGCCTCATCAATTGTCGGTTACGCATCTTATTGGTCACCCGCACTCATGAATCGCAACAATAACATCAAAGTTCCACTGGGCGATGTCGTGATCCGCACCAGGGAAGGAGCATTCGTCGTAGTTAAATGTAATGAAGAAGTTGCCAGAGAACTATATAACGGAACTGAGGAATGCCAATATTCTGTTGGCACGGATCTCTACCGAGTACTTGTCGGCATCGGTACTTGTCTACTCATGGTTTCGGTCGTGCTTCTTGGAAATTGTGATTTTCAAATGCAAATCTCTATTGGTGCGTCTTATATCGTTCTCAACGGCGCATACTGGGGGGTAGCTTTGATGAACAAAAGGAAATTCTGGGATCTTTCGAGTTACAAATGGAAAGATATTACACCTGATTATGCGAAAGGAGCAAATCTGGAGCAAGACCCGAACAGTGTTGAAGGGAGACCCTCTTTCACTAGAACATTGTGGTACGCGATCTTAGAGACAAAGAAAATTGGTTGGGTGAAGACGAGTGGGGCTGCACCAACGACAGCGAAGTGGGAGGAATGGTTAGGAAAGGCAGAAAAAGCGGCCATCAGGGGAGATCTGAGATGGGATGCTGTGCGCCAGAAAGATGCGACTGTTGGCGAATCGGACTCAGTGCCGCAAGCTGAAGCAGCATTCAAAGATACGGCTGCGGAACATGCGCCTGCAGTCCAAATTCCAATGGCAGATCATATCAACACTGAGTGAATATGCGGCCCACGCTTATTACCTATAGATATAAAGAATCGCCTACTATCAGCACCAACTCACGGACCTGATGGCGCAGTAGGCAAGTCCGTGTTCCAAATGAACGCCTGTTGAGTTGGTGTGTAACAGAAAAAACGTACGGAAAGCCGATGTTTCTGGGAGCGACCCCAGTTTTGCTATTTTGATGGTCTATTTTTGTCCTTTTGGGGGTCGGTGGACCTCGGATGATGGATGGATAATTGGGCTTGGGATGGAGGAAGATAATTTGAGAGATGTGTTCGAGATACCCTGATATTGAAGAGATGACTACATAGTCACTTTTAAGATTGATTAATAAATGATTTATTTGTCTTGGTAAATTTAGCGTTGCATCTTTGGCTGTTTTATAGGAAGGGAGAGGTCTCATCATTGCTAGGTCGTTTTAGAGGCTAGAAGAGATGGATCAATAGAATTTCATGTACATGTCTAGATGACAATGAGTGTGAGTTTAAAGGACTCTCTGGTGTTTGTGCACTGGTATAGATTGTTATATTTCCTATTCTTTGAGCTTTCACACCCTACATTTGTCTTGTCTATTCATCTTCAATGTTGCTGTGTTCTCTATCTACGTCTCGCCTTTCCACATTTCGTCTCACTTTCTGATAGTATTCAGACTCCGGTTGTATTCAATTCCTGACACCCTCGCTTCCCCACTTTCTTCGCTATATATCTATCTCGACTTTGTATTCAAAAAAAATCTCCTTTCCAATCTTACTCCTCCATCTCCAACTCATCTACTTCGATCTCTCGATCTTAGTATTTTCACTTCCACTCCTCCTCCATCAACTCAATCGAACAGTCTTCAAATATAGAAGAATCAAAACAACAATGGCCACCCCAACCGAAGCAAGAGTGAGTATCCAGTTCAGATCCGCTGGTGGCGCAATATTGATAGAGCGATAGATACCTCATGATATAGTCATCGATCCTGAAGGTGATATATCGATACATCTCATCAAAGAGGAAACCACGAGACACCCTGTGACTGGTGAGAAGTCCACCATCGAAACTACCATCGCTCATTATAAGGTCTCGAAGAAGGTTCTCAGTGAGAGTTCTCCAGTGTGGGATGCCTCACTTCGGGGACATTTCCGAGAGAGCAGATCATCCACCATACCCGTCTATTTTGGTACTTTGAAGAGTTTGGAACTTTGGTTTCGCATCGTTCACGATGTCATGGTTGATGAGATGCATGGTCTTCAAGTTGTGGACGTATATGAGGCCATCGAAGTGTGTGGAAACCGCGGATGGGATATCTCCAAGTTGAGTAAGTCGAGCTGGGCTAGAGAATGGATGAATCGTCAGAAGTACAAGGAGTTGGATCTTTATACAATGAGTCGGCTCATCTATCTTGCCAAGGAGCTGGACTTTCCCAGAGAGTTCATGTACATGACCCAGAAATTGGTGTATAGAACAGCAGATCACATCAAGGACAAAAACCCAACAAAGCACCAGCACCTTCATCTTGATCACACTGTCATCAGTAAGTTGGTGCATTACTCTTATTCAAATCAATTTCTAATGTACAGTGCAGATGCACTCAACGGCGCCAAGGGTAATCTTCGCTGTAAAATCCTCAAAGGACTCTTCACGCCCGTCGGTGTGTTCCTTCAGCAGAGTTGCGAATGCAGGAAAGATTCTCCTTACGAATACTGCAAAGGCCTCTCACACACGGGAATCTGGCCCTTGGAAAGTCATATGAAGAATTCAGCCCAGGAAATCCTCGATACTTTCGATGAATTCAAGTGCGACATGCCCGAGAATGCGTGTTATGGATGTCGCTTCCGTCTGAGCGATTCGTCGGTTGAAAGAACTGGTGAGCAGGTTCAAGAACATTTTGATGGTCTCTGTCTTGACTGTATGAGCATTTCTAAGCCAAAGGATGGTAGGAATGTCGATGCTGCTTACTGGCAGCATGATACTCTTAAGCAGTATAGCAAGGGATGCAGAGTGCAACATGATCAGCCGACATGGTATTGGTCATTCATGGGCCGGAAAACCCAGATGCAGGCACACCAGGCGGCGAGACAGAGATAGAGAATGTTTGGGTGGTCGGATTTGGGTAACTGGAATGGCGGTGGGATAGCATGGTGCGCGAGGGATATTTTATGGCGGGTTAGATATCGGTCATGATGCGTAAGAACGTTTCGCCCGTTGCAGACGATTCAGATGACACACGAAATTTTAACAGCGTTGGGTTTTACAGTTTCTCTTCCCCTACCTTTTCAGAAGATTGTGGAGAGCGAATGGACTATGAGTTGTTCTCTTAGCCTGGCTTTTAACAAAATGATTGCGCGTTTTTAAGTCATACAGATTATACAAGCACACTTCGTTATTTCCCTGCTTTGAGTGTGACGCGAAAGTGTTGGATCATGGAAAAACAGGAAGATTTAACACACAGCACAGTCTGCATGTAGAACGAGTTCCTGGAGACAACTTTAAACCCCCCGAAAATCTCCTTGTATCGGCTGCACACACCAGCTTGTGAGACTCCCTCTATCTCCGTTACTCTATAAGTCCCAGAAAAAAAATATACATATAAATACCTAATACACGCAGCCCATTTTCGCCCAAACCTTTCAAATTTCAAATTACCCCATCAGTGCAGTGATCGAATTCCAGATCGATGGTTCGCCGCATGCATAGAATATCTTCAAGAAATATGATACCATTGGGATTCCAAACAGAACACCAAGAACATACACGTACACAGAGACTATAACCAAGGATTCTCATTGCATCATTGCGAATCCTCGTATCAAAACTTTCCCCATCAACTTGTCAACATGAAAGCCGCGAAGTTCGCTCATGAAGTATATGTGCATATTTTCTTCTATCCAAAATACTATAGAAAGAAGACACGTTATCTTCTCGCTCGAGTGTATAAGACCTCAGGTGAGATTTGTTGATACCTGGACATTCTCAGCTGAACGGTTGTGAACCAAACATAATAATCACAATGACTTCCGGTCACCGACTAATAAGTATTATAATAAGCCTGTTGAATAATAATCTTAGAGGAATTGCAGAACCAAGGGGCATCTAATAAATATACCTTTCGGGCAAAGTGATGTGTCCATTTTGATTTGAAGCCCCAGAAGAAAAAAGGCCATCCATCGCATGTTGTCGAAGCCCCGACAGACTATGAGTCGTCCCGCTAGATCAAATGGCGACTCATTAGTGGCTCTAAACAACGATTGAGTGATTTGAAAAAAAAAAAAAAAAGACTTGGGGCGTTGATGCCGAAAAGATGCTCGTTTATTCATTCTTGGGTAGCATTAGTGGCGAGTTTTAGATTGGGTGGTGAGAATACTCAAGCTACCTCGCGCAGGTCTTGTAATCGCTCTCTTGATTTTGCGTTGCGTCTCAAGAGACGGCACCTTTAATATCACCGAACTCTTCGAGATCACAGTAGAGCACTCATCATCGATGTGCCAGTTGAAGTTGCTAATTAACAAGTTCTTGGAACCACATCTTCTTCAGTAGTCAGCCTTCTTGGTCTTTGCCTTCCCAGCAGATAGATGCCTCTGGGTGGAGGTTCTTTTTAATCTTGCTGGTTTTGATCGTGGTACTCTCCTGACTGACAGAGGGACTGAACTCAATTCTTCTATGAATGATGACAAGGAGAACAAACTAGTAACGCAAACAAATTCTTTCAGTGATGTTGGTGCTATGGTACGTGGATCGATTTCACAGAAGTCGAAGGCAAAGTAAATTTAAAGAATTTTCAGAAAATAATTAACTTCAAATCATTTTGTAGGTCACTTGGTCGGGCTGAATGCCAACCAGACTCTGAGGACACATGTCGGCCGACTAAGCAGGTATCACAGCTCAAGCACCTCTTCATAAGCAGCATAAGCAATTTGTCTGCCACATATTGTAGGGAAACCAGATGCAAAGGGTATAATACAATCATTATGGTAATGCTAAAATACATACATGGAGATACTATGCCATCAGAGCTTGCTTGTTGGTTGGAAAAGAGCTGAAGCTTTGTTCAATGTCTCCACAGCCTCCTTCTCGATTCTCTTGCACAGTACCTCACACGTGGGAATGTCGTGAATGAGACCAATTACTTGGCCAGCGGTCCAAACCTAAAAAAATAATTAGCTCATGAGTTGTGAGTGTTGAGCTATTGATACGTACTCCGTAGTCGGGGTCTCCAGTAGTGAAGACTTCTCTACCTCTCTTGCCGCTTACATAAGGAGCAACCTCCGAAAACTCTCCAGTCTTACTCTCTTGCTCAATTTTTACTGCCTGTGCAGTAACCTTGTTTTTATACAAGCGAGAGGTGTTCTTCCATCTTCGAAGAACAAGCTGAGTATCAACTTCAGAAGCCTTGACAATCTCCTTCTTGATATTTTCGTGTATTGGTGCTTCAACGGTACACATGAATCGTGTTCCCATGTTGATCCCTTCAGCACCCAAGGAAAGTGCAGCCGCAAGACCTTCGCCATCAGCAAATCCACCAGACGCGATGAAAGGAACTTTTAGCGATTGTCTAGCTCTGCTAAGGAGGATGAAGTTGGTGATATCAGTTTCACCAACATGCCCAGCACATTCGAAACCATCGATGCTTAGAAAATCAACCCCAAGCTTCGCTGCACTCTCTGCATGTCTGATGGTCGTACATTTATGTAAAACGATTATTCCAGCAGCCTTCAACATCTTTATGATAGGGCCTGGACTGTTTCCTGCTGTCTCGACAACTTTAATTCCCTCATCAATAGTGACTTGTGCGTATGCACCGTAGCTGGGAGAAATCACGGGTCAGCTTGGGTTTGCAAGTTTGGCGGCTTGACGGCCATGTTGTACTCGCGATACACAGGCACGGAGCAAACGGCGAATCAACATGAGATGAGATTGAGATCTGCGGAAACTTACTCCGGGGGATTAATCGAAGGTAACAGTGTGATGTTTACACCAAATGGCTTCTTCGTCATTTCCCTACATCTTCGGATCTCTTTGCGGAGATCTTCTGGAGTGGGTTGCGTTAAAGCTGTGAGGATACCCAACCCTCCGGCATTGCTCACGGCGCTTGCTAACTCCGCATATCCCACCCATTGCATACCACCTTGGACAATAGGTACTACATAATCCGAATCAATGATACGTCGGTCGGAAGAGTACATGAGGGTGCAACTTACATTCGATACCCAAGGCCTGGGTGAGTTTCGTTCTGAAAGGCATGATGTCGAGGATTGCTAACGAATGATGTGGTGAGATGTAGGTTTGGCTGATCTATCAAGTGTGTCAAAGTAAATGAACGATCTATTCTAATATCTTTCTTTGTGTCTAATAATATGGTCCAAAAGAGCAATTATGATTCGAAGTCTAAGAACAAAATATGTATGGAAGACATTAAAATAGTAAATGGCCAACTTGGTATCGCAGGTGACAAGCTCCTTTCCCCACATTCTTTGGACCGAGGCACGGCAACTAGGCCTAGGCTATACCGGTTCACACCTGCTAATTTTGTGTTCTTGAAGTTCTTCAGATTACGGTAATTATTAATCAGCGGGACCCCATCTCTCCCGATTATTGCTTCAATGCGTTCTCCCAGGCCATTGCGCGGTCCAGAGTAGATTGTTGTTGCTTTTGTTGTTTTTGTATCTTCACAAAGTTTCCCCGTCTCATCGTTGTCCCTTCGTACCTGAGGATAACATTCTTTCCACCCGAGCCAGTTCAACAGTGCTGTGAGCACGATTTGGTGGTGCTATCATGTAGTCACGTGCCGTGGTTCTAGACATCGAACGGGTCGCACTGCCAATTTCACACGTGTCACATGAAAATGGTGAATTGGTGATACAAATCACTGAAACGAGTACGGAAAACCCGTTCCTGATTGTCAACCCACCAGAATCTGCCGAGTAATATAAATTACATCCTAGTACCTGTCGTCCGACAACAGAATGATATTGATGAGTAGCTCTTCAATAATCCTCAAATTTGCGAACACTTGGGCAGCAACAGGTTCTAGATCCAGTCAATGCGCTGTCGAAAATAGGGCTGCTCAGGTGTTGATGGACAAGGCTTGAATATACTTGTCCTTCTCTCACGCCGCCACGCAATATTATCTATCAACAAAATGTTTCATTATCAGGTTGTGCACTTCACGGTTTCCCTCATTATCAACTCCCTTGCTAGACGGGAAAGCTCCGTCGATCCAACAAATTCTACGGCGGTTAAGTAAGCGGAACACCCGACGGGGTGCCGCATGTTATCCTCTAGGTAACTTTCGCGGGCTACCTCTATTCTACGAAGTAAGCTGTTCATTCCTTCGACATTTATCGAGGTGACACAGTCAGTCCACTTGGGAATCCCAATTGAAAATATCTGCTGTACGACTGTTATTTCCAAGTCTTTCTAGACGAAATGCAAGTATCTATCCGTTCTCCAGGTTTCATGAAGCTAGACACACCCTTTGCTCAACTTCATAAACGTCTAATCCAGACTTCTGGAATCTGGTTGGCACATCAGGGCGGTGAAGTGAGAGGCGGTGGACTCACCGTTGAAGAAGTCGCAGGGCTGAGTGCTTGATTCAATGTACAGATGTACTTATCCGTTGCTATCACCGGGGTATGCACTTTTACCCCAACCTACCCTGAAGATCATTGATCAATATGTATAAATATGTATGTAAGCACCCGTTCCTGCAGACACCTCGATCTCATCTCTCCGGAAATCTACAGTAGTGGGAAAGAGTAGGAAATTGGAGATGGAAGTCTGGCACACCATTATATTTTTTTCAATGCTCCGAATTGGCCAATCACATCGTACGACTCCCGGATGATATATGGCTTTGTCTGTTATGGCATATCTAGATTTGCAAAGATTATAGATACTGGGATAGAAAGTCCCAGGTCCTACAAACTTATCATTTTTCCTTTTCGAGAAAAAAGTAAATCAAATCTGGTGAGAGATATCAAGTCTCAGTACTTAATCCATTGGCCTGGAATCAGCTAATAACAGAGGTAGTAATACTTTCTACATCTCGGGTGTTTCTTCCTGCAGCTCATTTTTTTATTGCAAGGTTCCGCACTTTGCACTCTTATTGGGCTTCTTTTATGGAGAGCTTTTTTTTTTCTATCGTCACCTTCTTGCATATGGTCCGCCCCTCTATATGCACCTTTTGCCTTCCACCCCACATACTTCCATACACACCACACATACATACATACACATATATGCCAGCTTTCATTTCAGTCTCCCAATGCCCCATGACGATTCGAGACTGCGAATTACTGCAGGTGTCTCCAGCGTTGGCTGGAGCATCTCCACTCACTGCTACTGTCTCAAGCCTCAAATTGCTTTTTCTACACTTTACCGAAGTCGTCAGTAGGAGGTCGCACATGAGCTGTCCTAACCACCGATGGAGACAACACACACGGCTCTAAGCTACGGGCGATCGACGTTACTTCTTTGAAATATATTTCATCACGCCGAGACAAATTCCAGAGTCAAGCTGCCGTGTTGCACATGGGTATGCAGATGCAGAGCAATCCAACTTTATTTGACTGCCACCTCACAGTTTCATATCATTTCCAACACTCCTCCTCCTTCGTGAAGAGTACATGCGGATCATCTATAAGACCAGCTTCAATTCCTGCGGAGTATAACGCCATTCCCGAACCCGCTCCCCACTGTTTCTCCTCCACATCACTAGCACTCAATCTCAGATCTAGCTCAAGAGCTTGAACACTTTCAGATCTTCTAGTACGAAATCACCATCTAAGATGTCTTATTCATCATACAGTTCTGGCTCAGCTACATGGCAAGAGAAGCTCGAAGGTAATGAAGCAATTCGTGCTGAGAATACTGAACATCAAATTGACTGATTCCCTGAAGAGAGATGTCGCGAGGCACAAATTCGTCCTCCAGTATTTCAGATCGTGTCAGATAGAAGAGGTAATGTTATTCCACCTCCAACTCAAGACTGAGTCTCCAGATAACCGACTCTAACACTTGTTACAGGCGGACGAACAGCATGGTCTAGCACGGTAACTGTACAGGGCCAGAACATTTCTGCACGGTTCTGGTACGATGGGCAGTATGTCAACAATGCGAAAGAGGACGCAGCAGAAGTGGCACTCAATCGTTTGACTGGATCGAGCCCAACCTCACCCACTCAAATTCGAAATGGGTGGTAATTTCAACATAACCTAGAACTACCGATACTGCGGCCGACGATTCGATTTAGCCTGTAGGATAAGAGATGATAATAGGATAATTTGCCGTTTGCTGCAGCTTCGGCAAGGATGAGAGAATGCCAATAATACTTCAGGCGTCGGATGGTTTTCGCCGTGGATTTTAACAGGACAGCAAGGGCGCTGGAGTTTGAATGCGTACATGTTATTCCCAACAGTTTTCCTGATATGTTTTTCTTCTTGGGAGGTGGTGTGGAAAAGCTTGTTTTTTTGGATATGGAATATCTTTTATCTCTTCGAATCATGGAATGGTTCCAGAACTTGGTACTAGCAATAAAAGTGGAGGTTCTCTCTGAATTATTAAGACATTGAATGGATTAGATACTCACTTACACATCAATTTATGACCTGTGTGGTGGTTATTTAAGTGAACTTTTTACTATCAAGCGTGCAAAAAGCAGAGGTCGACGCCATCAAAGGAACTCAATGTCACTGTAACACATATCAAACTCCATAAATGAGTTGAAATATTGTTCTAGCCTTGATCCATGTTGTCTGACAAGAATATTCAGACCCAGCGTTATGGTTCTGTGGTTCAGCCCAAGAAAGATCGACATTGCCCAAGATGACTTTGATGCCTTATTAGGCAGCCACACGAAATTTTGGTTAGTGCATCAATTCGAAGTTGATATCAAGTGCGGAGTAAATATCTGGATTTCACAACATCCACAACAATGCCTCCACGATTGAACTTTCACAGCGCAAGCAGGTCACTGACCATTCGACCACGAACAATTGTCGCACCTCGAAATCCTGCTTTCTTCAAAATCGCCCCGGCAGTTCGTCGAGGCTTCGCAGAGGGGAAGCAACCTCCGAGAAATGGATCTGATGAAGATGTAGCCGGCCACGTCAGTGAAGAGGCAAGAGACATGGCTGAAATTACTGGAGAGACTCCTCCTGATATGGGAAAGAGTACAAATGTTCAAGATGTATGTACATTACTTCCTGGGGGTTCAATTTCACCAATCATATTTGAAAAAATGAAGAAGCATTGTGATACCAGAATATGTCAGCTACTAACCATATGCACAGATTCTTAAGAGAGACCAAGAAGGAAAGGACAAGGCTCCAGAAGTGATCAAAGAAGATATCAAAGATACGCAATCCGCGTCTGCCCTCTCCCAGGAAATCTCCTTTGCCAATCTCATGGCTCTTGGCCGTCTCGGTCATTTGGAAAACGGCGCGAATGCCTCCGATCTTACAATCGATGGTCACAAATTTGGACTCCCAGAGCTACCGATTCCTTCGAACAACAACCTCAAATATAGATACGATCCCGTCGTTTCGCAGGTCACGAACATGATGATGCAGCATGGCAAGAAGAGCGTTGCCCAGAGGGTAGGCTCGTTAGTTCTTTCCTTTTGCGTTACTCGCTGCGCATGGGATTTATGTTTTGATGTCACAGAATAATTTGCTAATTTACAATGTCTTCAATGCAGAACATGTCATTCATACTGAACCATCTCCGAACCGCCTCCCCGCCAACACCCAACCCCGCCAAACCCCTCCTCCCGGGCACACCCCCACCATCTCACCTCCCTCTAAATCCCGTTCTCTATCTTACTACCGCTATCGACTCCATAGCTCCTCTCCTACGTATCCGTTCTCAGAAAGGTGCCGCAGGTGGTGGAGCTTCTCTTCAAATTCCCGTGCCCTTGGGCGTGAGGCAGAGGAGAAGACAAGCAATCAAATGGATATTAGATTCGGCCAGCAAGAAACAATCGAGGAGTAGTGGGCGTGGAATGTTCGCACAAAGGTTTGCCGAGGAGATTATCAGTGTGGTAGAGGGCAAGAGTTCAGTTTGGGAAAAGAGGAACTTGGTACATAAGACTGGTACGAGCGCGAGAGCAAATTTGACCTTTTATTCCAGAAGAAAAAGGTGATAGGTTATCAGATTGGGCACGGTACAGGATACGGGTGTGGGAATGGGTACATTTAGTGCGGTGGGGTTGTAAAATTATTGTATTATGACATCGAAAAAATGGTACATGGCTACATGATACTTGCTGATGCATATGATATCAAAATCTATCCACACATTTGCGGCTTTTGTCGTATCGACTTACCTCTTTTCCCAACCTGGTCATTTTCAACCCTCACATCTTCTTCTCACTTCACAACAAGTCGATAAAATGATTTCATTTCTGCAAGTCTTGCGATCTAATATCATTTTCTTTTTTTTTCTTTTCTTTTAAAGCTTGAGCTCTATTGAATTCGCCAACTTACTATTGGCTAATTCGCTTTGAACTGAGCGGTGAGCATTACCTATACTAATCGATACCATGCCTTTTTGCAGCCACACTCCATATCTACATATTCATGGCTGGGGGTTATGCGCTTATCATGCATTAGGTCCTGAGACTTGGCGGTGAGGATATGAGGACGTTGTGATGTGGCGTATATGGCATCTTTGCTTTTTGCGGGAGTGGGAAACTGGTTGCTTCACATGGCGTGGGATTGGAGGATGGGAGGTGAATTGCTGGGTATGTATTTTGGCTAGGAGCCGGAGCGCTGGAATAGCGGTCCGAGTTTGGGGATGAGATCATGGGATGATATGATATGATATGATTTGATATGATATGATATGCTGTGGTATGGTATGGTTTGAAGGGTTGGGATGGGGGAATGCACGTGCAAGTCGTTGGGATGTTTACTGGTAGGGCGGGTAGTGGCAGTGGTGTAATGCTGACTGGTTGGGAGAGATGCGGTGGGTATTGACAAACGGATTTTTCGGGAAGTAGGTAGCTTGTTGGCATGGCATGGTGTGGTGTGGTGTGGTGAGAATCGAAGAGAAAAGGAGATGGAAAGAAAGGTGGAGATAAGGTTGTTGCGGCCGGTAGTAGCAGGGCTGAACTAGATATGAAATAGGAAAGTAGTTAGGTGGTTTAGACATGAAGTGTGGCACTGGCATATGTGGATAATGGGTCAACGTTGGATTGTCATTAAAGGTATCTGGGTTTGGACTATGTTATCATTGCTGTGCGGTTCAAGACGCCTTATTGGACTATCATTCAGTCGGAGGCAGTTCTAGAGCGTGTTTTGATAGACAGTATATTAGGCAATTGGTAAGACTTTTATGTAAATTCAGCTATCGGATATGCTGCTGGAGATTAATGAACTTGATACAAACATGACGTTCTGATGCTGCTGACTGGTGCCACTAAATGGATCCTACTTTCCGATGCAGTATGTCCATACCAGCAAGACTCCTGATCGAGATAAAGAAGCTGTACTACCTACCCAAGATCATTCGACGATCTGCACAAGTAAATTGACCATCTCCGATAGATTTTCGATGTTCATATCTAAAGATACCCGAGGTATCTGTATCTCGGGGGGGGGGCCTTTTGGGGGATTTTCCTGTTTGGGGAAGATGGAGGGGTACTTACTTGCGTCGGAGGGTGGTATACAGGTTGTGCAGGGGGTGAGGCATAGACATACAGGTATACATGTGCTTTAGTGAGAATTGTTTGCACGATGTCTGTTGGGGACTTTGGTTTGGTGGATGATTCGATTTGTCAAGAGTTGAGTCATGCTTTGGGGGAGTGCGATGAGGAACGGGATTGGGAAATTGGGAGTTTGGGAGTCTAGAAGTAGCGACCGTGTAGATAGCAGCAGATAGTTCGACGTGCTGGCAGGCTTGGTACGCGGGCCGAGCGAGGGGGTAGTGGTGTGTTTTCAGCTGGAGGGCCTGGAGGGATGGGGAGGAGATAGAGGGAGGGGAATGACAGGATGAAAGATGTGCCGGTATGCGATGCCAAGGGTTGGTTGCGGTGGTGCATGCAGTCGCTGATGTTGTATCGTGGAGGGGTGAGGATGGATGGTCTGGGGATGGGAATTGGGTGGAGTGGAGTGAGGATGAGGTGAGGCGGGGTTGGCATGATGATGGATTAGGGAAAAGCGTGCTAGGGATAGGTAGGTAAGCAAAGCGAGAGATAAGACTTTCTTGTCGTGCTTGACAAGTCTTGAGCGGAGGTTACAGAAAAGCTTGAGGGGGGAGCAAAAGCATCGAGTGGCGCCAAGAGGAGGTTCATTGATAGTGCCAAGGTACTGCGCCTTGGGTGTGGCGCTCCCCTTTGTATGAGCTTTCTGGCTGGGATTGGGGCTTGTGAAGAATTGAGGGGAGTGTGACTAACAGAAGCATCTGCTGGAGACAGCACGAGGATAGAACGCCGAGCAATGAAGAGATTGGAACCGGGACTGCGTGTAACTTTTGATGGAAAGCTGTCGGGCGTGGAAGGGCAAAAGGGGGCTTGGCGTTTTCGTGGAGGGAAGGGAATTGGGTGTTGCGTTATACGTGCTGGGTCGGTATGAGGTGGTGGTATCAGTATCATCTATCATATCATATCATATCACATCATATCATTGCACATCATCATACCTGGGCTGAATTTCGAGGGAAGGGGGGGCGGTGGAAATGGAGAGCGAGAGGATGCGAGAGGAGCAAAGACGAAGAGAGAATGATAAGAAGATGAATTGCCTGTTGATCTTATTACTCGGGTATTCTCCCTCTTGCCATACCATCTCCTCTGTATACGTACCCTACCATCCATTCTTGCTTCCCGCCCGGTTCGGTTTGGGCCGCTTTGTAAGATCATCCTATCCTCCCCCGCCTTTACTGGTCTGCAGCTAGAGAGCGATAGGGTATAGCTTCAAGTGCGAAATTTACATATTAATATGGTGTTCTCTTATTGTTGCGAAAATCCGATATTGCAGATTTCAGATTTTCTTCTTTTGATTCATTTTCTGATCTTGACTTGAATCTTGATCTCCCTCTCCCTCTCCCTCTCCCTCTCCCGTGGAAGTAAAAGACACTTCCCTTCGGCCTCGCCCCCTGTTCTCCAATTGCAGCCTCGCGATTGGGAAGATCCTCCAACATCTGGAACATACACACTTCTTGTGTCAAGGCTCCCGTCGATTTCTTCACTCACTCCCAACTTCGCCCCCGTCACTCCCAACAGACAGAGAGGAAAAGAAAAAAAAGAAGAAGAAGAAGAAGGTCATCCCTCACTCACTTGATAGGCGGGTGCACGTGTCGATTCTTTGTTAGTTTAGGTACAGTACATACATATTCCGTACCTACTCCGTACCTACTCCGTACCGTTATTCTTCTTTCGACACTAGCTTCCGTCCCTCTTTTATTGAACATCTAGAACTTTTAATACGAAAAGGCTCCAACAATTCATAATTCCCATACAGCCATTCACACCCGCCCATTCCCAAATACCATCCCATCCCCATACCGTATCATATCATATCACATCACCCCTTCCCTTCCCTTCCCTCCCCTTGTACTAAGAATAAAAATAACACAACATCGATTTTCCACCCTCAGCCCCATCTTCAACCCCTACACCCATTCCAATACATAGTACACCACATCTTCTTTCAATCGGCAAGATTATCTTCGCGCAAGAACACGACTTTTCAATAGATCAGTTGATGCATTCATCACTTTCTAACAATCTTCCCATCGCTGCAGAACGTTTCTACACTATCCTTCACATCACACGTACCAACGACCAGGGCTAAAGCAATGTCCTGAGTGCGAACCCAAAGATCATTCCAACAACCACAATGCAGTATCAAAAACTTCCTTGGTCATCAAGAAAGTTTCTAAACGGCTAGCCTTAAATCTATGAGCATCCATTGCTCTTGCCTTATTCGAATCGTGCAATTCCTACCGAGTCCTTAGTGAGCTTCATTACATCGCCGTCGGAACCCTCGAAGAATAACAATAATACACCCAGTTTTGTTATCGGCCGTCTGAGCATCCGCAGAATTGCAAATTCGATCAAACGCATTAGGAGTATTACAAATGGCGAATAAAAATATGTCACAGGAATCGGCGGCAGAGCAGGAGAGGCAGGAGGTGCTCGCATTGTTGCATTCGACCAATGCTCGACCAAGAGGCTCGGTGAGCTCCACCGGTTCGGGGCACAGAGCTGGGGGCGGAAGAAGTTTATCACCATTTGCGAACATGCCCATGTCTCCTGTCCGTAGTATGTTAGATATTGATAGCGCCCCAGCAAAACCTCGACATTCATCTATTGGTGGCACAAGTAGGAGAATCACTGCCCCAGTTCGAAGTATGCTTGATGTTAATACACCGTTGACAGTGACACCTGCTATACGAAGCATGCTTGATGTTTCTTCTACTGCGCCCATAGCATCTAGTTCTAGAAGCGCGCAGAATTCTCCAACAACGATAAATCACAAGACGCATGCCAAAAATGGTAGACAATCAAGGAGTTCGTCAGATGCAGCAGCAAAATCTACCATCGAATTCGGTCCTAGAGCAATCACCAGGGTCGACCCTAACGAATATCAATTCTCTGGCTATCTACCAAGTAACCCGGGGGGTCCTTCGGTTCCAAAACGCAATACGCAAGCAGGAAAGAGGATTACGAATTCAATGGCAGAGGTAGTGAGATCAGGCGTAGATCTTAGCGGCTTTGGAGGCGGGCGGGATAGGGAAAGACACAATTCAATTGGAAGTGCTAGTGGCATTGCGGCGAAATCAAAGTCGCCTCACAATCGGTTTTCCCCACGTTCTAGCTCCCCAGTTCCCACAGATCCTTCAAAATATGCAGTTTTGGATAACGGGAAAGTTATAGATGTCAATAGTGCTTACCAACGATTGTCGGATGCCAATCTTGCGCGATCGAACGGAGAATTATCCATGTTAAGTCAAAAGAGCAAGCAAAATCGGCCAGATAATGAATATTTCGATATTAACGGGCCTCGATTGAAGAAAGACTATGTGCCAATGGAAGGCGAGGAAAGCGTCGTTGATAGTACGGATGAATCGGACGATGAAGGTCCAAGAGGGCGCAGAAAGAAGGCGAGAAGTGTAGATGGAGACGATTCCGAGCGAGAAAACAAAACTTTGGGAATGGGGGAAGCAAAAGGTCCAAGAACACCTTTAAGTCAGATGGCTGCTGCTGAGGCGGAACGTACGTATATCTCTCCCTCAATATGGTGTCAAATACTCACATTTTCATAGGACAAGATGTCGTAGCCAAGGAAGCTTTGAATGAGAAGTACAAAGTCAAATCACTTCTTGACCCAGAAATTACCTTGACGGGACCTGCGCCCAAACCAAATAAGCCTGTGGTACATCCGCATACGAGCTTCGATCCGGACGGCTCTGGTGAGCCTAGTCCACATGACTCAGACACTGAAGCAGATCGCGGCGACGTTAAGAAGGCTCAAAGTCTTTCACTGACCATGACTGCAATAAGATCTACGCCAACGACATCACGCTGCGTCCGTACAATACACCGTGGCGATTTCAAGAAGGTTCAACAAGAAGCCCGCGAGAATCAACGTCGTACCAGGAAGTATCTTGTCGCAACGGATCTCAGTGATGAGGCAGCACATGCTTTGGAATGGACTATTGGAACAGTATTGAGGGATGGCGATACGATGCTCGCGATCTATTGTGTTGATGAAGAGCTTGGAATTATAACTCCTGATAATAGTGGTGATGATGCCCAGATCAAACAGCAAATATCTGCTATTGCTTCGGCTCAACGATCTGCTAGAGCATCTCGTACCAATACCCCCTTACTGACGCCTAGTCTAGGACCGGGTCAACTAAATCACAGCTTCAGATTAGATCCGGGCAGTAGAGCGGCCAGTCCAATGGGGAGAGACTCGAGAAGCAAAGCCGAACAGGATCGATTCCGAGCCGTAGAAGATATCACGGATAGAGTATCGGATCTTCTAAGAAAGACAAAGCTACAAGTACAAGTCAATATCGAAGTCCTTCATTGTAAAAATCCTAAGCACTTGATCACCGAAGTGATCGACTACGTCAACCCAACCCTAGTTATATTGGGGAGCCGTGGGAGGAGTGCTTTGAAGGGGTACGTTTCCAATTCTATCAACAATCTTCAAGAAAACCGAAAGCTAATGATGGGCAGTGTCATCTTGGGATCCTTCTCTAATTATCTGGTTACGAAATCATCAGTCCCCGTCATGGTTGCTAGAAAACGTTTACGAAAACATAACAAGCAGAAGCGTACTCCTAACATACGTCTCGCAAACAATCTTACCAACCCACTAGTCAAATCTTTGGCCAGTGCGAAGATTGACTGATCAAGTAGACGATGTGATTTTTATTTGAGGCAGATGGCGTTTGGCTGAGTTGGCTCTTTTTTGCTTTTTTTTCTCCCTGTTTTGACTGCTGGAGTGATGCGGGGCACACACATGCGCTTCTACTGTATCTGCCAATGCGGCATTAACTCTCGAAATTTTATTAGGAGAGCTCGGCGTTTATGGAATTGGAATGGAATTGAAGATATGGGATATCGGGTGGCGATTGCAAATATGGCTTGGGAATCTGTGTCAAGGGAGTTGCGAAAGAATACTAAGTATTCAACACACCACTCTTTATCAAATTTTTCCTTCCTCTTGAATGAGGAATGCGGTACACGGAATGGAAATCGGAATGAGATAGTCAGTAGCTTAATAATTGACCAAATTAATTACACATACAAAAGATTGCTTTCACTATTCTAGTTTGAAGAAGATGAATTTAGCCCTTAATTATTGCGTCCACTCGAATTCAAGAACACCTTCAAGGTGGGTGGGGGTAGTCGTCCCATGATTTTCTAGTAGAATCTGAACATTTAAGAGCGATGATATCTAGATGTGTGATTCCTATGAGGGGTTTTAACTCTTTCTCATAGATGCTAGCCAATTACACACAAATTGCAACATTCAAAGCACATACAGTAAGTAGCACCTAGCCACACACAATCAACTGTCCATCTGTACAGTGCGAAATCATCTAGCAACATGTACAAACTCTCTAGCACAGTCATTGCATACCGGAAAGCATTCTCTGGAATATACCCTCCAATCTTGCCGATGGATTCGTGCTACGTTCTGGCAAGCCACATGATTTAGCCACAAATCCGTATTCGTGGTCATTCCTGCATATTTTCAATCGCTCAACTTCTTCCTCCATGCAGTTCATAAACTCGCCATCGCCAAAAATCTCATTCTGGGCGTGTACACCTTCGAATACCTTTTCTAGTACTGCTTCGATCTTGTTCTCAAGGGTACCGCCCCATTGAAGATAATTGCACGTTACTGGTGGCCATTCGCTCGTGCCTTCCCATACTCTCAGAACATTCTTTCTCGTTGGTGGCTTGTTAGCTTTCAAGCATATCGCAATGTAATTGAACATATTAGCGAAACCTTGACGGAGTGATTTGTTTGTCTTGAAGTTTCGCTGGAGATCCGGATGAACGTGTTCGACGAGGTCTTCTTGCAACCATAACCAATCAACGCCGTCTTCTCCGAGACTCATGTGAATCGAATCATTCAGGCTGTCGTGATATGTTTCAGCTTGGAAAAGAAGTGCTAGCTTCATGCGGGGCGATAGAAAGCCTCCGATGCATTCTCCACAGGTGCATCCACATTTAAGCTGTAGTAAGAGCTGAGCATCTGATAGCTTTGTAGGCATCGATCCGGTCATTAGCAAAAATTGGCAGCGGGTAGCGTCGGAAGTGAAGCCAGCAAAGTTATCTGCAATTACAATTGTCATCATTCCATGTTCGCGTCGTGTTCTGATGACGTTGAGTTTACACTGTAATGCTTCCAGAGGGGTATATCCGTCGATGTTACGAGTAGATCTCATGCTGGCCGGGTTCAGATTTGCCCTCATATTGTGGTTCGACGTCGTGGCGAGGATAACCAGGCATCGAAATTATGTGGGTTTTCGCACGGCGCTCTCTTTCCTTGTTGCGCCCAAACCAGAACATGTCCTCGAACATGTTGTCTCCTGGAGTATTTAAAGGGGATGGTTTGTGTAGTACTTCTGCCTTCTTGACTAGGTCACCAATCATGGCTCGTCCTAACCCCTTCCGTCTCCATTCTCTTTCAGTCACCTCAATATGCTCCAGTAAGAATAGTGAGCCAAAATCTAACTCGTCTCCCCATACACCTGTACCCTTTTGCACGCAATGATTTTTAAGGTGACCATTGAGGTATTCATAACGGTCGAAGAGCTTGAATGCAACTAGAGACAACGCTCTGCTTGGGGCTTCCATTTCGCTCCAGAAATCTTCTCTAATTTCTTCCCAGCAGATGTACTGGCCGAAGGCATGGCCAATTCGTTTGCCATCGACGGTGCAGCTGACATGAATCATGTGAAGGCAATCTGCAAACTCATCATCCTTCGTCAAAAAGAGTCTCAACTTGGCTACTTTATCCGTACTATCCTGCTGGATAGTAATTTCGCGCTCCTCAACTCCATACTCACGACTCACGGAATCGTCATCTCCATGAACATCTCCATCTTCGTACGAGTATTCATCTCCGAGTTCATCATCAAACTCATTTTCCGAAAGTTCTTCGGACGCTTCAACATTTGATTCTTCAGCGTTAGAAACAGTAGGCTGGTGATAAATGTGATCAACATCGACTTCGCTTCCATTTGTGGCAACTGCAAGAAAGTCAGTATCTAAATTGTACGAATCTTCATGATTCAACTTACTCAACTCGTCGGATATCAAAGTGTTTACACCTTCGACTGTCTTAGATCTCTTTGCCACTGTGGTTGTGACTCCCACCCCAATAATGGTAGCCGGTAATTCTGTAGAAGTATCGACTCCAGAATCAGACTTGCGCTTTCGAGGAACTTCAATCGATGAGTCCGCCATGATGGATATGGATTTGTATTTTCGCTTCTCTCTCAGAACACGGGTTTATAAGACTGCACCATTTGAGATGAAGTGACGATCGTTTGTTGTAGATGAAAAAGAAAGTTAAGAATTTGGAAGTTCAAAGTTGAAGGTGAGGGAGGTTATTTTGCCTCAAGCTTCACTGTCAGTATCCACAATAGGCAGGAACCATACTAAGCACGTGCAAGCAACAACATGCCGTGCGGATTGATTCTTAGTACTAACTAGTAGGTACCCTTCAAACACATCCATATTCACGTGCATCTATCCAATCTAAAGGATCTTCTAAATTCGATTTAGAACAACCAAGCATCTGCTCAACACAGCGAATTTTGTACATGTGCCGTCAGCTATTCGCTTATTTTATTAGCCTTCTTTGATCTCTTTCCGTCGCGCTTGACAAACTAGCGTCTCACGCACAAGGTATAGTTTCCTGCAATGTCAAACTCTGAACAGGACTCTTGCAGATTTCTCACATTCGAATTTCAACAAAGTACAACACATCTCCCATAACTATCAACTTTGTCGAGGTTTCCGACGGAATTTCATGAAAAGCGGAAGGCTGGCAGTGAAAGTCCCGACCCGCACAGGCGCAGGCAGAGCCTTTTCGGAGACTCCATGTAATCGCGAAGCCTGGCTTGTTCCTTGACGACCTTGCTGAGGAAACCTATGGCAAGTCTAACCGCGAGAAACGTGCCATAAACCGTCGAGTGCTCGACTCCGCTATCGCAATTTATCGCTCTCTTGGTTTCCGCCGCATTGGCTCTTCAAGTTGTTTTGGCTTTTCAGTAGATCCAAAGCATAAGGCCCATTCTATTAAGATCGACGCTGACTATGATCCATCAAGAGTTAACGAGGAACTGGAGATATCTGACGACGAAATCGCCGCGGCTACATCATTCAACCCTAGAAATGAAGTCATACAGAAGAAGCTGGCAAAACTGAAGCAAATATTCCCACCAGAGCATGCCATCAATACGCTGCCCGATGCAGAGCTAGTAGCCTCTTTCAAAACCTTTGGCAGCAAGAATGGTACTGGATGGAAGGAGATCAACAGTCGCCACAACAATGTGCGACACCAAACAGGATGTGCGCTCAAAATCTCCCCTACAAAATAGTTTATAAAAATATTGATCCGGAGCAAGAATTAGCACTGGCTCAAAACATTGAGGGGATGACTCCCCTGGAGGCCCTGCAGGATCAACTTCATGTTTCTAACGAGTTCGTCGGTCTTCCATTCGACGATATCGCCTGCATGTCTTTATTGAAATACAAATATCTGCCCAGCTCTCCTCTAAACACCCAAGCTCTTAGATTAAAGTATAGATGCACTTGTGGGGAATGCATTGAAGGTTGCATATCACTCCGCATGAAGCTAACACTTCTTCGTTCCGCCGGGACAATTACAGTGTGCATCAAGACTGATCTGTCTTTTTTTCGATAAATTTATGCATGACCCTAGTTTCTCATCCAGCATTCCCAAGGATCTGATGAAAACTTTTCGACGAAGAAACTACCAGCCAAGGATCCACAATTTTTTTGGCCCCATCATTGAGATGCTGGGCTCTAATTGCGTGCCTAGAGTACACAAACTGAAGACTCTTTCTGCAACACATGATTACGACGACCTTAAAGCTGCGTTGGCAATGACAATCGTATATGCTAAAGAGAACTTCGCAGAAAATTGTGGTCATTAATTTTTAGACGATTTCACTGATGAAATAGGGGAAGCGAAGGAATGCGCAAATGATTACGAGTTTGGGATAGTCCATCGGCAATGCTGTTGGAGCTTGCCCGAGACAGGCTAGCAGCAGGAAACATAGTTGCTGAAGAGTTTCGGTGCAGAATTACGAGCAAATCATGGATATGTAGCATCTATGAACAAATTTGACATTCTCAAAGTGTTCCCTTTTGTCCATGGCATGGGAAATGACAGAGAGTTATTTCCAGGTGTAGATAGCAAGACTAGAATGGCACCAGTCCAGTAGTTTTCTAAGCTAGTTAACATAGCTCGCTCGTAACCTTCTCATCGGTTTCGAAATAAATGAACATCCATCACTCGTCTTACAAATAACAAAATACTTCTCAAGAAATCATTCCACACAACTCGCTTTGCACCCTCCCAGCCACTCCCACATCAGCATACAACTACCCCATATGATTACCATACCCCTTCTCCGCTCTCATCCATGCCACTTCCCACTTAAGGAGGAATACTCTCCTCGATTTCAGAGACCATCCACTCAATTCATAGTACTATAATCACTAGACATTCATTCATTCAATCACATACTTACATGCATACATATACGCTAGCTAGTATAATACCACAGCATCATTCTATTATACTACTATTCTATCATACTACTATAATACCATTGTAGAAACCACACAATATATAATACACAACACACAATAAGAAAATAAATGACGTCATCCTTCCACAGGAACCCCCCTTTAGACATACATCCCTTTCCAATTGTAAACCTATACCTATCAATCGCATTCTTCAAGTCATCCCACCACTCAGCGATTATGTACATCCACCTAGTCTAGTATATCATTTTCATACCATTCATTCATTATTAACTTTTCTTTGAGAATCCCGCTGCCTGCCAAATTATACATTATTTTCGAACATTCAAGAATCTTACTCGATATCAAATGCTTGCATCTCCTATTATTCAGCCGAGAGCGACTCATCTTTGGCCAGTAGTCTGATACTCGAGCCCTGATTGTCCAAATCAAACTTGAATATCACGCTGTATAAATCATTTGAATCCCAATTGAAATACAACAGCATTGCACAGCACGTCCACAATCCTCACAACATCCACATAGCTCAAAGACTCATGATTAATTTGCAATGTTTTTTTTTTGATTTCTTATTTACCCCCCTTACCACTTGTCTTATCTATGATAAAACACTAATCTAAATCTGTTCACGCTGTCACATTCCCAATCCATGCCCACCCAGAAAACTGATTTGCCATGCCAATACCCCCTCATTTCATATTCGTCATCCATTCATGATTAAGGGAAAAGGTGAAGAACCCCATGAAGGTTGTCGCCATCAGTTCAAATCGAGCGGATGGACCGAAGATAGTCATAAAAAAGCAGAAAGAAATTAATGGTTTGTTGTTCGTCCCCTCCGTTGCCAACTAGCCACACCTTGCAATAATATTGTAATCGTTAGAAGCTTAGGTAATTTTCAATGAGAAATAGAAAATTGTACCTCCATCGAGTAGTGCAAGAGTCGTTGAGCACAAGAGTAATCTATGAGTACATGTAATTGGTTGAAATATTTGCCCTTCCATAAGACGAAGAATAGAAGATAAATATTCATTGACCATAAGAAAAACATTGTTCCGTGCGTGAAGAATGCGATAAAAAGTAGGACCGAAATGTTGCCACCAAAGCATAAATAACTTTTCCGGAACCGTACCGTAGCAGAAGAGTTGGACAAGACGCCAAAGTAAAGTGTAGAAAAAGAGTCATTAATGGCAGAAGAGAGTGGGCAATTAAGCCTTCTCTTCAGCCTTCTCGTCACCCTCCTTGGTCTCACCAGCCTCACCTTCACCTTCACCTCTGTTCTTGACATACTCATCGTAGACGGTGAGTGCCTCGTCAACCTTGGCGCGGAGAGAAGCATCATCTTCGATACTGTAAAATTGTTAGTACGTCGATACCCACAGGGCGGAAAGTTCTCTAGTTATCACTTACAGATTGATCAACTCCTGATTCTCCATCTCCAACAACATTCCGGTAATCTTGCCAGCCAATTCAGGTTGCAAAACTTGGATCTTAGGGAACAAAGCCTCTCCAAGAATTTGCTTCTGTTGCTGAGGAGCAACGGCTTGAACTTGGGCTTGCAACATAGTAGCTGGAACGCCACCCTCTTGGGCCATTTGAGGAATTTGTTGCATACCTGGGATCTGTTGTGGCATACCACGACCTGCTTGTGGAGGGAATCCACCAGCGAATTGGCCGGGACGTCCAGCTTGAGCACCACGGCCAGGCATACCACCTTGTCTAGCGCCTTGTTGGAATTGTGGCATTCCTTGTTGACCCATAGGCATAGCCATGTTTGGTGGCATACCTTGCATTGGTCCACGTGCATTTGGTCCACCACGGCCGGCAGTGAGTTGTGCAGCTTGCATGGCAGCTAAGAATTGCGGGTTGTTTTGTTGAGGATATTGGCCGCCAGCAGGGAATTGGCCTGGGCCCATACCGTACATGTTAGGTGGCATTTGTTGGCCAGCTGGTGCACCACGACCAGCTTGTTGAGGGGGGAAACCAGCTTGGAATTGACCAGGTCGGCCTCCTTGGGCACCTGGGATTGGCATGCCAGCTTGGGGTGGGAACTGCATACCACGTCCACCTTGGGGAAGGAAACCTGGTTGTTGAGCCCCTGGAGGGAAGAACATTGGAGCTTGCATGTATTGTTGTGGCATACCAGCTTGAGCAGCGGCTTGCTGCATGCGGATTTGGTTACGAGCTTGAATGCTGGCTTCCAATTGACTCTTACGGACATCCTTGCGCTGAGCAAGAGCAACGTAAAGTGGCTTGTTGTTGACCATGCGCTGGTTCATGTCAGAGACAGCCTTGGTAGCCTCATCTGGGTTGTTGAAGCAAACGAAACCAAATCCCTTGCTCTTACCCAAAGAGCGCTTTGACTTTGGTGCAGAGGCCTCTTCGGTCTCAGCCTCGCCCTCCTTCTTGGTCTCCTTGGTCTCCTTGGTCTCCTTGGTCTCCTTGTTTTCCTTGTTCTTCTCCTCGTCCTTCTCCTTCTTCTCCTCGGCTTCAGCGGTCTCGGCAGGGGTATCACGCATAACCTTGGCGGAGGTAATGGAACCGAATGATTGGAACAACTCTCGGAGCTTCTCATCATCAATGTCATCATCTAAGTTCTTGACGTAGAGGTTGACGCCTTGATATTTCGAAGCCTTTTCGATACGAGCAGCTTCGTATGAACGGCGGAGCTCTTCCTCACGTTCATGCTTCTTCTGTGCACGGCCGACGTAGAGATCTTGACCCTTGAAGTCTTTGCCGTTAAGCTCATCAACAGCAGTAGCAGCATGCTCATGGTTGATGAAGTTGACGAAACCAAAACCACGGCTCTTGCCGGTTTCAGCGTCGCGGGCAAGGGAAGCTGAGGTGACATCACCGAACTTCTCGAACAACTCACGGAACTCCTCCTCGGTGGCTTCAACTGGGATGTTCTTGACGTAGATGTTGGTGAAGTTTGCCTTCATCTCCTCGAACTTGCTTTGACGGTCCTTCTTAGGGATGTGATGTCCAACGAAGACCTTCTTCTCGTTCAAAAGCATACCATTGACGTGCTTGATAGCTTGAGCGGCTGCCTCATCAGTCTCGTAGTGAACGAAACCATAACCTTTGGAAGCTCCAGACTCGTCTTGGGCAACCTTGCAACTCAAAATGTTTCCGAAAGCAGCAAATGTGTCGTGGAGAGCCTTGTTGTCAATGGCAACATCCAAGTTCTTGATGAAAACGTTTCCTTGACCGTTCTTTCGGAGAGCTGGATCACGTTGGGACCACATGATTCTGCATGGGCGGCCCTTGATCAAAGTGTAGTTGAGCTCTTCCAGAGCCTTCTCACCATCAGCGGTGGTATTGTAGTTGACGTACGCATATCCGAGGGATCGGCGGGAGATAGCATCACGGCAAACACGAATGGAAGCAACGGAGCCAATTTGGGAGAAGAGTTCGAAAAGCATAGCTTCGGTGACGGATGTGTCAAGTTCACCGACGTAGAGGGAAGCCGAAGCTTGTGGGTGAGGGGCATTGGTGGGGGTAGGGCCTGCGGCATCTTGGTCTTCGGAGTTGACGTTGGAAACATCGGTGTTGAGGGTAGCGGCGCCGTTTGCATCTCCATTTAAGGAAGCATTGTTAAGGTCAGAGGCGAGCTGGTCGACAGCAGTGTTTTGAGTTGCGGCAGACATATTGACTAAATTTTACTGAGAAGTCGAAAAATTAGCAGATGAACAAAAATGGAACCAATTTTTTTCAAACTAAATTGTGTACGAATGAGCCGACAAAGGGAATAATAGGGGAGGGTATAAAGGACAGAAGAAAAGGGATCAAAGTGGCATGGTTACCTTTATGTCGAGATGTGTTGTTTGAAGAGAGGGTCGAGGTTCAAGATGAGGGGTAGAAATTCGTGAAAATAATTCTGTACAGAACCAAGGATTAGATCCAAATACTGATGTCACACTGCCGGGAGACAAATGCACAATATGACTGACTCTTTGAGGGTGGAGATTTTGAATTTCGGAAGGAAGGTGAAGTTATTTCGAAAATTGGTCGATGGAAGAAGTATCGATCGCAATTTTGAGGTTTTCTGTGGTTTGATTTTCAAATTTTTTTGTATCTCTAAAAGAAGAGGGATTTTCTAATTTGAAAAGGGCGAAGAAGAACGAAAAAAGCACGAGGTATTCGTACTTAAACCGCTATTGTAAGATCTTTTCGGTGGGTTGTATTTTTTTTGGGTGGTTGTAGAAGGAAGGGGAGGAGATTTCTTGAGATCACAGTCGCGACAGACAAAACTCAATCTTTTTTCGAAATTTCTGTGCGTAGACTAGCTAATCTGGATTGGGATTGGCGGGAGAATCTGCTGATGAGTAAGTGGGAGAGCCCGCCATGTGATTCGCTACACCGGCTTATGTCAGCTGAAAGATCAGGATGCTTATGTAATCCATGGATAGACACTCAGTTGCGTTGTGTGGCACGTGTGTGCGTGGCTATCTAATCTGCAGAAAAAGAAGAAAAGCGATTTCATTGCTAGTCAGTCCACCAGTGCAGTGGTCGGCTCTTCCAACGGCCGACTACGTCTTGTGTACATACCTCCAGAGTAGGTGGGCAATAGTGATTAAAGCGTCGTTCAGGAATGCATCATTTGACGCTCCCCTTGGCCACTGCCGTGGAGGCTTTTTCGCTTCGCTCTAGTATGAAGAAAGAGCAAGAGTAAGAGCAAGACAAGAGCAAGAGCACCGGAGTAATTGTCTGATGCACAGAGGACGGGGTTTCAAGGGCGTGCTCTCACAAGAGAACATAATTGCTATATACAGGTACAAGCACAAGCATAAGCATAACAATACAAAGAACCTTCTGAATCTTTGCCATGTCTATCCCACCGATTTCGTGAACCACCTCTCCCACTCACATACATAGGTAACGAGGGGTATAATCTTGGGTTGCTTAAGTAATCACCGCCAGAAACCGACAAGAAAGACAATCAGAAAACGTTCTCTTCCATTCCACCCACATGCTTTTGATTTATAAGGTTGCAAGGCCGCTGGAGGTGTCGGCAATCGGGTTATCAAAAGCGGCGTCATATAATGAGGCTGCTGCCAAACGTAATCCGAGGATCATATGAGGAAGAGGCTGTACAGGATATGATTACTTTGTTACCATTGCCTCCAGATACTTCAATTAAAAAGAAAGAGAATTTCACAAACCACTGGTACATAAAACCATTTCAACTGTTCTACTCGCACTATATCTGTGGCTTTCTCCATTCTATCATTTCCTCCTCTACCTACCCTTTGATAGTAGTTTTACTACCATCATCAACTTATCATTCCGAACAACCCAATCGACCACAACCATTATTCTCCCGTCTTCGATCGGTCTCTGTTTGGATCGCCCATAGAAATTCGGTATGCGGTTTTGTTCATGATACAATCATCTACAATCTATAACAAAGGGACAAGATTCTGAAAAACGATACTCTTTCCATTCATTTCACCGTCGAAGAAATGTTTCAAACATTTAGTGGCAGTTCTCGCAGACCTAGACAAGTCAACCTTTCCGGTCAAAATCCGAATCCATTCGCTGCCGGTACCTGGAGTTCCCCAGCTTCAGCTTCTGGTGCTCAAAAGACAGTGGCACATGCGCAACAAGAGAGGGAGCAACGTCAGAGGGAAAGAGAAAGGCTCAACGCCTCAAAGAAAATCCAGAGAGTATGGAGGGGTCATAGAAGTAGAGTAGAGCTTGCGGATGCAAGACGACAACAATATAAGGCGGCCTATAGTTCTTGCGAGGGAGAGAACGATGCCCTCGTTCCACTTGAGCAATTAAAGTTGTTGATGGCGTTTTGCAACCCCGAGCGGGACGATGATGTAGCCCAATTGACGGAACTCGGCAGGAAGTTCGTTCACAGCAAGAATACTAGACTCATGTCCCAAGCAGAGTACCAACCTTATCTCCTCAAATTGGCAAAGCTCACGCTCAGTGCTCTCATACAGTATGTATACCCCCACACATGTTTGTTAACGATGGAATTTTGACACATCCAACAGTACCTTGCCCAGCTATAACAGAGTTCTTTTCAGGCTTCTGTCGAACATATTAGTGGAAAATGGCAACATACTATCACATATTGCAATTTCCTACTATGACTTTCTTTCGGCAGCCGTAGTTGGGGGGAGCGTTTCCGATGAATGGCGTGCGGAGCTTGTCTCAGCAGTTTTCTTTCCTCTCAAAGTATCTCCGTCAGCGCCGGGGCAATCATCTAGTAAGTTTCCCCTTGCACCTCCTTTACATGTATACTAATCAGTATAGGTACAGTGTCATTGGATGTTTATTCAGCAATGGCATCTCGATTCCTGACCATTCCAGATCTAGAATCTAGGCTTGGGGGTCTACAAGTACTTGCATCTAAACTGATTGGCAATAATCTAGCTGCCGCTATAGTTCGTGACTACTCAAGCATTTCCTCTTCGCAGTCAAATCCGGAGGCAAAGCTATGGCTGCTTGCCCATTTTATTGCAATATACCGTATGCGGGAGCATCGTGAACAGGAATCCGAGCTACTGAGAGCCTTGTCCCTTCAATTATCGGCGTGCTCAGTCGATCTTATTGGCAGAATTGATAGTCGCAAACCAGCATCCAATAATTTCCAAAATGGAGAAAGTGAAGAAGAGGGTGTTCAGCCTATAAAAAACTTGCCTATATTCGTGAGTAATCAGTTGTTGTCTTTGTTAGATAAAGAGTCAATAACTGGGCTACTCAAAAGATTCAACATGTAAGTCAGCTGTGTTTCTCTCTTGGTCATCGCTAATTCGGTTTTAGAGATTATGCCAAAGGGTCGACGGCAGGGCAGGAAGATGCAAGCTTTCTGGCAAGTTACGCCCTTACCCTTCTAAGAATTTTTCCAGATCGTGCCGATGAAATTCGAATGTGGCTTTGTTCTAGCTCAATCACGACTTCAAATGGAAATGAAGTATTGGCTCTCAGATTCCTTTGGCAGGCAACGAGTTCAACAAACACCTTCAAAGCTATCATGGCTGATTCGAGAGCTGCATTGGAGATCCTTCGGTATCAAAAACCTCGCAGCAATGAGCCATCTCAAGAAGTTATATCAAGAAATCGAGAGTGGAGAACCATTCTTCTGTTCTTGGAACTTTATACGTTTGTTTTGAAGTTCATAGATGACGAGGATTTCCTTGGAGGTAGTACAAATTCGAACCAAGCTAGTGGGACTGCCTCAAAGATCCGGGGCAGTGCACTCTCATTGGAAGCTGTCGAGCAACTCACCCTTTTTTTGAAGAACATCTCGTTCACCACTTACTATAATGCTGCTGAGCTTTCTGGTGACGATAATTCTGTTATCGAAGGTGGCTTAGGCACCTACTTTGGTAACAAGAGCGAACCCGCAAAAGATGAGAAAGACACTTTTGATGAGGGCCGAACAATAAGCAACTCGAGTTGGCCATTCGCAGGTATTTCGGGCATGACGTTTTACCATTTGCGAACCATTGTAATTGGGGTTATGCGTATGATTTATGAGCGAGACTCAAGAAGACGATTTTTGCCCAAAGATCATTGGCTCATGACGGCACGTTTTGACATGAAAGGCTTTATTGTTGATGTTATCAAGGAGCACGAAAGGCGACAAGAGGTTGGCGACAGCGAAGGAGCTGAAGCCGAGTTTGAAGAAGATGCAGAAGAGTATGAGCCAGTTCAAAGTCTTATGCTGGGTCGTACAACCCGGGCAAGCCACTTGCTGTCTCAGGTGAGACAGCAGGATCTGTTACGAAAGCATCAGCAAAAATTGAACAAGAGGAAAATCATGGCTGCTGTTGGGCCCAGGATTGAGGTGTTGCAAAATATGCCATTTGTCATACCCTTCGAAACTCGCGTTGAGATATTTCGCCAGTTCGTCATGATGGATCAGCTCAGGAGGCGGTCAGGAGTTATCGATCCGGATTCATGGCGTATGCGAATGGCAAACATGGCACAAAATCGACATGCCGCACGAGAAACTCTTGGCAGGCATCACGCGTCAATCCGTCGAGAGTCTGTATTTGAAGATGCATTTGAGGCATTCTTTCCACTTTCAGAAGGCCTGAAGGAGCCCATTCAGATCACCTTTGTTGACAGCTTTGGTGCTATTGAGGCTGGTATTGATGGCGGTGGAGTGACGAAAGAATTTCTTACCAGTGTTACCAATGAAGCATTTCGCGGTCCTCTAGATTACGGTAATAATCCATCACTTTTTGTCACGAATGATCAAAACCTACTGTACCCGAATCCAACAGCCATGGAGCAAGACTATGCATTTTTAAGATCAGTTGGGATAAATGAAACTAGTCCTGGTTGGAAGACACATAGTGTACAGTTGCGTAATCGCATGCACTTCTTGGGCCGCATTGTAGGAAAATGTTTGTACGAAGGTATTCTCATTGACATCAATTTTGCTGGATTTTTTCTCCTCAAATGGTCCGCTGCAAATTCTGGCCCAGAAGCAGCAAGTCGCACTAATTTGAACGATCTACGTGATCTTGATGAAGGATTGTATCAAGGGCTGCTAAAACTCAAAAACTATCCTGGCAATGTCGAAGATTTCTCTCTCGACTTTACTATAACCGACCAAATTCCCAATGGCATGCCTGATGGCCGCGCCAAAGTAATCACCCGAGATCTGATGCCTAATGGCTCTAACATTCCCGTGACAAACGAGAATCGTCTCCTCTACATTGCATACGTCGTCCGACACCGTCTCCACATTCAGCCCTATGAACTCACGCAGGCTTTCCTTCGCGGTCTCGGCCAAATCATAAATCCCTCCTGGTTGAGCATGTTTAACCAAGTCGAACTTCAAACCCTAATTTCCGGTGAGACATCCGATATTAACATTGATGATCTACGCAAGAACACACAATATGGCGGTGTTTATCAGATAGGTTACGATGGACGCGAGCACCCAACGATCAGGATGTTCTGGCAGGTCATGGAAGAGTTCAAAGATGAGGATAGGAGAAAGGTGCTCAAATATGTTACCAGTACGCCGAGAGCACCGCTATTAGGATTTGCATCATTGAATCCGCAGTTCAGTATTAGGGATAGTAGCTCAGATGAGGATAGACTACCTAGTGCAAGTACGTGTGTCAATTTGTTGAAGTTACCAAGGTATCAAAGCAAAGAGAAATTGAGGGAGAAATTGTTGTATGCGGTCAATGCGGGGGCTGGATTTGATCTTTCGTGATTTGTAAATCTGAAGAGGTTGTGGAAGGGGGTAAGAAGAGCCCGGAAGTTGGATGAGAGAGAAGTGAAGCGTAGAGAAAATACTAATGACGCAAATGATAAAAGCGAAGCGATGATTGATGATCAAAGAATATACTTACAACATGCATGGCGCAGGCGTTTTTCTATTTTTCGTTTTAGTAGAGAGTTATTTAATGGTTGAATGGATGGGCTGGGATCGAATGGCAATGTATGATTACATGAGGTTGAATGGAGAAACTTCCCAAATTACAAAGGCTTGCATGTGGTGAATCGATTCATTGATAGACCGTGTATTGAGAAAACGGAGAAGGATGGTGGTCTATCTGTCTGTTGGGATTGGAGGATACAAGCGTGTATAGATATGAAATAATCGTCAATACATTTATTTCTTACACACTTGGCATTGGTCTATTGACATTTGAAGAGAGGTCTGAGGTTTTCGATTCAGGACTAGGAAAAATATTCCATTTCAAAGATTCCACGATCATATTTCACGCCGTGTTGCTTGTCTCTTCTGGTATATCTGTTGGTAACCTGCGTGTGTGGGCTCACTAATTTGTTTTATTTCCCTCAAGTTTTCGTCTTGATTCATCAAAAAGTTCTCATTTATGCCTTTTGTAATTCGCCAGTCTATTATCATACCTTGAGTAGTTTATATAGAGTAACAAAGTGAGCATGCTGACGAAGCTAACCTCAGACTTGACCATCTATATACACATACACTTCATCGGATGAGCCGAATTGTGCATTCATATGGTCTGATATGAAGTTGAGATAATGAAGTACAGGAAATTGACAGGAGTGTGAAACAGAGATGAGGAACAGCATGTATGATAGAATCTGCTCGAATCCGAAAAGTTTACTCAAATCACAAAATCAGAATGCTGGAACCGTTGTGCACGTGATGAATGGATATGACAGGCGCTATTATCATCATCCATGCCGTCTTCTGGAATTCTTCTAGCTCGTTTCATTTCTCAAAATAGAAGAGCAGATGCATATTCATCGTTTCATCTTCGTCATCTTGAGGCCTCAGTCCTTCAAGTCTGTTTGATCTTATTATAGCTTGAAATTTGCTTCATATATCAGCATTATCCTAGCTTACTACACAATCTACCTCCGAGACTTCAACTTGAATCTGAGAAGTAGACTTCAGGATAGGAAAAGAATGGTCGCGTTGGGAATGTCTAGCCTCGTGAATGCTATCTGTCCACTTGATAATCCGCAATTATACAGGCAGTGTAGCTCGAGACTACTTGGCCAACGAACGGACCCGCACTGGTTTGGATTCTGCAGCTTTACAAAGCACGATACTTTGGGGGCGTAATCACGCGTTCTGAGTAGGAATCATGGATCAGAATTAGGCGAAAAAAGCCGTTGGGGATGAAGATTGTGGCATTTGCACATGCGGAGTTGCAAGATACTTTGCGGGTTTTTGGGGTCCAAAGAAACGTGTTTTCTGACCTAACATGGCTGGTACGATGTTGGTGACGTTGACGTTGGCGAGTGGGTTGGTCTCTGTTGGCCGTGCGCTTGTTGTTAGGAAGGAGCTAAGGTGACATGTGTGCTAAGGACGACAGGAGAGAATAAGCTAAGGTAACATGTGTACTAAGGGCGACAGGAGGAGATTGTGACTAACCTGTGTCAGTACATAAGACTAACGATGCGGTTGGCATTCAGAGAGCTAGTGCATGACCTCCTTGAGGCACTAACTTTGTAATGTAGCTGCAGAGACTGCTCGACATCATACTGCACAAGCTTGCTTTGCTGTCCGACTTCAAATCATACAATCAACACACGCTGGCTTGCCTCGCATGCAAACCGTAAACTCTTACTTTTGAACGGCAAAAGTTCGGATTCGACAATGTCTACTAGCACCATAGGGGAAAGAGGCGACAATTGACGAGCTCCATGTAGGGGGCTGCATTTTTCTCTATCACAAGGTGGAACTAAGCCAACTAGAACACATGAATTGGTCAAATCTTTCAAATGGTCTCTCTAGTCTTCTACCGACGGATTAGTAAATTTGCAACCTGTATCAAAAAACACAATTTCTAATCCCCCCTCCACTTCTGTCCATCTACCGCGGCTCGGGCCGCAAGGTGATTGAAGCGGGGTCGCTCTGAGCAGGCATTTACATCGACGATGGAGTTTGATACTGTTACGAGATTATGACCAATCGGTTCACCAGTTCGACTATCAAAATTTCTCTACTTGGGTCTTTCAAACATTTTTGTCCCTCTTTGATATTGGGCACGAATCCAGCGCTTTAAGCTTTTCTTGACCTTCTCCAGCAAGCTAGTAGACGCACATTAGAGTTCAAGTCAGGTCAAACATCAAAATGTCTAATGGACCTTTAGCCTTATCGAGGGAAGGGTCGTTTCTTCTTAGACAAGCCACCCCACGAGAATCCTTGTATGGATGCAGGTAATGAAAAAAAAGGAATTTTCTGCCATTTCGTAACCGTCGAGGATTACAAGTTACAAGGATGACCCACCATCCTCCGAAATTCGGTTCGTCTCCATGCATCCTGCACCACGTTTCACACAGCAGAACGACCAAAATGGTAGATACGCATCATGTAGCAGGCTGCTTTCTCATGCAGAGTAGATTATCGATAGCACCACAATTATGTTTAACCCATCCACTGTTTCAATGTAGCCACGTTCTCTTCAATCTATTTGTGACTTCAAACGTTCTGTATTGAAGATCTCATTCCATACCGTATCTGTACTGTATCTGTACTGTACCTGTACGTGGCCACACTCCAACACAAAGGATTTCTCTGTGCATTTTCCAGGACCCACGAAACACCACGGTTGGTTCTCAGACTAACATTTTCCTCTACTTGCTAGCTCTATAGGGAAATTTATTCCTGGATTCAAGACATCGGCAGAAAAGTATCGTCATGACTATCCCTACTTTGAAATTGAATACCGGAGCCCCAATACCGGCTCTAGGATTTGGTACTTTTCAGAATGAAGGATCCCCAGGGAAGTGCCACGATGCCGTACTTTGGGCTTTACAATCAGGTTATCGCCATCTAGATTGCGCTTGGTAGTAAGTTCAACCCCTATGTCTCATGTTTATCCGTTCATCCCAACTGTATACTCGATGTCTTCTGGGCTCATCCCTCCTCTCTTTCCACTAATTTCGACCCCTATTCCTTGGTGAAGGGGTGCCGAAGTATCGGAAATATAGTTTTCGTATTGTAATCCGCAAACCTGAAACTAACACACTGCAGTTACAAGAATGAAGAAGAGGTTGGGTCTGGCTTGCGGGAATTCTTGTCCAGCAACCCAAGTGTCAAGCGTTCCGATATCTTCATCACCACGAAAGTGTGGCCTCATCTATGCGGTTCTCCTGAAGACGTCGAGTGGAGTCTGAATTACAGTTTAGAGAAACTAGGGGTCGATTATGTGGATTCTTTCTTGATGCATTGGCCATTCGCCGCGGAGAGAACCGACGACTATGAAGTCAAGATCGGAGATGATGGAAAGGTATAATCCACCAATCGATGATAGAATCTATTGTTCCCAAGTCTAATAACCCTGAGCAGTACATCATCAACAAAGAAGTCACGGCCAACTTGGAACCCATTTGGCGTAGATTCGAGGCTCTTAACAAAGCTGGCAAGGCAAAAGCCATCGGAGTATCCAATTTTACCATTGCAAACTTGGAAGCTCTTCTCAAGTACGCAGATGTTCCTCCTGCCATCAACCAAGTCGAGATTCATCCCGTCTGGCCTAACACCAAGTTGATCAACTACTGCCTTTCAAAGAACATCCTTCCCGTGGCATATTCGCCACTGGGATCCCAGAGCCAAGTGCCCACTACAGGCAAAACCGTGATCCAGAACTCTGAACTCATCTCAATCGCCGAAAATAAGGGCGTTAGCATAGGTCAGATATTGATTGCTTGGGGTATCAAACGAGGATACGTAGTCCTTCCCATGAGTTCGAATGAGGGGAGAATCAAGACGAATGGAAC
Source organism: Botrytis pseudocinerea (assembly GCA_019395245.1). Taxonomy (NCBI): domain Eukaryota; kingdom Fungi; phylum Ascomycota; class Leotiomycetes; order Helotiales; family Sclerotiniaceae; genus Botrytis; species Botrytis pseudocinerea. The sequence continues at coordinate 303,619 of JAHXJK010000136.1, forward strand.
ACTAGTCGATTTGACTGAAGAGGAGTTCGAAAGAATGAACAAAGTTTCCGAGGGCAACGAAACAAGGTTCGTGGATCTGAAAAACACTTTCGGGTGGGAAGTATTCGGGGATGAGTAAGGAGATGGGCAGCCAAGCAGACAATTGGCCGTGTCGTGCTGTCTACTCGTATCGTTCGGTTCCACGTAACGCAAGATATCACTATCAAGTAAACTCCAACTATGATGCATGTTTTCATATACGTGAAGCAAGCACTGCAAAATAAGCTGATCTGACCTCGTGATGCTCATAACTGCATGTGCCATTGGTATGTCTATTGGCTTTGCATTGTTAGTTGCCATTAGCATTCTACGACACAGTCACCACTAATGTATACATCATGTTATATTCATTATGTCACATATTGTCTCTCCCAAAGTTAAACTTTTTTTTGTCTCATATCCTAATCTTATCTCATCTCGCCGAGTTCTCAGCACCAAAATTTGCACGTACTGGCTCTGCCGACCTCTTGCCTGCATCCCATGAACCACTCTCCTGGAACCAAAAGTCGGTGAAGATCGAACCCTGCGAGAAATCCTTACGACAATCTAAAACATTCAAGACTGATATGTTTTAGATTTCAGATTTTCCCAGCGCGCGCTGTACTATGACGAAGCGGTACGCCGAATGAACGACAGGATATGACATCGTTCGCCTTACCCGTGCGTGTTTGCATCAGGGTGTTGTGTAATACTAACATGGTTGTAACAATTGTTGAGGTGTGTGTTTATTGGCGATTGGGTCTGGCGCAAGGCAGTTTGCTGCAATATTCGCTAAAATCACACCAAGAATTATATAGCGTTACATCTACGACTAAGTGTCAAATTTCCGATTCAGCGATACATATCAAGGTCGACAATATTAACCATGAGGATAATAATGAAAATGTTAACGAAAACCCTGGGACTGGGAGTAAGACTCCACCCGCCCGTCCTTTTTTAAATTGCAATGTTCATGCCGCTAGAAATCTGGGTACATTCGCCGACAATCGTTGGCGAGAGACTCATCATCTACGGCATGAGAGTCTTTTCACTAATGACACCAGTGCCAATCATCGAATCGACACAGCGAGCACCGAAGAATGATGAGTAGAGTGTATGCACAGTCAAATTGTCTGAGTGGTTGGTAATACGGTGACCCAATGAGCCGACCGATCTCAATTTCATCTCACTGCTGGCTCGCATCACATATAGATATATATATGCATGCATTTACGAGTATGTGTATCCGTCCGCACGGTGTCGTAGGAGAGGGTGCACCATCTCAAGAGACCAGAAACGCCATACCGCGCCAAGAGAAAATGCATTTGAACCGGACTCCGCCTCACATGGAATGCACAACGTAACATCGGTGCATAATCTGGAAGCCTGCTCTGCTGAACAACCCGATGATAATCCATGACTGCAGATATACATGCATGTGATCGAACCTTCTAAGGCCGATATTGGGTGGTACTAGGCATCTAGATGGGAGGTCGTAGTAAGGCTATCATATTCATTATCAATCACATCGCTGGCCATCTTAATCTAATGCCAATATTCAATGCTGAACCGAGTGTTAAACCGGTTTCCTGTCGATCGGTCGTAATCCTGTCACTGAGCTGGGTGCGCTAGATCGAGAGCTTCTCGCGAATGTTGGAACGTTGACCCCCCTTCTTCATTATCGATATGATTAATGATGGAACAGCAGATAGTGACAGATGCTAGATTGTAGTCCTACCTCTAAACTTCCCCTCTTCTTCCGCTTTGGAAACCTCCGTACCTTCCGCATTCTATTGGATCAACTCCGCTTCCTCCTCTTTCTACTCACTGCTAGCATCATTGATTTATTCGCATTCAGTCAAACAGTCCCTCAATATTCCATCTCGAACAACAAACTCCCATCACAAGACCCCTACTTACCACTAATTTGACCAAACCCCCATACACATATATGCACAACTTCCAGTCTGCAAATCGAACCTCAGCAAGAATTCATACCGACCCCTCAACACCAAACGTCAAACCCCCATACCTACCAAGTATGTATGTGTAAAATTTCCGTGGAAGCCAAGTCCTCGCACTCTCACCATCAAATCAGCCTCGATGCCAAAGCCCCACATACAACGGTACGCCATCTAAGTGGTCCGTCATGCCCTGGTTTTTTCTGACGTGAGGCTAAGCAGTATGCGCTGCACCCCTCTATTCGTTTTCCCCTCTTGATATATATGCTGTAGCACGTGTTTTTCCTCTTCCGTAAGCCTAGCATACCTACTACTATCACACAATCAAACATTAAGGGTGTTCTTCGCACTATACACCAAAACGACTCCGTATTGCTTTTCCAAACACACGCACAGAGACAGATAGTCAGCTCTGGAACTTTTAGATTGACAGAGAATGAAGTCGAGGAAAACACAACACAGACACAACATCAAGAAATTTGGTGTATATTTTGAATTTAAATTTGAGATTGGCTAATGCATCAACACTGATATATATGAGATGGATGTACAGTAAGTAAAATCTTTCATGAACGAACAAATCAGTAGTGGATATATAGGCTAAAAGTTAACTGGAACAACTCCAATCCAGATCTTCCCGCATGCACAGTGCGTGCAACCCTAGTAACAGTACGTAAAAATCCCAACGTATCATCAAGAAACGAAACCCCAAACCCCAAGAAATCCGAGAAGAGAATATTTCATCCCGGGTATACATCGTGAAAAAGGAAAGAAAAATAATGACGAAACTCCCCAAAATCCTTTTAAAAAATAAAAAAAAACCTTAAATGTCTACATGCAAAAAACGAAGTGAAATAAGGAGTAAGAAAATAAATTCAAAACGATTGGTATTGGTATCCCCGCTGTGCTTGCAATCAATCAATCGTGGTATAACGGAGAAGAAGATAGGAAAGAAAAAAAAACATGTGAAAATAATCAAAATCCCAGAAAACTTTTAATCTCATCTCAAATCCCTCGTATTCTTTAATCCGAGCTCACGCTGGAATTCGAAGATTCTGATGTTTCGGAGGATTTATCATCGTGGATGTGGGCTTCCCATTCAGCGACTGACATGGGTTTTTCGGTCATGGCTGCCAAGCGGAAAAGGTGGCGGGCCTGAATACGGGAGTCGTAGTCTACAGTTGCGGTGTCTATTCTTTCTGTTAGAATTTGTTTTGTCAAAGTAGAAGGTAGAAAGAGAAAACATACGTAGAGTGGTTCGCCCATCAAACATAACCACTGAGTGTTTTTCCCAACCCACTCTGGCCTGGAAATCGTGGCCCATGCAAACATGGTCCACCAAGAATTTCATAAGCATTTCCTTCTCGCCATCCTTGAGCCCGACAATATCGGTCAAGAATTCCGAGTTGAGGTAGAGCGCTTTTTCGCCCGAGACGGGATGGACTCGAACGATTGGGTGCAGTGAGTCGATCGGGTCGGTTCGGACAGTTCCTCGGGCGGCGCGGGCATAGCCAATCATCTTTTGAGATGAATGGTTTGCCTTGAGGTCCTGTATCATTGTGCGGAAGGTGGGCGAGAGGCGTTTGTAGGCCTCCACAGTGTCGGTAAATACGGTGTCACCACCAACATCGGGACATGCTAATACTGGCTAGGTGTTAGAAATGTTGAAGTCTGTAGCTAGGAAGGAAAACTTACTGCCAAGCATAATATATCCAGGAGGCTGTTTTTCATAGCTGACATCGTGATGCCAGAGTGTGGAAGTCAATTTCTTCTGGAAGAAATTTGCGATTTCCTCTTCGTTGTGATCGCGATGAATGACATGGAAAGGAGGGTGTCCCTTAACGGAACCAGATACAGGCTGGATGCTTAATGGCCCGAAATAGGACATGAAATCTTGTTGAAATTGGGGTCCGGCGTGAAGGAAGTCGGATTGTTCTCGGAGAACAACAATTTTGCGTTCGGTTATCAAAAGTGCAAGCTCGTCCTTGCCGGCGTCAGAGAGCTCCTCCATTTTTACACCACTCAAAATAGTTCCCATCTTAGGCGTGATGTGCTTGGCTTTGACGCCACCCTTGAAAAGGTTTGGCTTGGACTTGTTTGCTCGCAGGGCTGGGTCATGATACTCGAAGTGCTTAACTTCGTCGAACCAGACATCATCCTCCCACTTCGTGTTTATTAGTGGCTGGTCAATGAAATGGAATTAAGCCTGTCACTTACCGATGGGAGGTAGCTTGGGAATTCTGTTCGACATTTAGATCTCTGGTCGTATTCATCGGATACATGATTGTATGGCAGGTTGATGTCGTAGCTAATCTCTGGGACAGCTACTTCATCCTCCTCTGTGAGTCGACTAGGTGCCATGATGAATGCTTGAGTTGATATGTATATTATGAATGGTAAAAGAGATGAAATGTGATGAGGATTTCTGATGGAAGACAAAGATTTGATATAAATATGTAGAAGTGAAGTAAAGTCTCAAGGGTCTTCGATAAATTAAGAGCTTGATAGTTGGGATACTCTCGGTTGAAGACCTATTAAATATAGCTTGCAGATGAAGGGTTGGGTAACAGAAGAGCTTTGGAAGGGATGCTAATTAACAACCGTTTTCAAAATGCGGAGCTCAACGGTTGTCGTGTAGCTTGTTATTTGCTCTTCGTCAGATTGGAGATTATCAGTACTGTAATGCAGTAATAACACTTTAGCAAGCGGTGAGGACCCACGATGGTGTGACATGGTGCTGGTTGCTGATCAGTCAAGGGTAGGATTAACATGGGATAATGGAGAAGAGAAAAGCCCGCCAGCTTAGGAAGGCCTTGTGGGGTCAATCATTGCAGGGGTTTTATACATGGAATTTCCAGAACATGGTAACCAGTAGGAGATAAAGTTTCCGTCGCAACAAAATGTACTTGTGGTAATGACGAAGCTTGTATGACCCCTTAAACGCAACGGGCCGTGACACAAAATTGGAATCGTAGCGCGACTAGGAATACCTAAACGTGGGATTAATGCGAGAAAGTCGAAACATCCTTACCTGAAGCCAAGGAAATAAGCCCAGGAGGGAAAAAAGTACGAGATGAACGACATTAGATCATTGTAGAGAATGCAATAACTGTACAGCGAAGCCTTTGCTGATCATGAAAAGGCTTCAATTAGAACAACAACTCCATACTTAATTACCTGCAAGCATGGGACTAGAATTTCACACACATACTAGGTAGATTTAGGGACCTACCTCTTTGCGTAAAGTTTGATGAAATAACTTCTACGTTGGGCATAAGGAAAAGGAAGTGGAGCTTGAAGCGAGAAGGAACATTCGCTGAAATGTTCTAGCTGCGACTCGTGGAACATGGGACTTGTTGTAACTTCCAAGGCTATGCAGAATGTACAAAAGGTAAGAAATGTGTGGAAACTATTCGGGGGATCCGGTACTATATTGTGGACTACAATCGCTTTTTAATTTACGGTGATATATCCGAAGTGAGCCTTCATTTTTGCCCATGTTGAAATTTGCAAGCTTAGACCCCGAAGTGCTTGAAATTTGAAATTAGAAGAATGAAATTTGAAAAAGATGATGTGCATGGAAGTTCAAAGTGCGTGTTCGCCAGAGTTTCCACCAGGATTATATTTCGTCCCACTTGTTCCATAAGTTCCATTGATTTGTTCCACGCTTTGATGGATATTAAACCTTGTAGGCTTACACATTTCGAACCACAAAAAAATGGATCAAATTTTGGATTCCACAACGTCAATTTTTTTCTCTCCCGCTCTGTCTGTCTTCCACGCTAAAGGTCTTTTCAACTTTTGAAATCTCCATTTGCCCAATGTTGATATTTGTTCTTCAATGAACTGATAATTTGATGGCAGTAGAGTTCGCGTAATCTTCTGGTCATCATCCCATATTCATCCAATCAGCTGATTCTACCCTCGCCTCTCGTATGCATATTTGGGTGTTTAATCGCAATATTTTCCTGCAGATTATCGGCCACAGATTTCTATGTCACCGTATCGATCAGCAGACCGAGATTTGACAGGGCTTGCCGCATTTCCAGATTTTGCTTCGGAAAGAAACCCATACAAGCCCCGTCCAGTAGTGCTCGATTCATGCAAAAAGATTTTCTCTGCGATTGTAGTTACACAGCATTTCGTAAATGTGAACAAGTTTTGGCTAATATTAGATCGTCATGATAATTGGGATGCATTGCCTTGAGCAGCTTGAAATGAATATTCTTAGCTCTTGGAATGACTGTCGATTCAAGCTATTCACAGCCCAGGAACTTGGAAGTGACTTTTTACAAGACAATTTGTTCCATGCATACATCATACTACACCTGCACATTGCTTCAATGGCCGAGAGCAATGAAGGGAGTGATATCCTTAGATTGCCCAGCAATGATGCAAGAGGATACATGTGCCGCTGTGGACAGGATGCCTATAGAATAAGGTCTTTAATTACTAACGTAAAATGCGAGTTGGCCATAAAATGAAGCCCGTGGAAGATTCCCAATTCGCAATAACAATTTTGCCCGTGCGTACGTTCCATAGATTTTGTCAACTGCGAATGTCCCAAAAAGCGGTTTCATGCACAAGTGATAGTGTTCTCTGAGTGTGTGAGCCCATCTCAAGATGCCCAAGGTGGGGGGGAGGGAAACCGGAGTCATGTCAAATTCGGACGATTTTCCGATATGTTCATGATTTAGACCGAGCAGTTCTCTGAAACTTCGCGACAGTGTTGATCCGCTCAGGAGCGAGCATAGCCTCAAGTACAACGTAATATGTGCTGCGATAGATCGAAGGACTCTATTATCGGTGTTATTGAATCATTTGCCCTAGTAGAGTCGACTTGAGAGTTGCGTGGACTGAGACGCTATATCCATGTATGAAATGAAGTCATTATTTTATAAGCTAACTTCTTATATTCTAACATAAAAGGCCTGTATGTAATACACAATTACGTTGTACGTGCCTTTGGAGCCTTAAATAACCGCTTTAGGGCTGGGTCGGAAGCGATGTAACAGTGTCTAGCTGCAGCATGAGCGGTGAAGAAAGGAATTGTTTCTACTCTGTCTGATACGTGACGACCCTTTGTGATTAGCTGCATTATTAATGCAGCATAGAAATGGTATAGAATCCAATTTGTAAATTGGATACTCGTATGAAATACCGAGTCGAAGTAACCTGTGACTCAGCAGATATTCCGAACTGCCTTTCGATTATGCATGAGGCTAGTAAAAGCTACATCGAATGATCAGACGATCGGATGTGTTTGCGCCTTGTTGATATCAGGGGCCTGCTCAGGTTTGAGGCGATTATGGACTTCCAAGTGCTTATCATACAGAAGTCCCGAGTCAGTACATTAAATAGTCGAAGTGCAATCAATTTCTGTCCACCCATAAGTAAGTTGAGTGAAGAGAGTCGCGTGGTTCGCGTGGTTCGCGCCATTGATCCCTGTTTATCCAATTCAAAGCAGGTCATCAAGGCTATTGACGCAGGCGCACTTTGAGCAGGTATGCCCGACACTCTCAACGATGTGCATCTTGTCTCAAGGGACACCTCGGGGATCCGAGCTCGAGGAACGGCTGGACTTTGCTTTGCCAGAACAGTATGCCCAATTGCCATAGATACACTAGCTAAAGCTGGCGAGCTTCATGGAGATCTAGTGACACAACGACGTAAACAGTATTTTCAAGAATCAACAGATTGGAAACTTCTGTTACTGCTAAAGCACTCAAGATGAGAAGGATCCACATGCCGAGGGCAAATAAGTATCTGGATAAAAGCAGACTAAAAACCGCATTAAACCATGACTTGTAGTATTTGCAAGAATTACCATTTCGAATCATGAATAATACACAAATGTCTCGGAGGCGGGGACTTACCCGCCAATCCCACAGTGTCAGTCAAGACTTTGCGAGAGCCTTGCAATGAGAATTCCAGGTCCCACGATTCATGACAGTGCGATTACCAGACATTGCAATAAACCGCACACGCGATATTTCCCGATAACACACTATGGCTGTTCATATGATGTCCCAAGATGTATAGCAATGTGCGCGTCATCATCGGCCGGTCAAGTTCGAAAAAATTATTGCTTGTGTGGTTTCGTAGTCAGGTCGCCTGTTAAACAAGATACCCATTAAGTATGGCAAGTCGAGCACCACAGATGAATGCTGAACTAGTCGTTTTTGGAATGAGGGTTTGCAGGTGCCGAAACAGTATCCGAGAATAAGTGTGGATCTTTCTCGCGCATAATACTGTCGTCCTCGGGTGGTGAATGTGATGATAGTATATGTGTTGACGAAAACCCAAATCGAAAAGAAGGCGCAGCTATCTGGGATTTTAGAGTTGGCTCCTTTTCCTCCGGTCTGCCCGATATACTTCTCGAGTTCATATTCTTCTCCTCAGAATTTATATCAGGCACAGATTTCATGCCAAAATTCAGCCATTGTGCTCAGGTTGAGAATCCAATACTGAGATCTTCAACTGTCTCGAGATCCTTGATCTTTTTTCGTTGACATCTGCCACATAAACCAAAGGCTTGCCCCAGCCCATCCCGTTGCCATGTGCAGTTGATTTACCTGCCGTCCAGTAGATCGAACGTGTCTGAGATGTAAGGTAAGCTGATTTTTGCAATGTGATTGTCAAACCGCCGGTATCATACCTTCTGCTTCTTTCAATTGAACATTCGCTCTGCTTCCCTTTAAGTCCTGGTAATTTGTCCAGGTATGTAGATCCTACTTTAGGAAATTCAAATTGACACATTGTTGCTGAGAATTAAAGTGAGACCGGTGTGGAGAATAACGACGATGCTCGCTACCAGAAAATGAGTTTCAAGCTTCTGGAAGCTTTGGAAGGCGGGGCTCGATCGGCAGGACGGCAAACGCTTAGCTCTGATGCGAAGCCAATGGCAGAAGGTTTGAGTCTGGAAGCCGTTGCCGTAACTCAATTTCATTTCCACCGTGCTCGTTTGCAAGTACCGAACGCAAAGCTTTTCGAAACTTTTACCTTCCATCATCACTTGCCTGCCGAAGATAAACCCAAATTTAGTTGTCAAATGAAATTCTCGGCACATGGCGAAACAAAGTTGGAGATGTTGAAACCGAATTGGAAAGGCAGCCAAGAGCGAGGGGGAAAGCAGTTCCAGAGAGGATCTCGAGGGTTTCGACAGCATCAGTCAGACATCAGGGAGTGTCGCTCCAGGCCCGGGGGATGAAGCCTTTCGGGGAGCCACCATCCTAGGACTCATGTCGTTTTTGGGACCCGATGCAGGTAATGATTACTCAAATTAATCTCCATCTCCGATTTCTGACTTCTCGAGAAGTCTCATTGTTTGGCCAGGAGCGAACTGATGGAGGTTCAGTCAAGCTCGTGAAGGAAATCAATAAACGTATAAATACATTTGCTCTCGAGAATGAAAACAAACAAAGATGCCATAACCAGGTGGGATCACTACGATATATATATTTCCATGTTGCTCAACATCCAAAACCCCTTCTATGGCACAATCCATGCTAGTGAGGTGGAGTATTTTCCCAGCAGCCGCAGCTCGCGCAGTATGCGAAAAATATCATCACGTGAAACTCGCTGAAGCGATGTAAATCTTGTAGCGCAAATTGTTTTTGCTAACTACCGGCACTATTTTAGATTCATGAGCGGAAGATAGTTCTTTTTGCAAATGAATGAGCAACTGATATTAGGATCGGAATTTTTGGGTCTACCTCCAGAAGTCTTGGGAAATCGAGGTTCATCGGCCTGCCTCTTCTGCTTAGCCCAGAACCTCTCATCTATAATTACACGATAATTATGGTTACACGTTGGTGACACAGGGCTGTGATGCAGCCAAAAGTTCCCTATCATTTACTCAACGAATAATTCAACATATACCAATCTATTGTACAGGGCCGGAAAGCGTGTTACACAAATTAATCAGATGCATGAAGTCTCATACACTTACCCGCCGGGGGAAAATGACGATGAAAAAATGGTTTGGCAAAAGCTTTCTTCCGAAGTCGAAGGATTCAGGAATCCTATAGGCTATAACACAATGTAAAGCACAATCGGCAATGCTTCTAACTCCATGTATATACTGTTTTCGTTGTAAAATTACAACATCGTCAAGGATTACCCTGGATGTGTTACCAAGGGCTATCGCTTACCTGCATACATGAAGAATGGGTACTCATTGTGCAGATATTGTTGAAGATTGAGGGCGTAGTATCCAAAGTATTGAAGAACAATTTTTCAACTCACCAAAATGGTAGCCATTCCTGAAATATTGTCTCCCAAGGACATAGTGACATCGGAGGATCAAAGGGGTTTAGTGACTCATTGGTGCTGAGACGAGCCACAATTTATGGTCTGGCACGATATCACTTTGCCTATGGGAAGGAGTGTCCAATATTCGCTTTGGGAAATATAGCACGATATATCCTAGAGCCACAAAATGAACGTTTTAATGGTGTTCGTGATTAGTTCAATCAAAAAGACAGCCCTGTGAATATCACGGGTCATTCGACGGCCACACGTGAACAGATGTCTTGCAACGATATGCGGGAACTATCTATTCAAAGTACAAACTGAACTCTGCGGAATGCGACATTGGTAGTAAATTCAAAGTGCGACCTATACCGCTGCTTGAGAGAAAATATCAGCTTGTTAGAGTCTTCTGCAGGAAAGTCATTTCTCCATTCGATCAGCTTAAAGCTTCTCATCGATTGAGATATTCTCGAATGCTTCCATCTACAAAGTTTTTATTGTACACTATGCACATTTTCAAACGTTCAGTTCAGTACGCTTACTATGCATACTATTTCCGACCCTTCAGTTGGCTTCCGCTCTTCTCCGAGCACCTTCTGGAATGAGACTCACCACACCAGTGAGCTTCATAAACGAGAGCCTAAAGTCGTAATTCCAGATATGGACACTGAATTCAAGCCTAGTTGTTGTCCCATGGCTCAATTAGCAATGTCGGCGCTTAGAAAATGGTGTCAGAGACTGCCCCTTCCCCTCTCCCAAGAACAAGATACTAGGCAACTTTCAAATTTGTTAAACTAGCCCTTGTTGGGAGCGCGGATTGGCGCCCATTTGCCGATGCTTGATGATGGCCATTTTCAAAAAATTGAAAATCCGGAATCAAAGGACAACAAAAGCCAAAGATGATCTTATAAACAATTGCACATGTACTAGGGTTATGGGATGGCCGTAAGATGATTGCACTGTCAGATCATGTCTGTCCATCGCTTTTTTTCTTTGTCAACTGCCATATCAGAGATGGCATGGATTTTGAATAACACAAACCATCTCATGTAAAAACTTTAGATTATCTAACAATTCAACCATGTGATATTCATGTGACTGTCGAGAGGTTAGCTCTGTCGAGTCAAATGGTATCATGATTGGTCATGATATGGCCATCAAGTCAGATTTACACCTCTAAAATATACATCATTTTGGCGAGTTTGATATTGAAGCTCTGACAGTTCTGGCTGCAATCCAGTCGTCTTTCTATCCTCATTCCAACTCTAATACAAGATCATCAAGTGTAGTACATTCACAATGATGATCTAAAGATTCTAGATACGTACGAGGTATTTTAATCTCACTTTCAGATACTCGTACATCTGTCGACGTCTACTTGGCCAAAAGCTCTTTTATCTTTTTGATTCTTTTTGAAAATTAAGTATAAGAGCTTTCGAACACTCGTTTCAGCATTTTCCATTCATCTATGTTAGGTTCTCGATCATCTATAACTTATTGCACAAGTCCGCTAATTAATATTCAGCCAATTTCTCCTCTGCCCCGCCACCGTTCAAAACGATCGCCAAAATTATTCATTTTTTGAAAGTGGAATCTAAAAAATTGAGCTGCCTGTAATAAGTGAAGATTCTTGAACGCGTATAGTCAGTCATGTATACATATGGTCTGCCTACCTGACCATGCTTGCCCACCACCATTTTGCGACTACATAGTCGTTTCGCCTGCTTTCTAAGCCTGGACACTCCATACACAGTCTCATTCGAGAAATCTAGCGCTCTTTAACTACCATCGACTGGAAACAATCAACCGCCCTCTCAATCGTTACCCCTCTTTGATCAGTTCAGCCTCAAGAGATTCATCTACCGAGTTACAGAAACCTTCAGGTGTAATTGATCAGGCTAGAGTATCTTGACAACGGGAACTTACACTACGAACATTCGAACACCGAATCCAACGACCGTAGGTTATAGCAGATCAGATGAAAAAGCCTTAGCTTCCAAAGGCAGAAAGCATGGGAGACATAAACATGACCTTCAAAGCTCAATCGGAGTTTTATCATGCGAAGTTTATTAGTAATAAAAAATTCGACATCAATACTTGATAGTCCTGCCTCTAGATCACCTAGTGTTGGTGTCTATTTGAATTTGAGAAGGACGTTAGTACACAGTTCTCGACACGGGCGAGGCTTGGTTCTTGCACCAGACGGACAGAATTAATCGACAGCACAGAGAAAATAGAATTCAAACACTTAACGAGTGTTCGGGATTTGGCGTGGAATTCGAATAGATAAGTAGCAAGATGGTAGATGTCACAACAGGCCAAAAAATCACAGAAGTTTAGGAGCTCATAGTAGATGTAATAAAATGTATGATATGGTGACTTTTGTGTTTCTGGCGGAGCAGTCAGAGAGCATTGGACAGTTCGCTGATACCCTCATGGAAAGCTCTCGGGTAATTTTAACACTGAGTTTTGATTCATACACCATCTTGTATAATAATAGAAACGAATTTTCTCCCTCCAATCCAATCCAAGGGCGCCAACCCCAATATCGAATCCAGAACCTTCAAGGCCCCGCTTTTCCCGGCTACCGATGCTAGTCAGACATGCCGATACATCCGACTCAGCCCTGCAGCTAGCGCAATGTAGTGACATTTCCGACACCTATTTGAAGTAACACCAGACAGACAGACAGCATTTGCGAGAATGCGAGGATGCGCAGTATAGCATGGTCTTTGATTGTGCAAATGCAGCATCTATATCTCAAACAAACCCCTTGATTCTTTCCGTTCACTTGCAGTTCATCCAAACGAGGATCTTGTGCAAACCGTTTCAATGCCCAGTCCTTAAATCCTAACGCATAAACCACCAATGAACTTACTAAACTAGTGGGACATGCACTCATAGGACGGACTGCCTAGGAGGAAGTTCTGATATTGGAATTGAAATGTATATTCCCCAACCCAACATGTCCGCAGCAGAATTCGTAGACATCTATTTTAACACTCGCACGATAAACTCTCCACGCAAATCTTTTATTTTTATTTTTAAAAAAACCCAACGCAAAGTTCCAAACTCAATTTCTCCCCCCATGTCGCAGTCTACATGCAGAGTAGAATTGCGCTTGCTTCTCAATGCGTCCGTCAATCTGTGCACACCCACTAGAAGGTCAGTGACCCAACCTCAGCACAGCACCCAGCCATCATGATCCCCGCATGTGACCCCCTCCCCAAATTTACACCTTCATCTCATACCCAGCATCGTGCAAGCATGCACATGCGTGCGAAATCAAAGCCACACACACGCCCGCGAATCGCAGCGTCGCACATGAATGCATGCGGGCGGTCGTGAGCGAGGATACCGCTGTAGGGCGCCAAGCAGCCAAGCTCGTCTTGCTTGTATCACACGTAAAGGCTTACATCACGATTATATTGGGTTCGGTACGGTTATGGATGGATGAACCTTTGAGGATCGCCGTTGGCTGCGGCTGGGATGTTTTGCCGTCCGTGGAGGAGCGCTGAGCAGGTATAAGAGTGCGGGTGACCCTGAGAGTGAATTTGTTTGTGCTGTTTGCTTATTACTACTGTATTTTATTATTTTTGCTTGCGAGTTCAATTGGAATTATCTCTTTCCCATCTCCCTCCCTCACTCACTCAATCTCTCTCACTCGCAACATCGAAACTCCTCAATCTCCTATCCAAATCTATCATCCTCCAACTTATCAATCCAAGTTCTGATAGTAAGAAAATTCTATCGGATTACGATCAAAACAAATACATCCATCTATCCATCTATCCATACGCCTCCCAACACAACAAATCTGAAAACATGGTCGCCGCCACAAACCCCCGCACCACTCTCCACCCAGCCATGATCCGTCAGCCACCCGCTGCCTACAACGCCAAAGGTCAAGATTTCGAAATGAGAGAACCTGTACGTTCATCTCTACCTTCATCTTCATCTTCACCTCCCACTCTAATCCTTCCTTCCCTTCTCTCCCTCCCAAACCCAAACCCAAACCCAAACCCACACTAACCCCCCAAAAGTCCAAACACGCCACCATGTCCATGTCACCCACCCCCACCGGCACCCTCTCCCGCACCAGCAGCAGCGAATCGCACGTATCAGGCAGCGCACACGCCGCAGGAAGCGTACCCGTACACCAGAGAGGTGGCGGAGGAAACGGAGGATTGTGCTGTGGAATCTGTGCCGGATTGGCTTGTTTTGAATGTTTGGAGTGTTGTTGCTAGTGTGAGAGAGAGCGGGACGCGGAGAGATAGAGAGAGCACGTTGAGGTTATTTTTCTTGGGGTTTGGGGTTTGGATGGAGTGGGGAGTTCCTTCACTTGTGGTGGGTTACGCAGGGTAGCTTGCTTATGACTTTACGAAATGAATTTGATTTTTTTACTTGGTACTTCTTTGTGTGAAATGATGAGACTCTGTAAGAACTACTAAGGTTGGAACATCTCTGCAACGTCATATTGTCGATTAGTATCTACCTAAAGATGACTTTACAAGTGACGTCAAGCAAGTAGTGACTGGCATTTATCTTCAATTGAATATTCTTCCGCTCCAGCTGCAAGTTTAAAAGACAAACTACAAACCGTAATCTATCCATTTAACCTCAGTAAACCAATCCTCGCATGTTCTCCACCGATTATATGGCTGGTGTTTGCAATGTAGGCGCAACGCACAAAGTCCTTCTCTACTCATATGATATAGGAGAGTGAGAATGAAAATATCCTGGAATGGACAATACACTACTAAGATTTCTCTTCTCCAACTCCCTCTTGGACCTTGAAATCTTGCTTTGCTGGTCTTTGTCCAAATATCGTACTGCCGACCCTGACTTCTCCGCTTCCTTGTCGGATCGCCTGTTGAATTGTTAGTTCTGGTATCACAATACAATTTCCGGAAAGAAGGGAGCAAGAAGATTAGTGATATGACAGGAATCAAACGTACCTCTTCAAAATCCTCACTCATACCCATGCTCAGTTCTAACCCCTCTAGACCTAACTCCTTCTCAACCCTATCTCTCTCCTCTCTCAACACTCTGAAATCCTCATTTTCCTCGCCTTCTTTCATATGGCTTCTAGCTATCGCGCCAATAGTCATAAGTCCTGCTAGTTTTAAATACGGACATTCTTCAATGACGTATTTGCATAATTCGGTAGTGTCTTTCCCAGGCGAAACGCCAGATTTCGAGGATTCACCTGAAGTGTTGAGTTGAATGTGGATGTTTAAGGGAGAGGGGGGCGAGTTTGAATCAGCGGGCATGGGAAGAAGAGAGCGTCCGAGGGATAATTGGGAGGCCTTCTTTTGGGAATCGATGGAGGAAACAAGGTAGAGGTTGAAGACTGTGGAGGCGAGAGGTTTGCATTTATCTAATAATGAGGTTAGTGATGAGGTTAGTGACGAGGTTGAAAAGATATGAGACGACGAGGATTGCTGGAAGCGGTCTACACAGGATTCCGAAGCCTACACAGGTGTAGCAGCATCCAAGATCTATTTCTCAAAAGTATCATGTGACTCATCCCGACCTCAGCATCTTACTGATCTTTTCAGACCAGACGAACACAACTCGAACACACAAGCATGTATAGAAAAACCAGACGTACTACTCTGCAAGCCTCCAATAAAATGCCACTTGATACTCCTCGGCAGAATCTCCGCCTTTTCCATCAACTCCTGTGCATAGTTCTCACCAAAATGCTCGACATTTGCTTGCTCATGGAGGGCTAGAATATCCGTTGCTGGCTTGAGTTTAGATACTGCTACTAATCTTACCTAGCTTTTGCGTCAGCATACTTGTGCGTAGACTGTTCGAAACAGATGTAGATAGGTAAACAAAGATAACCGTTGGAAGGATGCGAAAGATGGGCACGTGTAGGGATGGATGGTTCCATGCAGGTGAGGGGCAATAAACATACATTTCTGGTTCCTGCGGCGTTGGTGACACGTTCAGAGACGGATTGGAAGGCTGAAATGAGGGTTTTGGCCCGGGCTGGGTCGCATGTGAGCTTCATTTTCAGATTCAGATCTGGGTTGCGTTTGTTGTTGACTGTTGAGTGTTGATTTGGTGGTTTTGCAACGAAGGTTTGTGTGAGTTTATCGATAAGAATCTGGATTGTGGGTGGAGCGGAGCGGGATTACTTGGCACTGGGAAAAGGAAGAAAGGCATGGACTATATTTGTTACCGACACGAAAGATCTTACTAGACAAAAACCTTTTGAATGATTTTTTTTTTTTTTGCATTTCGGTAAAGCATGGCATCCATGCAGCAATCAAACTTTATGCCAGGGGTTTTTGCTGTTTGGGACTTTGAGACCAGACGAGGTGTGGATTCTTCGCATGTCACTGTTTATGTGTTCAATCATCCAATGTGATCTAGAACGCAATAGCGAGGATGAGCCTAGTGCGGGTAGGTGACTCAAGGTCGAGGAAGGAGGCACAGAATAGTGTCGTTGGTGATACGTACCTTCCTCGACGTAATTGTTGATGGGTTGGTGGTGAGTTAAGTGGACGGATGTTGGAAGTTTGTGGTCGAGATGGTCGAAATGGGCGAGAAGGGACAATTTTTCGAAGATTCAGACGTTGAAAGGTCGTGCAGGTGGTGGCTTGGATTCGAAGGATGGTTTTCAAGATAAGGATTCATTATTACGAAGCATGCAGAGTAGGTTGATTGCGTGTGGGTGTGATTTGATGAGATTATCATTATGCATAGATATTAAAAGTACATGGAGTACATGCATGGAGTAAGTGCATGAGAATGAAGGAGGTTATGTGAATGGAGCAGAGCACATTATGTGTACCGGAATGTGAAGCAAGCAATGTACACGACCTCGAAGACGGTAGAAGCACAGTTCAATCTGGATCTTCTTCTCTGTCTTGTACATTGTAAGATCTTACGTTGGGAAATGTTTTTCGCTGATGTACCTGCGCACTCCAATATATTAATTACACTTGACTCTGGGGTTGTGTACCATTGAATTTTCCACCATCCACGTTCCAACATAAGGCTACTGGAGCATTATTTCCCAAGATCACGATGATTTTGGAGCCCCTCTCGTCATGCTCCAAAAGTAGTGGCTGAGATGGTCGGCGGATCTGCCAGACTTCCCACAATTTTCCTTCCAAAGATGTACATCATCGGCGAGTCCAATTCACGATTTGATCAGGAAGCGGCTGTGTGCAATTGGAGATCCGCACTGTTCAGTAGTTTGTTTTTCTTAGGTTCGATTTGGGTAAACTGGAGACTGCTTGCACATCGTAGAACACTGGTGCGTCGTACGGTACAGTGCAGAAGACACACATGGAGGAGTTTGGCCTACACTTGCACTCGGACTGATATACGTGGACGATGGAGCACGATCATGACGAGTCACCACAGACGATGCGGAGTGATGATGCAGTCTTGTGTACGGAGACTGCAAGAACTCCTTCTCTTCGAATCTTGGTGCAGGCGTCCTCATGCAACACATGCAAAATTCTTCTTCTAGTCCATGATCGTCACTGCATATTCCTTCCGTATACGAAGGGACTAATGTACAATATTACGCCGGAAGCCCCTTAACCCCCCGTCGTGAAACTCGTAAGGCCATTAGGAACTTTACCCGATCGTCTACCTGAGCATTTCTTTGCTCCGTACACACTCTTGTTTTTTGTCCAGATCTCTCTCTCTCTTGGTGTATAAATGTATTTTTTCAGGAGGCGAATGAGCGGGCTAGTTCCTTCCGTCGCTCTAATATTAGAGGTTGAATCTCTGTCCCGAGCAAGCCTCTTTTCTTGGTGTGTGGTGTTTCGTATTTTTGGGTGGCCCGTTAGAAATCCCTATTGGCCATTGTGACCATGGGTGGCTGTCGGTACCTTGCATTCTCGACCATTCTTGAAATCTTGACCCCCTCCTCGCTCCCTTAACCCCTTGCAAATGCTCCGTGCCTTTCAAACAGAATGTTCATCTCGAACCCCAGTCTTGAGAAATTTGTTAGATGGCACCGAAGTCCCTACCGACCAGGTAGACAGCTAGGTAGAGGATTAGACTTATAACCACTTCTCGACTCTTTTCTGCCCTCTTCGACCTTTTCGACCTTGGCTCCATTTTTCTTCTGCTCAAGCTCGAGGGACGAGACTTACATCTTCAGCTTTCTCCACAAGGACTATTTCCGTCTCCTCTCTTCTTGTCAATCTTTACCTCGTATGTCCCGTTTCTGCTCTTAGATCTTTCGTTGCCTCACCAGACGGAATAGAAGAGAAAAAATCGAGATACACGAATCGAATTTCGATTACGAAGAAAACTTCTTTTCATTCTTTTAATAGACTCAATTCTACCCTCGTTCTATCCATCTTTCTTTCACCCTTTTGGACTTTGTTTCCTCCTTTTCATTGTTGAAATAGTTGGTTCCAATTCTTCTGTTGGAACTAGCAGAATTCTTATCTATCCAACTGATTATTCTTTCGACTGTTGATCAAAACCCCTCCCTCGAACACGCTTGACGCGAGTTATTATACGAATGACGACCATCCATTAAATCCATCGCATCCATACATTCGTTTCGCAGACTATCAATTGATTGAAATCTGCTTCGATTCTCCCCTGAGATTCACTAGTTACACAATTTGTACAAATTATTATTATTACTTCTAATTTGTTAGTTTTACATTCGAGACGAGCAGCATTCCACAAGGAATCTCATCTCCCCCCGCCACTGATCCAATCTCAGATCTCCAGAAAGATCTGCGGTTATATACTTGCTTTCTCCACACGAACACCCTACTTCTCGATTAAATGTCACTTCGCTCCCCTCGATCACCAACAGATTTCTCGCGGCGTGGCTTTCAGCCCATAGGCGGCGGCGATATGACCGAAAACATCCCCCTCACACAAGTGAAAACTACAGCCTCTTCCACGGGAGCACGAAAGGCTGGAGAGGGAATACTGGCAGGAAGCTCGGAAAATGATTCTGGCAAGGAAGATGAGAAGCATGGAATGTTTAGAAAAGGGATAGCCGGCAGAAGAAAAGTCCATCCCACAAGAGTAGGGACAAATGGAGAGGAGGTTTCTGTCAATGGCTTGGGTAGATTTTACAACACAATCATTAACTTCTCGGTGGTCACTCGTTACATGTTCTACGTTGCGCCAATTGGTATCATACTCGCCGCACCAATCGTTATCTTCGCTGTCATGTACCCAACGGCAACCATTGGCAAAATGAAATTATACTTGTTCTTCACTTGGATTGAGATTATCTGGCTTAGCATTTGGGTTTCGAAGCTATGTTCTAAAGCCGTACCTTACATCTTCATGTTTTTATGCGGAGTTGTCAGCACTGGCGTTAGAAAGTACGCAACTATCTTGAGAGCTTTGGAAATTCCATTATCCTTGGTTGGATGGGCCATTACCAGCTTAGTCACCTTCACGGCCTTGACGAGTAAGGAATTGAACAAGCTGCACAAAAATGGCAAAGACTATGATGGCACCCTGGACCCATGGGCTAACACGATGAAGCGTGTTCTGGTGCCTACTTTGATCTCTACAATCTTACTCTTGGTAGAGAAACTCATCGTTCAATTGATCAGTGTCAACTATCACCGACGCTCTTTCGATGGACGTATCAAAGAATCAAAACACCTCATCCACTTGCTCGGTCTTCTCTACGAAGCATCCCGAACTTTGTTTCCAATGTACTGCCCCGAATTTGCGGAAGAAGACTACATTATCAGTGATAGCATCGAAGCCGTCCTTCAAAAGACGAACAGAAGACTGTTGGGTCATAATAGATCGGGTTCAAATGCACCAATGAAGATTATTGGAGATATTGGTCGTTTTGGTGACAAAGTTACGTCGGTCTTTGGAAACATTGCATCTGAAATTACTGGAAAGCAAGTTTTCAACCCCAATTCTGCTCACTCCGTCGTTATTGAAGCGCTTGAGAAGACCAAATCATCCGAGGCATTGGCGAGACGTCTATGGATGTCTTTCGCTGTCGAAGGCAAGGATTCTTTATCTGCCGAAGATCTCGAGGAGGTCCTTGGCGCTGGTCGCAAGATGGAAGCCGAAGAAATCTTTGAAGCTTTGGACAACGATGGAAATGGCGACATCTCTCTTGATGAGATGATAATGAAAGTAGTAGATATCGGCCGTGACCGAAAATCGATTGGAAACAGCATGAGAGACGTTGGACAGGCCATTGGTGTTCTTGATCAGGTCTTACTCATTATCGTTCTTATCATCGTCATTTTTGCCTACAGTAAGTTACAAGGTCAAAATTCCAACCGATGGGTCACATTCTAATCATTTGAATAGTTGCTTTCCAAGATACTGGTTTCCTTACCACATTGACAACCGCCGGCACGACTCTCTTGTCTCTATCTTTCGTTTTCGCTGCAACTACTCAGGAGTTTCTTGGTTCTTGCATCTTCCTTTTCGTCAAACATCCATACGATGTTGGTGATCGCGTCGACATTAGTTCCGAATACCTTGTTGTGGAACAAATCTCCTTACTTTTCACCATTTTCAAACGCATCGACAACATGAAGATGGTACAGGTACCTAATATTGTACTCAACAACCTTTGGGTTGAGAACATCACTCGTAGCAAGGCAATGAAGGAACAACTCGACATGTACATCTCCTTTGATACTAGTCTCGAGGATATTGAACTCCTACGCACAGAAATGGAAAATTTCGTTCGTCATCCAGATAATGCTCGTGATTTCCAATCAGATATTGTATTGGAGGCTGTGGGCATTGGGAACATGGATAAGCTCCAACTCAAGGTGGAAATCAGACATAAATCCAATTGGCATAACGAAACAGTTCGCGCTGCTCGTCGTTCCAAATTCATGTGTGCTCTTGTTTTGGCCTTGCGCAAAATTCCGATCAACGCTCCTGGAGGTGGTGGAGATGCTCTCGGTGGACCTGCCAACCCCAACTATTCTGTCGCTGTGACCGATGAATGGGCCGCCGAAGCACGGGATAAATCATCAACCACTAAAGACTCAAAACGTCTTATACCCACGAAACCTCTGAAAAATACAAATCCAGATCTTGGACCAATAGATACAGAGGAAGAGGCTGCGGAACATTTGAATGCAAGGCGCCCCGGTTTAGACTTTGCACATAGTAACAGTTACAACGACAACGATGATATGTCGACCTTGGGAGGAAATAATTTCGACAACCAATACAGCAATCAAAGAACGTCTCTCATGAAGAGAGCAAGCACCCGAGGTAGACGAAAGCCTGGAGAACACCTACCACCGAGTGCATTCCAGTCATCCCCTGGTTTTAGTGTTACAATAGATGAGCCTTCAGCATCAGAAACTTACGGAAATTCTTTCATGAATGAAGGTTCTTCAGGTTCCACTGAGTATAACTCTTCATATGGCAGTGGAAGTGGTTATCAAAAATACACACCATTCCCTGTAAACCCATCTGGTCAAATCGGACGTAACGCATCCGTTGCTTCGAATAGAAGTCAAATTGGACCAGATGGGGCTGGTATACCATCGTCGACGTCACTATACCCATCATATTCAGCAGGACAACAATCTGCTGGTGTGGCTTCCAACTCGACTGCTAGCAACACATCACAAGCTGCACCTGGTCGAACTTTAGTCGGCAGTGCACCAGCGAGCCGAGCGAGGAGTGGAACTACAGGTGGTGTTCGACCGAATGTTGAAGATGAAGAGGAGTAGAGGCAAAGGACGATGTAGCAGAGTACAGACTGGATAGAGCCAGATTTCTTTTTATTACAGGGTCGGGAGTCAAACATACTATACCCGAATATTTTTGCTTGTAGTTGATGCATGGATTGGCAAAATGATAACGAATTTGTATGATTTATTTGTTGGATAATGTGCTTGCAATATTGGCTTCCACATTTTCTTTAGATGGACAAGGTCGTGTCCGATTAGAACCATAGATTGGCGAGGAGAATTTGTGAATGGAATGGGCAATTCAAGCAATTTTATGCAATTATTTAAACACTCAGCCTTGGAAGTCTTTGCACATTGAGACATGACATATATAATTGACAAGTTGATCATCGGAAACGCCTCCTTAAATGCTTCTAGATCTCACCCCATGATGTAGTGAAACCTTGAAAGATGATGAGATGAGACAGTCATACGCCATATGTGAGTCATGTGATATGCCACCAAAAAAATCCAGTTCAGGCTAGCGTATTAGCTTTATCAGCGAGTTGAACTTCTATTCCATTGTCTCAAGCCAGGGTCAACACACTGAACATATTCGCTTTCTAAACCAAGACGTTCTGTTATTGTAATTCGGAGCTAAACCGCGCTTCATAAATTGGAATTACGCGTCTATCGTGCATTTACTGATTACGGATTAATTTAGCCCAAGGAATCTCTATTCCGGCATTTCGATCACGTGTGGCTTTTGGGCAATTGTCTTTGCGTGGAAACACGGTGCAGGTGTACTTCGCGGACTAGTAGGCTTGGAAGATTAGTAGAGCAAGTGCTGAGATATCTGAATTGAAACCATGGATCAGAGAGCCATGATGGCGAAAAGCAATGGCGTCGGAGAGACGAACTTTGCGAGAGGCACACCGCCGGGTGCTTCAGGTCCATCAGGAACCTCGAGAATGGCAGATCCTCCCGGAATACTGAGGAATCCAGAGGCAAGAAATTGGAATACCGATATCCCGAATCACTTACCTCACGAAAAGGTTTTCCCAATTCAGATCGGGACGGAACTTTTTCGGTTGAGTGGTGCTAGTTTGAGTTCTGATGGTATGTATTCTTCCTTCTTCGCACCTCCTAGTTGAGGATAAGATTTTGGAAGGACAAGAAATTTCAGAATGAGAGCACCAGCTAAGAGATCTAGAGCACCCTCATACTTTTCCCAATATTTTCAATGTCAACTGAGGTCAGCGGAAGAGAATGGCGAAGATCCAAATACAGCCATCAGAACCCTTTATATCGATCGAGATCCCATCACTTTCAAAGATATATCACTTCATTTGCAAGGATACCATGTTGCACCCAGGAATGCAAGTCATTTTGTTAAATTATTTGCAGATGCTCAATTCTATTCATGTTTGTCTTTCTCTTCCCTCTACTTCGTGAGTTGTGCTAACATGAGACAGTACCAAGGCTAATCTCTCAGCTACATGAAGAGAATATTTTCATAACAGTCGGAGATCGAGAATTCCAAATTCCTCGCGAGCTATTTTCTGACCCCGGAAACAGTCCGAACTACTTTTCCCTAAGCTTCACTATCTTGTTTAGCTCCCCTACTGAGTTGTTCCCCGGCCTGCGTAAGGAAGGTCTCCTTCGACCGCCGTCGATTGCCCCTTCGTCAGTACCCAACCGCTCCTCGAAGACATTTTCCGAAATTCTTCATCTTCTCCGTGGTTACCCACTTGAAATCCGTGGTCCGGAGCATCGTGCTGAACTCTTACGAGATTGTCGATATTTCCATCTTAAAGGCCTCGAACAAAAATTGATTCCTCATTCTATTGTCTACAATGTACTACGCAACAAATCAGAAATCACAATCCGACTTGTGGATATCAGACAATCTGGTCTCTCTATTCTAACAAATGTTCCTTCATCTACCGCTCCCTCTCCCGAACCTCCCACCTCTCCAAACCCACCCCCAACACCATCTGTAGGTTATGTACACTACCAACGTCCGTTTGCGGATTCATCTCCCTGCGAGCTTATTCTCGAAATAGGTGATTCGGCTACATTGCTTCATTGGAATACTATGCGCGTTGAATTTTTTGGAGAAACGAAGATACGGATGAGCAAATTGTTGGAGGTTGTTGCTA
This sequence comes from Botrytis pseudocinerea, assembly GCA_019395245.1. NCBI lineage: Eukaryota > Fungi > Ascomycota > Leotiomycetes > Helotiales > Sclerotiniaceae > Botrytis > Botrytis pseudocinerea. The sequence goes on from JAHXJK010000136.1 coordinate 327,646, forward strand.
CGAAACTTAACTTGCCGGTCAAACAACCCTTGGGACTGTTGATGAAAAATGGTGGCGCAAACAGTGAGCCGGCTAGTCCGGGCAATAGTGGATTGAGTGAGGAGATGGTTAGGGTGATTGTTGGAGAAGACTGTGGGGTGATGTGTGATGGGAAGGTGGCTGATTTGAATGGGGCTATAGATGGGAATTCCAGTATCGATGGTCAAGGAAGTAGTAAAAAGAGGAGAGTAGAAGATGGAATTGCGCTTCCGGTAAACGCAAGTGTAGGCCCGGGAGCAATAAAAGATGAAAGTTGGATTGTGAAATCGGGACAGTGGAGGCTGAGGGTCCAAAATCGTGTTGGTGCTTTGCAAGGCGCGAGGATTGGAATGGGAGTCGGGGGACAGGCTTTTGTGAATGCGAAGGCGGAGTGGGAGTGTGTGTTGATAGCTGTGAGATTGGATGCTGTTAGTGGGGAAAGGGGGAGGAATCTAGGGAGGAGGTTTTTAGGTGAGTGATATGTGTGGCGGGTAGATGTTCAGCGTGTGGAGGTGATAGAAAGAAGGAATGGAGAGAGAAGAGATATCGAAATTTAGGGTTGGCTATCTCGGGTATTTGGGGATAGGTGTATAGAAAAAAGGGGAAATTAAGCCGGCTGCGCATTGTGTGTACAGTGCTGTGAAAGTAAAATGCTATATAGTTGTGGTATTATATTTGTTTTGTCTATCGTCTTCAAGGATGAATGGATGTTTTTATTTGACTTTGCGAAATGCATCAGCAGATCCGTCTGAGTATAGAAGTCGCTAGTGTATGAGGTCTTGTAAATTTGATATGAATGTTTACGTTGGATCTCACTCGTGGCGGAAAAAGGTTCGGTGTTTGGTTTGAAAGGTTGAGATTTGCTTCTCGGGTCTGTCTGGCTTTGTTGGAACTTGGATGCGTGTTGCTTGCTGGTGGCTTCTTGATGGGGGATGGCCTTGCATGGATGTTTTGTATAGGATTGGATGGAAGGCTGGGATGGGGAGTTTCTTGTTAGGGGAGATTTGGGATTTGGGATGCGATGGATGGATGGTGTGGTGAGGCTTGAGGCTTGAGGTTTGAGTGATGGGGAAGGGATATGCATGGGAGGAATGTAAGCTGAAAGCTGGGAATCCATGAATCAGGCCACGCAGGTCAAGGTCAAGGTCAATAAGGAACGGTGATCAGTCTAGAGGGAGTCTTGAAGTTTAAGAGTGTGTACGAGGATGATGGTATCAATAGATTTCTGATGTTTGAGATGTTAGCCAGGTATTGTGGTGGATTCTGTAGGATGCTACATGTCAATTTCACGGGAGAGGTACGGGTGAAGGGGGACTGGGCTCCTTGATGAACATCACAATGAACTGAAGAATGGAATGCTTATTAGGCTTAAGAATCTACAACATGACTCTCAGAGAGTGGTTTGATCATGAATGGAAGTGAATATGTGTAACCCGATTCTTGGATGGCGGCTACTGGGGCTGTAACTTGCGGTGTGAGATGGGTCGATAGTAATCCTCAAAACGAATATCAGAATTGAATTGGTCGGCTGGGAAAAATATCGGGTACTTCGAGGATCTTTGTGTTACGGGAGGTTGGATCACCACACATTACCGAAATGATGTATGGTATATCGACAAAGAGAACGCTGGAATTATGGGCTCTTCTCTCTTTTCTTTTCTTTTCTCTTTCTTTGCTTTTGCGATCGGAACAATCGAAGCGTTGTGGTGTGTACCATGCGATAAGGATTTAGACATCATCAGTCGGTTGTAATATAGAAGTTCTTTTCTATATCAATCCCATGTCTCTGGTCACTGAGGTACTTGCTTTGCGAAATGGTATATACGAACCTACCTGACATCAAGAACCACCCTACGGAGTGTCGGGCGGCTGGTACTCGGCATATTGCTATCTTTGGGCAATGAATACTTATAGCTATTAATCAACAGCCATGAAAACTTTGATAGGAGAACTAATCCCCACAATCGAGATTGAATTTAAGATCTCGTCGAAGGACTCCTTCCATCCGTGGGCTAGTAGATGATGGGGTCTAGTGTCAACCCACGAATAGCTCGACGCTCAGATAAAACTCGTATAAAAGAGGGATAACAGCGAGTGACGAGAACAAACGAGAGAACGACTTGGAAGCATTTGCTCGAGCACTGGAAAATGGATTATGGTTGTTGTTAGACTGGGACGAACCGGGTTTTCTTGGCGCACGGGTGATGGGAAAAACACGAGACCGCACTTGCTCGTGCAAAGTAAAATCGATAGAAACTCAATAAATGGGTATTTTTAACCGCAATGACGGAATGCTTCGGTATCCATTCGCAGACGGCACGAAGATTGGCAGAGAATACAGAAAGAAATCCATCGAGAAGCAACCAAGGTTTCTGACACCCGCACATGCACATGCACCACGCACTATAAAACATCTACAAAAGTAATCAAGGTGTCTGATGTGCAAGCGGGACACGTGACTAGCGTTGGAGCACTCCATCCAATGCCATCATCCATTTGATGGGGATTGAAGTATGCCATTCGTTTCTTCACTGATAGACCAGCCAGACAAGCAGAACTACTGCAAGCCAAGCCGCTATGATAGATAGCCTCGGCAATAGCACACGTGGGAACTTGGAAGGGATACGATGCATCGTAATCCCGCCATTACTCGTAGATACTGAACATGACGGCTTCTTTGCTCAGATTTGAGTAGCCTCTAACTTACCTCCAAAAGGTAGAGAGTAGTCGAATTCTAAATACAGGTAAACATCATCTCCATTGTCGCACCCGTTTTCTTATAAGATGGCTTTTACTTTCCCTGACTAGTGATACCGTTCTCTCCTCCTATCCATCTCCGTTTGTATCACCGTCTCTCACTCTTTCCTTCTTCCATTGGGTCTTGCAATATGAAGCTTTCAATATTTTCCGTATCTGCCATTGCAGTATCTGCAAATGCCTCCGCTCATTTGGAGAGCCGTCAGTCGAATTGGACCGTCGGACAAACTGTTCAGACAAGCAGTGGACCAGTCAATGGACACCCTAGTCGAAATGATTCGCAGGTTTCCGAGTACCTAGGTATTCCATTTGCCAAACCACCTGTTGGGGATTTGAGATTTGCTGCGCCAGTTGCATACAATGGTAATGCGACCATCAATGGTACCAACTTTGTAAGTAAAACTCTTCAAAGGCATTTGTCCGTCGCTAATACAACTATAGGGCTATACATGTCCTACCCGAACTACCACATACAATGAGACCATCGTCGCACAATCAGATATCACTTCAACAGGGCTGGGAGTACTAACCTTACTCCAAAGCTCGACAGCACAGAGCGAGGATTGCTTGACCTTGAACGTGTGGACGAAGCCACAAACCGGCGATTCAAAGAAGGCTGTTTTAGTGTGGATTTACGGAGGATCGTTTAGTAGCGGGACTTCTTCCATACCAGCATATAATGGACAGCATATTGTGGAGCAAGAGGATGTGATAGTGGTATCTCTCAAGTATGCTCTAAGCTTCTCGAACTTTTGAATTTTACTAATTGACAACTAGTTACCGATTAAACATTTTTGGGTTTCCTGGTAACCCAGGCAGTCCTGCCAATATCGGACTCCTAGATCAAAGATTGGCCGTTGAGTGGGTTCGTGATAACATTGAAAAATTTGGTGGTGATGCATCCCGTATCACCTTGTTCGGACAAAGTGCTGGCTCAGCATCGGTCGATCTCTACAACTATGCTTGGGCGCAAGACCCCATTGCTGCTGGTTTCATTCAAGAATCTGGTACGGCACAGAGTTGGGGTCTGCCAAGTACAGCAGAACGTGTCGCCACAGCCTGGTATAATGTGAGCGAAGCTTTGGGATGTGGCGGCCCATCCGCCAGTAACGTCACTAGTTGCATGCGTACCAAAAGTACAACGGACATTCTCAGCGGAATATCTGCGACCTCTGATTTCCCTGGGTCTTTTGGTATATTAGGAAGCTTTCTGCCAACCATCGACGATACCGTCGTATTTTCCAACTATACTGAACGCTCCTTAGCCGGAAACTTCACAAGTAAGCCCCTGTTAATCGGAAGCAATGACAAAGAAGCCACTCTATTCGTCGTCGCAGCTGCGTTACAAGGTGTGAGCACTTCTGATGCAGATGCGCAAACTATCGATTTAATCGGCTTCACTTGCCCAAGCGGTTACCGTGCAAATTACTCAACCCAAGCGAATGTTAACACTTGGCGTTATCGCTACTTTGGTTCCTTCCCTAACACAATGATCGCTCCTAATGCTGGTGCATGGCATACTGCCGAAGTCCCCCTTCTTTTCGATACAAATCTCGCCAACCCCCCCGAGACAGCCGAACAGGTAGAAATCGGAAAATACATGCGTGGAGCATGGGCTACATTCGCCAAGGATCCAGAAAATGGCTTGACCAATTATGGATGGCCAAAATATGACGCTGCAGAGGATACCCTGATTAGATTAGCATACAATAATCAGACTGGTGTAAACGCTGCAAGTCCATCATTGTACGATGCGGATTGCCCCACAACGCCCGTTTTTAGCATGAATACAACTGGCACAATGTCAACTTCGTCCGGCACTTCGACAAGCAGCTCGAGCCCAGGCTCGACACCCACAACTGTATCAACGTCTGGGGGAATAAGTCTGGAATCTGGTGTCCTGGGCTTGTTCTTGGCAGTGGTATTTGGATCGCATTTCTTATTGTAAGTATCGCCGAACACGTTTATATTGTGATCTTCACGCTAACTGTACACAGGAGAGAATTAAGAGCAAGTTTAATTTTCCTTTAAATCAGGCTTATTATTAGATTATATGGCAAGTGTACACATGGAATTGGTTTTTCACAGCCCATCATGTTGTAAAAGACGTCCTTCACGTCGTACATGAAGTAGCTTCGGATTTCCATCCGCTTGACCCATCTCACAAAACCAGAGTATGCTTTTTTTCTTCTTCTTTTTCTTTTCTTTTTTTCTTTTCTTTTTCTGTTGGAAATACCAGGCATAAATATAGTACAAAGTCGATAGTGACTAAAGCTCCTCCGTCCTCTTACCTTATGATTCAAATGATAGGTAGTGGACCTGGATTGGTCTTATGCGTGAATAGGGTTTAAAAGTTGGATGGACTGTAAGATCGTGCGCTACCCTTGGTTCGAGGCGCTCTGAAATTTTCGAGGTCAGATTCGAATCGACGGTGAGCTTTTGTACTGCTGTGGCTGCGATGTATTTTGGATGCGCTTTGCGCACTTATGGGTTGACTGTGGGCTTTTCTACTACGAGTGCTGCGAGCTTTTCTGGATTGTCTTTCCTTGGACGGGTATTTGTCAGAATTATGACCACCATGGTGGCTTTCGGATACAGATTTTTGCTTGATAGGCGTAGAGGAGTTTATATTTGCGGACATGGAGGTTGGCGTTGAAGGGGGGTTTGAAGCCGGGTAGTTAGCCGAGTCGTATGCCAGGTAGTTATCCGGATCTTTACCTAAATCGTAGGCTGATTCGTAAACTTGGCCGGAATTGACTTTCGATTGTTGTTCCGAGATAAATACTCCAAGTCTGTCTTCTCTTCTCACCACGGTCTCTTTGTGCTCCGTCATATGTTTGCCTCGCGCTCTCTCCAATTTTGTTATGTGTAGAAGTTCGTTACTGGCAATCTCGTCAATTCGCCTTTTGTCGAAATCTTGGCCGTCAAATATCAACCCGGCTTCTCTAATTATCTCCATTGCTTCTGCTCTTCCTCGTGGTGTTTTGTTCCTATCCAGTATCGACGCAACATAGCCGTGATATACAATACACGCAAATAACCCATATTTATCTCCTCCCCGTACTTTCTGTTGCACGCCGTGCACCAACCAGAGACCACAGTCCAACTGATCTCCCCACCTTCATTCCATTCTCGCCCCTCGGAATGAAAGCTCGCTCCCTTGTTGCTGCTATACCTACCGAGTTCTGTTGGCGTCTTGTTCACATCCTGGTTTGCTGAGTGCATGCAGAGGGGTAAGATGGGTAGGTCGGGATCGAAATCGTGATTTAAGCGAGTGGGGATGATGGCTTAAGTAGGGTCTGGGAGTTTCGGGCAATGTATGCAGTGGACTTCGATGACGTCGAGGTTTATATCTCTCGAGGTTTTGCTAGAGGATGCCGACATGATGGACACTGAGTTTGTATTTGAGGGTGGAAAACTCTTGGAAAGGGTGTGAGGATATCTGTTGTTAGTTTTCTGTAAATCCTCCGAGAGCTTTTTGAAAAAGTGGTGAAGCGGAAAGAAAAAGGGTACTCAGGGTGAAATCAAACTGATTTGTCCATAAGCAAACTCCAGCGAGGAGTCATTTGCTTTAGGTTGGGACGCATTCCGTGAATTCGTGTCGAATAATTCATTTTTGCTTAGATTGAATTCTCCATTGGGGAGTCGTTTCTCATGAATCGTGAGTTGACTTCTTCAAGTCCTGTCACTTTATTCATTTACATACTGAAAGGGTCATTGAGATATAATCACTCTGGGTAGACGGAAGAGTTCCGGTCTAAGTTCCTTGGAACAGGACGTCATTGAGGGTGAGAATCCCGTATATGACTTGATACCTAGTTGTCGGCTGGCGTATCTAGTGGGTATATTGAAAATAGGGATAATAAGGTAAGTAAGCAGAATTTGGACAGCAAGCAAAAATATTTGAGTAACGTATTTGAATATTCATAGTTGCAGCAAATCAAGGAAACTATAATGTTCAAGCCAGACTTAACAATTGGGAATTGACGATCTATGAGTTAGACTAGGGTAGGGTTAGAAGGTGAAGCACGTGTTAAAGTGGATAATGATCACCTCCTCACTCTAAGAAGAGACTACTTTCTATAGCTCGATTCTTGGCTTTCTATTCAAGTTTTAGTTTTTCCTCTTAAAAAGATCTGTCTTTCTCACTTCTTGACTTGAAAGCACACAGAATGGTATTTCCATACCATTGTATTCATCACAAAGCTTGTAATCTTTCTCCATTTTATCGACAACATCGAGAGACGCATATCCAATTCACATCTACTTCTTCTCTTATAGATAGCCCTACAAGAAAGATGATCAATTACAGATCACTGTACCTATCTTCAAAGCTCTTCAATACATCATTCCAAAGACAGCTCGTCAATAGCTCACAACTGCAACAAACACGACGCGAAACGAAGATATTTATTCGACAACCAGTATTTCTTCTTTCGTTTCTCTCAACCGCCAGTTGAAGGATTCCAATATTGAGATGCATGATTTGATAGAGAGCCAGAGGGGACTGACCTTGAAAGAATTCTTGCAAGATAATAAATTCGAGCTTGGATTGGAGCCAGAAGGAGGACCAGGATTACATGCCAGTTCGGTTTCTAGAGAAAGTGATGGAGAGAACGCAGGCGCCGGGAATAATTCTGTTCAGTCCTTGACTGAACGAGGGAGAAGCATCATGGACATATTGGATGTTTCTATAGCAAGATCTAACGATTTGTTATTGCGCCGGGGGGTTTTCCAATCGCCAACAATTTTCAAACTTTCAGATGAGTTACTCGGGATGATTTTAAGCTTTATTAGAAAGCCCCAGCTTTCCGAGCCTCCTTCTACCATTTGCTACCAACCGCCTATCAAACGGCACCAAAGAAATAAAGAATTTGAAGAGAGCGCAAAAACGATCCAGAGTCTGCGATTAGTATGCCGAAGATTTTGCAATGTCAGCTCACCCTTCCTTCTTCCAACCGTGCGTGTTGAAATGAATGCGCAATCCCTTTCGCGCCTTGATATAATTTCTCGGCATCCTACTATCGGCAAAGGCGTTAGAACTGTGTCGGTCATTACTCGATTCTTGAACTACACGTTCGATAGCGTTGAGGTGTTCCATCGTGAAAAGACTGAATACTTATATTGTTCTCTAGATATGGTGATATATGATGCAGTTCCGCCAGACGAGGGAGGGGAATCCAGGATGAGTAGGGAGTTATATCGGCGGTATATATGGGATGGATCAGGTATTAGTGTCAATGAAATAATCTTGCGTCAAATCTTCTGGAAAAGAGCTTATGAGCGGTACAAACTTTTCGTTGCAGAACAAGAAAGCCTAACAGAAAAAGATGTATCTCTGGAGGGCGTTGGCACTGCGTTCGCTCGAATGCCAAGGGCAACAACACTTCATATTAGTGACAGGGGCCGTGATAATCTTTATGAAGGTCGCCCTCGTCCAAGACTTTGTTCAACATCAAAATTCCTTTTCAACTATTGTGAAAATGAGGATGTACTTATCGACGACATCATTAAATCCAAACTTTTTGGGTATGAGGATGATGTTGATTTACACTTTCGAGCAGACAAAAGTTGGACTTCACCACCCGCTCAGATACTTCTCAAGCTTCCAGGTGCTATCCACAAGGCTGGCAGGTCACTCGAAAACATATATATTGAGATACAACCTCCTAGGGATTCCAGTGCTTTAATTTCATCTGGAGACTTCGAAAAACTTTCAGCTGCGACACAGTGGCTAAAATATTTCACGTTTTTTTGCAGATGGACGGATGGTATGGAGGAAAATGATGAGCGGCCCCCCACAGAATTAAATGGTTTGGCTAGGTATCTTTCTGCGATTGTGAACACAAATGCTCTAGAAAAGATTGACATCAACATGGAATTCATCCCTCTAGAGCTGAGGCACTTAGACATGGTGAAACGTGCTCTATTGGTGCCTTCTTTGGGAGCAGTTTTCACCAGTCGTATATGGCCGAATCTCAGATCAATATATTTGTCCTATATATCGCTTCATCTATCAGAGTTGGAGACATTTATCGATAATTTAAAGTCATCAGATATAGTAGTGCATATAAAAGATTTGTATCTCATAAGTGGCTCGTGGAGTGACGCATTCGAAGTATTCAAAAGAAATTCGATTCAAAATTTGGTACTTGGGGAGCCATTTTCAGTTTTCGAGTGCCGAGCATTACTTTGCAGCGGAAAGCTTTTTTGGGACTGGGACAAGGAGCAATATTATTGGGACTTTGGCAATTCGATAAAGGAAACCACAACAGGTGATTACTAAGGAAGGAGCACACTCGATTCTCATCTAAGTCTCGAATCAGTGTACTAGGAAGTTTGTGCTTTCTCCAAGCGAGGATTTATGGTCTACGACCTTTCATAGTTTGCATATCACCTTGGATCTCCAGCAGCAGTGGAAGTAAGTATAGAGGTTTCAATCTGGTCGAAAGCCATGCTGGCAATGTTATTTTTCGAATATAAGGGAGCACTGAAGTGTATAATGTTCAAGGTAGACAGGATGAGGACACCCGGAAGGGCAGTATCATAATTAATCGTACAAGATATTGGAACTTTCCATATTTTAGGTAGCTTAGGCAGTATGTGTAAAATTTCAACTTTCAACACACCCATGTTCAGGTGATGAAAAGCTCCAAGAGAAAGCACCACTGAGTGATATTGCAACAGGAGAATGAAACTATTCATCCATCAAGTAAGAATCCACGCGAGACCGTCAAGATCAACACACAGTACAAAAAACCCTTCTCGTAATCTACAGTAGTATCCAGAGACACACACAAACTCAACTGAACCAACAAGAGCTGGCCATAATACAACACTCCGCGACTCCGATGCCCATACCACATCACCAAAATAGCCCTCCACTCGAAGTGGTAATCTTCAACCACACATTTCTCGGACATCAGGAGATACTGTATTGTTTCTTCCAACCGAAGAACATGCGGATACGCCGTGTTTTCTGTAGAGTCGCGAAGCAACGGGGGGGGGGGGGTTGGAGATGTCGTCTATCCAGGATGTATGTTTTGTTGATTTTCTCGAGCCCTAAGGTTGTTAGTTCCAAGCTGCGACGTGACGCCCACTAAGAATTCGGCTCAGCACAGACATCTATCCTATCACGATCCACCAATCCACCGACAAACTCCGGAATCTCACCGACGCTCTACAGAGAGAGCACAGCACTGAACCACCGAATATTTCATGCTCGAATTGATGCTTCCATACAACTTTCTCCCGTCCGAAAAGGTCCTTCAAGTGTATATGGCACAGATGGAATTCTCCATTGGGAAGAAGAGGACATTCAAACGAATGGAAAAAAGTAATTGCATCCGGCATACTCTCCATCATCATCCGAGGTAGGAATCCCTCTACTGCTAACACGCTATCTCACGTCAGGTATGGCTGGCTGGCACAGCACATCAAGCACAGTCAGGATGCGGGATGTGTGTGGTGTTACAATGACTACCTACTTGATCGGACACCGAGCACCGAAGTCTTCTATTGCGATTCAATAGGTCTTGCGTGCTTTGCCATATTGGATGATGATATATAAGACAAGACTAATATCCAGTTCCTTTTTTTGCATTTTAAATATTTAGATTCAATATCACTTTGTGCCGTCTATCTGAAGTATCTAAATCGCGCGATATATACACGAACTTTGGTCAAGATGAGGTTTTTGTGTTTACATGGAAAGGGCACAAGTGCTGAGATCTTTTCTATTCAATCTGGTATGTCATCTTCTTCTCCTCCTCAGGGACTTTCACCCAAATTGCTCTTCGCCAATATATTTACATCATATAAAACCATATTCTAACGCATACCTCCCAGCAACATTTCGTCGTCTCCTTCCTCCCTCATATACATTCGATTTCCTCGATGGTCCCTACACATCTCCCCCCGCAGCCGGTGTATCCCTCTTCTTCAACCCACCATATTACGCCTATTACCACTCCTCAGACCCCTCGGCCATCCGCGAATCCTACTCCTTCCTCCAAGAACACATTGATAAAAATGGTCCTTACGATGGTGTAATGTGTTTTTCGCAAGGATGTGCGCTCGTTGCGGGTTTCTTACTAGATCATCAGGTTACACGACCGCATATTCCTGTGCCATTCAGCTGTGCCATTTTCATTTGTGGAGGCATGCCATTACCCATCATCGAAGATCTGGGTATTGAGATTCCCACTTTTGCACGAGATTTGGAAACTCAATCCATAAAAGAACTCTTCGCGACCGCGAATTCGGTCGAAACGGCAAAGCCTGGTGATGATTATTGGAATACAAAGGCGGAGAAAACTTCAATTCTGAACGTGGAAAATGTAGACATGGAGAATCCATATGGAATACAAGTTCCTCGGGGATGGAAGATACAGATCCCTACCGTACATATTTATGGGCAGAAAGACCCTCGTCGGTTGGCGGGGTTGAATCTGGCGAGCTTCTGTGCGGGAAAGAAGAAGGTTTGGAATCATGGGGGTGGTCATGATATTCCCAGGTTATCGAAAGTTTCGAATGAGATTGCGGGATTGGTGAAGTGGTGTGCAAGTGCTGTAGAAGAGGAGAGAGAGGCTGAAGGGTTGTGATGTAGTATGATGTGATAAGGATTGCATTTGAAAGAGCTTTGTAAGATCGTGGTTTCTATAAAGTTATATCAACTAGAACTGGTTACTTCTCTTCGAAGGGAATATTTAATAAGAACAAAGTCTAGGCTACGCTCCTAAGGCCTGTTTACGACAATCTTCATGGGTTTGTGTATGTTCGATTGCTTTAGGGGCTGCTACCATGATCTTAGGACTTGGAAGGATATTACGGATATATTTAGACTTTGGGATATTCTTGCTACCCATTATACTAGATTAAAAATATTCTATACAAGTTACATTACATTACATTATCAATCCAATAAATAGTCTTACATCTCATCTCTTCTATCTATCCCTCGTGGATATATCATATCTCCATCTCTCTCTCTTGCCTCCTCTCCTGATCTACAATGACCCAACGGAACCTTGATATCACCCGCATATCCAATATCTCCCCTCGCCTCTTCCAATTTCTTCGTCACCTTCCCTACCATTTTGGCGATCCATTTATCATCTACTGTAGCGCTGACAAGCGTCTTCTTGATTGCCTTCCGAGCCTTATAATTCATCACGAGATTCAATTAGTGACCGAGAAGAAGAAAAAGGGGCAAGGAATTAAGGAAAGAAGATGTCGGAACAGAGCTGAAAGAAACTAAAACACCCTCAAAGATGATGAGAAATAAGGATCGAAAATGGAAATACATCCATCCTTCATCCCTCCCCTCCCCACAAAATCACAAACTCACTCACCCACTCCGACGCGACAGCAAAAAAAACCCCTTCAGAATCTCAAACGACGCATTTGCGTCCCCGAGCTGCATCGCATGACTTGCTTGCTTGCTTTGTTGCTTTGATGCAATAGTGGATATCGTATGTGGAAAGGAAAGAAAAGGGAGGACACTTACTTGTGTGAGATTGGTTGTGGAATGGATGGGAGGTGGAGTGGGAAAGTGGGAAAGTGGTGGGAGTGAGTTGTTTGTTGATGGGGTGTTGGGTTTGGGAAGGGGGGGGGAGGCAGAGGCGGTGGGACTGGGTTTGGGATGGGGATGACCATTGGATGGGGAGATGGGAGACCTGGGCGAGGAGGGCGGTGTAAATAAGAGGAATATTTTTGAAAAGTTACGAGGAAAGAGTTTCTTGGATCCATCTGAATTTCTTTCATAATTCAAATGTCTTTCCTAATTATAAACTGGGTTTCACCTGCTTCAACTCAAACCCTTCGAGAAGGCATCTAACAAATCCCAATGAACAATTTATATGTATCACATTTCATTTTAGAAATTCAAGATCTTGTAAATATCATTCATCATTTTTATTTTGTTCCCTTCCATAGATAAATAAACCTAACTAATATACATGATAGCCTTAAGCCCGCATAAGACAATATAAGAAACCATTAAATCATCATAATAATCATAAATCACATGAATAACATCATCCAATCGACCGCTCTCCTGCCTGTCGATTTCATTTACAAAACTCGATTGTTGGTGGTGTTTCCAAACTCAGAAGTCTCTCCCAATCTGTTTTCGCCTGAAAGACCATGGGTACCAGTTGACCCGGTCAAGCCAGAACCATGGTTGAGGCCAGAAGAGTTTGTGTTATGTCCAGTGAGACCTGAACCGTGGCTCAAGCCTGAAGTACCGGTGGAAGTGTTGTTGTTTCCAGTCAAACCAACGTCATGCTTCAAACCAGTAACATTGTTACCGAAGCACCGGTGTTGTAACCAGTCAAACCGGATCCGTGAAGTCCAGAGCCGTGGCTCAAGCCAGTGGTACCGGTAGATGTGGTGTTGTGACCGGTGAGTCCAGAGCCGTGGCTCAAGCCAGTAGTACCGGTAGATGTGGTGTTGTGACCGGTGAGTCCAGAGCCGTGGCTCAAGCCAGTGGTACCGGTAGATGTGGTGTTGTGACCGGTGAGTCCAGAGCCGTGGCTCAAGCCAGTGGTACCGGTAGATGTGGTGTTGTGACCGGTGAGTCCAGAGCCGTGGCTCAAGCCAGTGGTACCGGTAGATGTGGTGTTGTGACCAGTAAGACCAGAGCCGTGGCTCAAGCCAGTAGTACCAGCAGATGAGGTGTTGTGACCAGCTAGATTATCGTGCTTCAACCCAGAACCTGAAGTGTTGCCCAATGGAGCAGAGTTAATTTCATTATCTAATTCTCTACTCTTGCTGTGTTCATGTCCGCCACCTGTGGAGAAGCTGTGATCTTCACCGTGATCACGTCCAACTCCTCTAACTCCTTCATCACCAGGACGATGTTCATGTTGGTCGATCTTTCCCTCTCGAAGGGCAGCGTTAGCTGCTGGATCATCCATGACTGGAGCACTGAAGATATGATCAGGGCCAGTGGAGTTATGAAGTGGAGGCTCGATGTTTGAGTTATGGCCGTGAGTGTTGTCAGAGACTTGGACGTTTCCACGAGGAGCTCCTGGAACACCAGATCCTACTGGACCAGCTGATGCTGAGTGACCACTCTCATGGGGAAATCCGGTAGGTCCGTTGACACCACGGTTTCTCTCAACACCGTGGAGCTTATCTCCAAGGTCTTTGCCCACAGGCTTTTGGTCAAGACCGTGAGAGTTGTGATGCTTGTTGGCTTCATAAGCTGTTCCCGCAGCGCCTCCTGCAAGGGCGGCATCTCTACCGTAGTGGTGACCTTCCTTAGAGCGATCACTATCGACCCTTGGGTCCACCTTGTTCTCAAGGTTTGAGGAATGGGGGCCAGCTGTAGTGTTTCCGGTATTGTGATGATGTTTATCAGCCCCGTATGCGGCAGTTCCGGCCCCACCAGCAAGAGCAGCATCCCGTCCATAGTGATGGTCGTGTTGCTTTGAGAGATCGCTATCAACTCGGGGATCAACCTTATTCTCGAGATTTGAAGAGTGAGGACCAGCAGTAGTATTAGCGGAATTGTGATGATGCTTGTTGGCTTCATATGCAGCTCCACCAACAGCTCCAGCTACAGCCGCATCACGTCCATAATGATGGTCGTGTTGCTTTGAGAGATCACTATCAACTCGTGGGTCTGTTTTGTTGGCCAAGTTGGACGAGTGTGGTCCGGCAGTGGTGTTATGTCCATGGCCAGCTTCGTAAGCTCCGACTGGAACTACACCAGCAGCAGCAGAAGTACCCTTGCTACCATGAACACCGTCAGCCTCCTCAGCCCCACCACCTTCAACTAGACCTCTGGAGTGGGAACCGTGTCCGTGATGAGTGTGAGCATCTTCGGTAGGAACTCCGGAACCGCTCACGTGGGGATCCAAACGATTTGCAGTCTCCGTGGTATGAGGCCCAGTAGTTCCTCGAATACCACCTTGATTGTGTTGGTTGTTATGATGGTGAATGCCCTCTCCAACAGCTCCTGCTGTGCCGATTGCGGCAGCGTCACGACCCAAGTGATGTCCCGAGGAACCAGTTGTGGTTGTGCCGTAAGCATCTTTAGTACCGTAACCAGATGAAGTCTTGTTTGGAAGACGGTTTCCATCCAAATCTGAATCGACTCTTGGGTCAGCGGCATTCAATGCAGCAGAGTTGTGTGTTCCGTGAGAACCCTCAGCATGACCATGAGTTGGATGGGATCCAAGACTAGTATTTTCATGCTTTCGGTGTTCATGTTCAGCTAATCCTGCAGCACCAACTGCTCCACTTCCAACGGCTGCATCTCTTGCAAGGTGAGAATTTCCGTGACTGCCGATGTTATCTCTACCATGAGTGTTTAATCCATTTCCTGAAGGAATGCTAGTGACACCACCCAAGCCAGAAGTAGTGTTTGATGGAACACCAGCATTGTGTGATGAAAGGGGATCTCTAGTGTTGTGTCCTGTGAGCCCGGCTTCATGTGTGCGAGCTGTAGAATCGATGCCATGAGCATGTGTATTTGATCCAGTAGTGGTTGAACCAAATTCAGAATCTCTAGGTCTGTGAGCAACATTGTCTTGAGCAAGTCCTCCTGATGCATGGCTTATGCCTGCTGTTGTGGGATTTGCGTGGGTGGTATGGGATGCATGGCTGGCATCGGTGACTGCGGGTGGGTTGGTTTCCGAGTGGGGGCCCTTTGCAAGATGGCTTCCTTCGCCAGCGTTCGAGTGAGCAGCTCCATGCTTTTCAGCCTTCTTCTCCTCTTTCTGTTCAATCTTCTCGGCCTTCTTCTCTTCCTTCACTTCCTTCTCGTGTTCTGGAGTAGTGCCGTGGCTATTCAAAGATTAGCATTTGCCAAATTAGTAGGTGTGCAGAAGGTAACTTACAGGAGTGCCTTGATCTTGTCCATGATTGCGAATTTGAAGATTGTAGTATATGTGATGGGGATATGTATGTAGTTAAGTTAACCGGTTGTTGCTGTACGTAAAAGTGCGATAATTAAGTTTGAGAACTAAGGGGTATCTTAAGCAAGAAGTAAATAGTATATGGGAAAAAAGTCAAAAGGAATATGGCGAGAGCAAAGTATTTGTATCATGCTACGTGGTCGAAAAACATCTTTGACAAGTATTTGACAAGCTAAATCAAGGCAATTGAGGGGTAGGATTCGACATGAACGATGTCGTCAGCCTCCACAACTTGCCTATGCACCGAAAGCTCGATATTCTCCTGTAGCTTGGTTTGATTGTCTCATAACGGGCTGGAAGGCTGGCTGATTGGCTAGCAAACGCGTTATATGATGTAAAAATTGCCGGGAAGATGGCGCAACCAACGACCAAATTGTGGTGGAGTGAATTCTGTTGTTGAGACCAAGGTCTGATCTCAAAGAAGCCCTCCATATCCACATCAGGTTAGCTTTCACGCAGATTGCCTAGGTATGCATTGATGCAAGCACCTAGGAAATCTTGCATTTCCATCCCATTTACCAACTATCACCCCCAAGATGACAATCTACCATCCTTCTCGTGATGGATGATGAAACTTGTGAATAAGATCTACCGACACATCGGGAGCTTCCAGCAAATTATGATGCATTCCACTTCTCATGGCGGACTCGTGTGCTATTTGGGGAAGCACCAAATGCCAGCCAGACATCCAAATCGAATGAACAAGAATCGAAAAGGCAAAAGAGAGATAAAGTTGGCAGGGACCCGCAAATGATCTGTTTGATGTTGCCGTGCCTGCAGTCAGGAAGGAATCTTTTACTGGCACGAAGCATACAACGGAAAAAGGCTGTCCCCGCATTTCCAACTTGCCCCTCTTTTCAGCCACTTGGTGTGGCGGGTTGACATCATTTGAAAGCGTGATCCGGTACGTATGAATTCATTATGATGCCCCCTCTCCAATTCGGCGCTTCCAAGTTTTCTCTCTTCTCTTCTCACCACACAAGGGACAAGCCACATTAAAGAGAAATCCACCACCAGCTACACTCTGATGTTGCATTCACTGTCTTAAGCCTTGTGGCAGCTTTAAATGCTTCTAGGATTTCGAGTGAGCGTATGTTATTGTGTGAAAGAACGTTCGTTGTGTTCCCTTCGCTCGCGGAGAAGTACACTGATCTGTTCATACGCGTATGCATATTTAAATAAGAACAATAGGTGGGTGGCATTATCGTCGTAACATAACCAGAAAACCACGACCTCGTATTTGCGTTCATTTCACTCTTGGCAGCAATCACATGACTATCGCTATTCTAGATGGCAGTTGTGATTGCGATGGAGACCATGGCGCGAAGGATCGTGTTGCATGTATGGTATGTTGGACGAGAACGATGTGCATGTGTCTCCAGCTTACTTACTTGTTGTACACATCCTCAAACACTGAAAGAATAGGAATCAACCAGTCAACATCGCCCTCTGTCTCGTGATAATCCTGTGATTCAATCGTATTTCTATTTCTGGATTTGTTGCATATCTACTGATTTGGAATTATCTAGAATTTGCTCTGAGAATTTGGAATAACGATGGAATCTGACATTGTTTCATGGTTCAATGATAAATCTTCCAAATCATTTCAATCTACGAACTGGCACATAAGGCGGTAGGGTGATCAATGCTCGAACAGCTTTGGATTATCTGCTACTGACATCACATTGCCGCCAACCGCCAACTACACTCGCCTAGTAATAGTAATGGCAGTGAAATGCTTCATCTGTTCAGTCTGTCTGTAGCTAACGTTCAGAGGGGCGTACACACACCACTGACACACGTCCCTATCTATGATATGTGATTTCGCTCGCCACTTCTTCTAACAACCTATCATTTCCTTACAGAAAGACGCAATGTTATCGGCTCTCTCACAACACAGAGATCCAATCAATGGGAGCAATCACATAGTAGAGTGTCGGCCCAACAGTCCCGGGCCGTGCTATCATCTTTACCTTTTTTATCACAACGCGATCATCCCGATGCGATCCCTTTGCTCCGGACTGGCAATATCAAAAACGCGGGGGATCTGTTGTCCTACGCCAAACTGGGGTGTGTCCAATTTTTAACCTATCAATATTGTGTTCTCTGCGGTGCAACCTTACCTTCAGGTACGTGCAAGGTGGCCGACAGTGGATAAATGGATGTGGAGGAGATGGGATAACCTTCTGTAAACATCTTGGATTGTGGGTTCGACGCTTCGAGACTTACTTCGGTGCCACCCAGCAGACCAGCAGCCAGCTCAAAGAAGACGGATGAGACTTGCAGTGTTGAAATGGACCCCCTGATTCTCGGTACTCTCAGATAGAGTAGCAGAGTAGCAAAGTAGCAGAGTAGCAGAGTAGCAGAGTAGCAGAGTAGCAGAGTAGCAGAGTAGCAGAGTAACAGAGCTCGAGCACCCACGTAATATGATACCCGAGGATACTAGGTACACGGTATGCGTTGCCCAGCGTCACCGCCGTTCGATTGCAACCCCCCTGGTGAACGCAGGAGTCCCGAGTGCTGTGTACTGTATGCAGCAGAAAAGAACCAATGGCACCTCATTGCAAGCTGGAAGCCAAAGCCACGATACCAATCATATCGCCCTGCGAGCAGACACCTGGTGAATCACCAAAAGTTTCTCCGAGACCGATGCATTAACCAGGATATGCATTTGGCATCTGCATGATACAAATGAAATTCTATCGTCTGATCACCCAATCCATCCAGAATCCCAACGAGCCGGCCATCCTCGAATCTCCACTCCAAAACTCTGAATCTCGTATCCAATACTCATCGAGTGCCGATACCTCTTTGGGCCATGATGCCCGATGTGTCTGGAAGGAAGAGGAAGAGGTCCCGACGAAACATGTCAGGGATCCGAGAGGCACCAGCCAGGGCCTTTACCCCGCACGCGCTTTCCCACTCGCTGATCCTCCCCAGCTATGTCACTGGCCTGTCTGTCACCTGCAGCACTGGAAATCTTTTTTGGTAACTTTCTGTCAGATGTAGTGCAACCATTCGCGCGCAAGAAGACCTCCAACATTATTTCGAGATCGTTTTACTCAATCCTTCCAGGTCGGCCGTTCCAACTCAATTTTTGTAACATTGAACGAGGGCGTTCGGTGGAATATTCGAAAAGTATATATCTATCTGTACCTTATGCTTTGCACATCTCGCTAGCATGCTTCTGTATACCAAAAAGGCTCCTCCGAAAGTTCCCAAGAAAAGATCAAGAGCCGGTAAGTGTCTGTTCACGATTTCGGATGAGCATGGCTAATATGAGCTGTGAAAAAAAGGATGTATACATTGGTGAGTTGCCTCATGTTGGAGCTGATTTGATTGATTTGATTGATTTGCGTCGTGCTAATTGTGACATAGTAAGGAAAAGGTACGGAATCTGACCAACAATCAACCCATGCAAGTCCTAACAACAACCGCAGAAAAAGAAGTGTAACGAAGAACGTCCGCAGTGCAATAGGTGCATAGAGCGAGGTCTGCAATGCGAATATGAAGCAGTAAAGCCACGAAAACGAAGAAGGGCGTCCTATGCGGATTCTGCCCTCTCGCTCGAATATGGCTCCCCAGGCTCCGATCGCGAAGGATGGCCGCGACAATATTCGCAAGGGCTTAGCATAATTACAGACAAAAGTACGGAAGATGTGCCAAACAAGTGGGATGAAACGACGGAATATCCATTATCTGCAACTTCTGAGCAGTCGGGCTTTACTTGGGGAAGCTTTTGCGAGAATGACAACGACGTGGAGGAAATAATACGAGAAGATCCATATGACAACTCTTCTCCTGGCAGTACACTGGTTCGATCACGAAGTCAATATCCAGATTTGGCGATGATTGCCCCTTCACCGGTTGCATCTCCTCTCCTCGAATTTAGTTCGCCAGTTTTTCTAGAATTTTCCGAGAGAAGGAATCGTAGGGCTCTCGTCGACCATTTCTGCAATACTCTGTCTCATCTCATTGTGTTCAAAGAAGATACGGGCAATCCATTTCGGCAACTTATTCTACCACTGTCTCACGCCAGTTCGCCAGTGATGAATGCGATATTCGCATTAAGTAGTGCACATATGGAATATAGGGGGGTGGAAAATGAAGAGAGATCTTCCGACTTTCACAACAATGCTTTACAAGGGCTGGCGAAGCTCATTCAACAAAACGATCAGGCAAATAGAGAAGAAATTTTAGGCGCAATAATGTTGCTCGTTTACTACGAAGTAGTAAGTAATATTACTCCCGGATTAATTGTTGTGGCGCAAATTGATCATGTGTTAGCTCGTACAACGCGGAAATTCTAGTATTGTACATGGTCATCTGAAAGGAGCCATGACGATTATGGATTCTAGACATCAGGAACCGAGTCCGACGAGCCTATTTCTGGAGCGGGTATGTTCTCCGTTGATTACCGTACCGGCTTATTTCTAATTAGCCTAGGCCTTTCGATTTTACGATGTCATCACAGCTCTTTCTCTAGGTACACCTCCAACTACTACCACACAGCCTACAGCAACCCCATTTCCTTTACCGTTTTCACCCAACGAGGCAAACAAAAATTCACCATTAGATTCGGTCGACACACTCCTTGGTCTTTCGACAGAGCTATGGCCAATCATTCATCGACTTGCACATCTGCTATCTTACAAGTCTTCTCTCCAATCCGCAATCGAAAACAATCAGTTGAGTAAAGCAAGTGTTTTACGGACTGAATTAGAAAGTACATCTCAAGCTATAGAAATGGCTCTTACGAACTGGAAACCAAATTTTGTGGCTAAAGGGCCTTCCTCGCCCAGGGAGAACAACGCAGAAGACGACCCTTCTTTGAAGTATGATATTACTCCCGAAGAAGCACGTATGCAAACTATTCTCAACAATGCCGAAGCATATCGTCACTCCGCGTTTATATATCTCTATCGTACCATTCAATCTCACCCCAGGTCCCACCCTTTGGTCCAAAAACATACAAATCTTTCTCTAATCGCCTGTGCCAATGTTGTCGGACTAGCGGAGCTGTGCGATGATGCTCCAATGTCTGCATTATTATGGCCATTATTTGTGGCAGCATGCGAAGCTGAAACAGAAAAGGATAGGGAACTAGCGACGAAGGCGTTTGGAGGAACAGAGAGGAGACAGGGAATGCAGAATATTTTCCGTGCTTGGGAAGTGGTGCAAGAGGTCTGGAGTAGGGCAGATAAGGGGATGTATGAGGATGGGGATTGGCGGGAAATTTGTGATAGCAAGGGGTGGAACATTGTTCTGGGATAGGGAAGGGGTTACTACAATCAAAAACGTCACACGTACGACAAATGGTAATAATTTATCCAGTATTACGTTCTTGCTTAGGAGATTGGGAGGCATATTCATTATCTTTCCGTGTTCACTACGACTGGACTGGGGGTTCTTGCATCCAAAAGAAGAAGCTGTTTATCGTTGAGGGCTATGGGCGAGTGTTGATATCCAACGTTGAGTGGGTAGATTTACGAGTCGCAAATTACCAGTGGACATCACCTCTAGTTTTAATCGTGGAGGGTAGGATGAGATGTTACTCGGATATTAATTTGATGATTCATGAGAAGTTTTTTGAATTCATTTTAGGATAAATGCATGGTATTTGGAGAAGATTGTGCTGGAATTGGCACTGACATTGGATTGGCGAGGAGTTGTATGCATGGTTGTATATCGTTAGTCATGGTACGGAGTATATATCTGAAGGTTAAGATTGATATCCAAAATGAGAATGAAAATCAAAATTGTCATTACACCTGGTGTTCAGAGCGATTTCTTGTTTGGATAATAAGGGGGAAAGAAAAATAGCTCGAGAATAAAAATTGAGATTTCGCCATGTGTGATTTCAAGCATGGTCGATTAGCACTGAACTGCAAAGCATATACTACGCGTGCTTCGAGGGTCCAAAATTTAGTATTGCTTACCTTTCATATTTTGAATAGTAAAAGCTTCTAAATATGCAATGAAATTCGAACATATGAAATAAATAATCAGTCTCATGATATTTCTATAGCCTATTAATCTCATTCTTTCCTATGCTACACCATCCCAGTCCGATAGATTCAATTTCGACGCATAGCATAGCATACCAAGCGAATCAACCCAGCCAAGTATAAATCCAACTCACAACCTCCTTACGCACTCACGATTCTCTAAAACAGCTTAATCGACAACTTTCCACCCCAGCGCAAAACCTGAGTCTTTCTCCATTCCTTCAGCTCTTCTACGATATCAATATCGATATCAAGATCTCGCACAGCTTGCTTCCTTATCCCCGCTTTCGCATCCCCCCTCGTCGTCCCCACGCAAGAAGTCCCCTCCGCCTCTTCTTCTTGGTGGGTTAGAAAGGAAAAATCGCTAGCTAGTTCTCGATAATACGTATCGGCGTCTTGATCGTCTGTGATTGAACTACTTACCCCGCTAACTCCACTGCCAGCGCGAGCGCGGTCTGGAGACTGAGGGGTGTGCTTGAGAGGGAGGAATTCTAAAATGAGTTCGCGGAGGCCGGGGTAGAGGGGGGGTGCGCGTCGGTTGGGTGGGGAGTTTGGGGAGTTGTGGATGGTGCGTTCTTGGTGGGTGAGCTGCTGGAGGAGGGTGAGGAGGTGGGGAGTGGGGTTTGAGGGGGAGTTTGGGGAAGGGTTTGAGCTTGTTTTGCGCGGGAGAGAAGTGAGGGTTAGGGTGTGTAGACGGGGAGTGTTGAGGGGAGAGAAGGTGGGTCTGTGGTGCGTTACGATGGAGTGGTGCATGCGGAGGATTTCGAGACGGGGCTGCCATTCTCGTGTGAGATATGGGATGCTGTGTTCTTGGGTGTGCGGGTCGAGATGGGATTTGGCTCCGGTGGGTGGATGGGCGCGGGTTGGTCCGATGTCGAGGACTTGGAGAGACTGGGAGTTAGGGGTTGGGGTGTTAGTTTTGTTTGTTGGGGATGGGGATTAAGAGGCTTGGGGGTGGGAAATCTGTGCTGATGCTAGTTGGATGGGGAAGTAGAAAGTGTATGTATTCTGAAAAATACAAAAAAGGAATATTGGAAGCGAGCAACGGAACTGACAATAGAAAAAAAACAAATTTGTGAATTGTTTAATTGTTTAAACTTACATTGGTACTGGCGAGGAGGAGTTTAGGTGCAAGAGCTGTGAATTTGTTGTCTGATATGTAGAGGTGGGTTAGACCCGTAACTAGCAAAAGGTTATCTTCAACATTATTTCTTCGCTCAAGAATATTAATCCCGTGTCTAGAGCTTTCAACCTCATGAATACTGTCGGGGCGAAGTCTGGTTGTAGCAGCTGGGTATGGGTCATTACTTTCGTTAGTCTCGCGGTAAATGGGAGGGTCTTCGAACAGTTCATCGTCTGTTGTGCGGAATGGACCATGTTTGCGATTTGGTAATCGCTCTAGAAAACAGCCTCGTATTAGAGAGTAGATTACATTGTCTGTCAAGAGATTATCTCGAAGGTCTAAAGACCATACCTGACCTCTGGAGTGGGTCACTATGGGTGGTAACATGGTATCTGTTAATCTCAGACCTCGTAGCTTTAAGATCCTCAGTTTGGGAAGGGTTTGTATGGTAAATATGGTTTTCCAATTTGTGCTCCGGGCTGTCTCAGATGCGTCGAGATATATTAGGTTCTGGGTTATGTTATGATTGAGAATCAGGGAGAGGTTGAATGTATTGCAACCAGCCGCGCTTAAGAATTCTGGCTGTGGCATCCCATTATGATTATCTGGTAGGCCAGCACCAGTACCTACATCGTAGTCTTCAGAGCATGTTGGTGCGAGAAGAACGCAATTGAGATTTGGAAAATTCGTGAAGAACTTGAAAAACCACTCAGGCTTCAGATGGGGTCCGAATATCACGCAATCTTTAGTTTGAGCTCTGTCACGTCTGATCTCGTGTAGTGCACGCAGGTCGAGAATTCGAACTCTCGTGCGCGTCTGGAGATCACGTTTTGGAGAGGCAAGGAAGAATCGGGTTACAACTTCTGGTTCTAGTCAGTGGACAGCTCAGCGGAATTGATAAAATCAAACTCTCACCACAAGGTTGTTTTCTTTGGGCTAGGTCTCGGAATGGGTTAGCCCAAAGATAATTGCCCAGTTTCGAATTGAAGTGCGAATTGACGAGACAGCCAAAGTAGAGATCGGAAGTGTTAAGATACGGAGCGATGAGGGTTGCAACATCTTTGTTGATCTCATGATATGCAGGGAGCGGATCCTCCATATTGACTGAAATCGACTGATTAAACCGCTTGAATTATCTGTAAAGCTCTGTGTTTGACATGGAAACATTGCTGTCAACAGTTTATGACTCTAGAGGAATTTTAGGAAAGTACAATGCTATCGAGCGGATAAGCGATGCATCCCCATCTTCCCAATAATCGGCTCATCATTTGGAGGTTCGATGATGAGATGTTTGCGATGACTCGAAACGTGATCACCCAAGCAGCAGAAGAATCTACTTTGAAAAAGTGACATGCTGAAGAAGATTCCAATGGTCCTGTCTGTGGCTATGCTCGGATGTCGGAAACCCCAACAATCACCAATAAAGAAGTTTGGGGCGGATGGCTGCTTTACCGATTTTAGACAAACACTCATCGCTTGCGATTCCTGATATATACTAATATATCGACAACGGGACTAGATGATGTTATCATCCAGACCAAATGATACGAAACGTGAAGTGAAGAATCTGATACAAACATGAGCCTGTGGTAGTAGAAGTTTAACAAGGCTGGCTGTGGCTCTTCAACATTCAGTCAGTGCCATTATAACAATTACCACGAAGCATTTACCGAAATTCGGTCTATCATCCAACAGTCGGCTCTTCCATCACCGTCTTAGAGCGGATATTCACAGCTGGGTTGAATGAGTTGGAATAATCGCTCTCAATGTTGAATGTTATTACTGGTGTTACTCACGCCTTTCAATTGACACGCTGACCAAATCAGGTTAGTTGATTGGTTGACTCATATGTGGGGGCAACAGTGGGAGCTTCAATATTATATGTAGAAGTAATCCAGAGCCACGCTCATGATTTATTGCTATCGAGACTAGACAACCAACCTACCAAATCTTACTCTATCCATTTTCTAAGGAATCTACATCCTCATCAACATCATGCATCTCCCAAATTGCAACGCCGAGACACGACCAGAGGTATTACGTGACTTCATCCGTCAGAATCCTCTTGGTATCTTAACAACTGCAATCAAATCCGAGTCTTATCAATTTCTTCAAAACAGTCACATTCCCTGGATAATCGATGCCGACTTTGATGGCAATACGAATGGTCTTGGAAGACTTCGCGGTCACATTGCACGTCAAAATCCTCAGGCAAAAGCCATCATAGAAAGTTGCACAGCAGACGACAAGTCACCGGCATCAAATGTTCTCGAGAATGACGTTCTCGTATTGTTCAACGGACCAGTCCATCACTATGTGACACCCAAGTTCTACACACACACTAAACCTGATACTGGAAAAGTAGTTCCTACCTGGGATTACGAAGCTGTGGAGCTTTACGGTAAAGCAAAGGTCTACTACGATACAAAGGCTGCTGAGTCCGGAGCTTTTCTCGCAAAGCAGTTACGTGACTTATCTGATCATATGGAGACTTCGGTAATGGGTTATGGCAAGACTACAGGAACACATCCGTGGAAAGTGGAGGATGCGCCCGAGCGGTACATTGAATTGCTCACCAAGAACATCATTGGGATAGAAATCGAGATCACTTCTATGTCGGGGAGGTTCAAGTGGAGTCAAGAGAAGAATGTTAAGGATAGAGCTGGTGTGATGGAAGGATTCAGAAATTTGGAGACGCCTAGTAGTGCACTACTCTCTGACAAGGTCGAAACGCACGCTGCTCTTTTTGATGCCAATAAAGCAGCAAAAAAGGCGGAAATATAGTTATTTGATCGAGGAAGGAAGTTTTGTATTCGGTAATCCAGTCTTGTTACTTTGTATTGATACCGGTACATTATTTGGCTTCATTCAATCTCGAAAGTAACTTCGATAGTCGATTGAGATTGACTCTTTATGTGCTTTGGATTGCGGACTTCGAGTTGAAGTTATCATGTGTCCAGGGAAACCGCCGTCATCGTAATCTTCTATCAAAATCATCTTTCCTTTCACGATTCAATCAAAAAGCAACTATGTTTATACAATACGAAGTACAACAAATGATGAAACCCCAGTATTAGATGCGGGATCTAGAACCAGATTCTGCTCTCCATTAAGACTCGGCATACTTGGCATTCTGAATTTCCACATTAGCTCCTTCATTCCAAACCCCGTAAGAGCCGTTTCCTAAACCAAGAGTCATTGATTCGTTCTACATAACACCTCTCTTAGTATTCGCTACAATAAAGTGAAGCAAATTCTTCCTTTTAGAATTACTCTATGACAAATACTACGTCCTTGTAGATGGAAGTCTGGTTGCATCTTTCCCACGTACAGGAATCTACACTGGAAAGGGGAATCGTCTTTTGAGCAGTTTTGAAAAGCCTCGAAAAATGACTGTCAGGACAGTTAATATAGTGAGGTTTGCTAAGGATCCATGTTTTTAGCATAATGGACTTGGGTACATACCCTCGCACTGATAGATACATCACCGAGAACGGCTACTGCACATTGCTGGCACATCATTTCCTGAGCATCTAAATCCGAAAACTTAGAACTGTGGAAAAGAGCAAGAATGCAGGACTGCAGTGGTAATCATGCTGATAGCAAGGTTGTGGATGAAGCCTGAAATTATTGATCAATCTCAAAAACTCATGTTAAATGGCCATGTGAAGATTTTTATGACTCCTGGCTACATACGAATACTCTCGGCATAGACTCCGATGATAAAAAGATCAATTTTACTGTTATAGTGACATAGGGCGCCATTGTTGTAAAAGTTAACACGATTCGTGACGGGTTTCGGCATCTTCCATGGGCCGGCATCTTCTATAGACAAACATCAAGCCGCATTCTCAATCGCTAAGCTAACCATCCACAAGCAGATTTATTAGAGTCAGTGTATACATACCAGTAATACAACCGATAATATAGCAACCCAACGTTACACGAACAATAACGACCTGATTCTGACATGTCTCTCGCCTGGGAAATTACACAATCCGTGGCTTGAAAGCCTCTTGATCTGTAATATATATCAATCTACACGGACGCGATCAATATACTCGTGACCTCTCTCGAGCTCGAGACCTTTGTTCATGCAAGGGGTCGATTTGACATACGACAACGGATGTACATAGTACATAGTCTGAGATATCAAAAATAGATAGATCGGATGGAGATTGATGCGGACTAATGCACTAGCCCACGCATTATGGGTATGCAAATGTGTGTAGCCGTCGTACCTGCAGTATGGAGTGCATGTTTTCCGAGGGGAAACGATGCGATCGTGAGATTTCGTTGTGCAGGTTGGTATCTTCACTTTTTGCTTGACTGTCCGTGTATTGTTTGAGAGTCGTGAGGGAGAGGAATACTGTACCTACATGCTGTCACTGGATTTCTCTCGCTCATACTATGTGATTCCTGAACACGGAAACCAGGCACTTGATAATTAGGTATTTGAGATAAAGTTCAATATTAAGTAAGTGAATATACGACAGTATCAACTCTTTCCCAAGCTCCAATGCCCAAAATAAGTCCAGCCAAGTACAATACCATACAACCCAATACCGCCAACTGATACCAATACAACCCAATACCACCAATCAATACATACGAATACATCCGAAAGCTGGAATACGAAAGTTCTGTCTCCTGTATCTCTTGTGTGATTTTCCAAAAGCTTCCCCTCCATTTTTCAATAGCAAATAAGTATAAATGTGCCAATCAACCAAATCGCGGTTGGTGAGAATGAAAGCGAATGCCTTTTTCACGAAACCTCCCCCTGCGCTTTTTCTTTTCATCTACAACCCGCCGACTATGTTTTCTCAGATTGAATCAACAGCATTCGCGGCTTCCTCATCTCAAAGCTGTGAATAGTGAAAATTTCTCCAGTTGATGATACAAGGCTTTCTGACACTAATATCAATAAGCACTTAACCTAGTCCTGACCGTGGCGGATTTTGCTTCGGAGCCCTCATGCTTCCGACTCTTTTTGCCCATCGACTCCCATTCTTTATCAGCGTCTGGGTGCCATTCCGTTCGTGCGGCCTTCCGATTCCGCTTCCTGTGGAGATCAACGTGCGATTTCAGATTATCTGTGCGCCCGAATTCTTTCACGCAGAAGGGACATTTGTGTTTGGGGGCAAGCTGGTCGTGTGTGTGCTCGTGTCGCTTAAGGTGTTCCTGTCGTTGAAATTTCCGGTTGCAGCCAGGGTGGAGACAGGGCAGCTTGTTTCTGTTTTGTACTCGGATTGGTACAGCTTCTCGCTTTATTTTCCTGCGGGCTGTGGCTTTTGTTGGGGTGGTTGCTTGTATTCTTTGCAGAGCAGCTGCGCTTTGAGGGGTGTCGAAGTACGGTCTTCGAAATTGTTGTTGTCGTATGGGAGAGATGGACTCTTGTCTGAGGTCTTGATAATTTGTCGGTGGAGCGAGATATCCTGTGGTAGAAGTCCCTGCGGGAGAACTGTTGTAAGATCTCTGAGTGTTGAAATCCGATGAGGGTGTTCCAAATTTGATAGGTGTGAGTGGGCCAATTGGAGAAGACTGAAAATCGGCAAACGTGTCGATTAAAGTTGTTTGTGCAGGGTCCACATAATCCATGGCTCCTGAAGATTCAGATGTCGAAGTTGGTGAATACAAATCATCCATAAGTGATGGGATATCACTTGAAGGACAATGTGTTTCAAACGACCCAAAGGCAGCAGGTGCGTAGCTTTGGAAATTGTTATCAAAGGCAATTGTAGGATTAGCATCGGCCAACGCCTTTCCGTCATCCATACCAAAGAACGTGTTAGGCTCTTGGAAGCCGTTAAGCATGTCTTGTGTTATGGCTGACATAGCATAGAATGCATTGCCACTTGAGCTTCCATATCGATCTGGGAGGTTGTTGTAGTCATGGAAAGAAAAATCCTCCATCTTGACAGTCTCGTCGAAAGACGGACGTCGAGTAATTGAGCTCGCAGGTGTGCCAGCATGAAGTTGCAAAGAAGAGTCCCAAGAGGAGTTCAATGACTCGGTATAAGACTCACTCGCTGATGGAGTGAGAGTACTTGTAGGTTGATTGGTTGAATAGGAATCTTTCCTGCTCTCGTACACTAGCATAGCCATGTGGGGGTGAATAACTGCAATTTTGAAGCAAAGACTAGAGAGACTTGAGCAGTCAATATGGGGTATGCTGTAGTTTTTCACATCAAGAACTTACGATATTATAGGTGCTCTGCACTTTGTATGTATTCTTGAGAAAGGTTGAAAACGCTATGTCTATTCAGTGAGTCAATGAGCTTCAATGAATTTGCAGTTGTCCAGGGAGATTCTTGCTCTCATTTATGAATATAGTTATGAATGTCTATACCATTGACGCCGTGAAAACCGGCATCCTTACCAATATGGCCACTCCAGAAGGGATATTGCTAGACAGAACTTACAGACTATTGCACTTGTCAAGACAGATTTAAGTCGCGTTTTGAGTCGCGTACTGTTAAAGACTGTAGTGCGGCACACGCAAGGCTCGTGTATTTCAAGATCAAATTGGGATCAGTTATACCCTTTCTAAGAATCGAACGCTGGATCTCGCTAATTGAGAGATTAGTACTGTTCAGGAACGCGCCGTTGCACCAAGAAAGACTCACTAGATATCTGCCGATTCTGTAAATTACAGCAAGGGAATTAAGGAGTGTGTTCGACTTCCGGAGAAGGATGAAAAAACAGTATAGTACAAGTAGAACTTCTGAGACGAGCTATTGTTCAGTGTTAATTGTGTGGTACCTTGCAGAAAAGCTTCAAAATCCCTTGAGGGGGGGTCAGTTCTCCCTCTTTAATGGCCCTCGCCTCACGAAAGCCGAAATAGTACATGTCAAATGATGGCGAAGAAGTCCTCGAGTAGGTTGAATCAACACTAGTCTGTCAAATTGTGGATTGTGGGGTTTTCACAAGACACGGATAATAATCTATTGGTGAAAGATCAGGAGAGGTGGTTGTGGTTTGGTCTCACTATTTCGTACATATGCAAATTGGTCTAATATAACAGGGATCCATTGCCAGAAAGCAAAGAATTATGCAGGTCCTTCTTCCACATCACACCTAAAGGGAACTGAAGAGCTGTGAAATCCTTGGTATAAATCCAGTGATGTGCACAAGGTTGCCTCCCTGGGTGCAGATCTACGATCGCGCATTCTCCAAACCGTTTGTAATAAGCCATTTATGTGCCTATTACGAGGTTGAGTTTTTCGCGAAGAATGAGACGAAGGTGTCTGGAATGCTCAACGTTATGAGGGCTTCCGGTGTTGACCATCGTGCTGATTCGCGAGATTGAGATCCATCAGGCCTCACTCGCGTATTCAATCGACCTTGGAAAGTCTCGATTGATTGTTCAATTGAGACCATCGAACCCTCGAACGATGTGCGTTATCTCAACAAAATGCTTTGTTTGTGCGGATGTTCCAGAAAGCATGTGATGATTGGCCAAGTAGTTGTTCACGATACTTCATGCGACCAATCAAGTTTGATTATGACACAGCAGCCAGTCGCGCTTACTTCTGCCAATAATCCAATAAATGAGAAAAGCCTCCGCCACTTGATAGACGCCTCCAAGGCCAAGATACAGAGCTGAAATAGCCACCAAAGCTTTTTGTGGCTGATCTACGTACGAACTATCAATCGGGAGAAAGACCTCAAACCGTATCATATATGATAGAAACTTAAACCAATGAAGCAATTCTCACGGGGATTGTAGAATATGCCAATCAAAACTTCGGACTTAACAGCACGCGAACTCTTTTCTGGTGATATTCCTACGGCACAATTCCGGGCTCCAACATACTCGTCTTAGTCGGTACAGAGGTACAGTCAGACCAGACCGCGAGAGAACGGAAAGGGTGCATGTTGAGGTTGAGCCGAAGAGGGATTGTATCCCTCCTTCATTCCGGCAAGCCTTTATTGGGTCGGCTCGGCTATCAATGGAAGAGGAGTCATATATGATATCGCTCGTATTGATTCGGGACGAGTCTGAGAACTGCCAATATATACAGAAAACAGATTTCTTCTATCTTGCCGATTATTGCGAGAAAAAAACAAACAAAATTTATTGCGTTTGTTAGATTAATATGATGAAAGTCCTGGACCAACAATAAAGCCAGCGCATCATATTTCGTTGCCCTGCCTACCTAGGCATCATCCGATGTCAGGGTCCCAAACTCGGTAGTAAGATACCCTGCAAGTATTACTACTAACCAGTACCAAGGGACTACTTTTCCTTACCATCCTGTCAACTATGTAGCAAGCAGAAATTTGGTTAGGATAGTTCCTAAAACCATTAAAATTTTCTTACTCGTCAATAAAGCGACAATTGACTGCAGCTTCTATTTTGGCTAGCTACATATTCATCTCCGCGCCCTCTGCATGCTAGAAACTTACTAGGTCAATTCTGGAGTAAAAGATGTGATACGTTGTGCATTTTCATCACTACCACCAAAAGCACAGATGTTGCAAGACTTAAACGTTTTATGAGGTGGAATTTCACGTATATACTCTTTCCCAAGATATCTCGGCTTGCTTATGCGGGGTTATTCGAAAACCTTCATGCAAAACTACACACGACCAAATTCGACAATTTGGTACTATTGGCCAACCGAGCTGAGCACGGCTTACTGCTGCACCATGTGGTTAGAAAGACTGTGCATTATCTGACTACACTGCGCTCTTCCCGTATGGACTCAAAGAGAATTCCCTGCATACTTGGTAAACCTACCAAGGCCAGTAACACATTCATGGGACAATGCATGCTCGAACGGAAGGAAACGATAGTCTAAAATGCCGCCACTACAACTGGAGACTGAAGTCAATTACTCCAATATGCAGTGGTCCTTAAGAGACACTTCCACATGCAATTGATGACTGGATGAGAAGATGTTAACAGAGGTTAAAGATCCCCCAAAATCTAGGGTTCTTGCATATGGATTTATCAACTTCTGTAGCCTCTGCGTTGCATCCAACCACCACACTCTTAAGAGTATTCATTCACCACAAAATCTGTCTATTTTCCCTGTCGACTTCACTGGCATCCCTGAAAGACGTTGTTTGAACTGCTGATATCAGTTTCTTCCTTGCACAGCCAAAGCATGTGTAATGGGTCGGGAAAACCATTCCGTCCTGGCAAGACAGAGTTACATTGACTGTGAAAGGTCTTTGGGGATATAGTTGGCTCTTGGCAGACTCATTATTTCATCTATAAGAAGGAGAGAGAAGCTTAGTGAAAGCATGTCCTCATATCTTCTTCATTCGCCTGAAGTCTCTAGCCATAGATTTCCTTATCATTCTTCTAAGGACTTTACTCAAACATCTCTCATCCGCAGACTTTTTGGCGAAGTTTGAAACCAACTGTTTTCCAACCTCCACACTAATAACTTGCTCGTCAGACTTGCGCAAAATGTGCCATACTTACATCGAAAAGTGCTGGAAATGCTCTAAGCCCACTGGGACTCAAGTGGTCGCGAATTGTGACAAGAAGCCCCTTTGTGTGATGTCAACCTCAGAATTGGTGCCATCAGGCTCTTGCCAATTGCACAGAAATAATGATAGCAAGTTGGAGCTCTTTCCTTGAAGGTTATTTGTAAGTGATTCTCACGAAGACGTCTCATAAAGCTTCAAGGCTCACCATTTTAGGATAGTACTATGATGGGTGGCTGATCAAGATTGTAAGTAAATACCGATTTTTTGTCTACTCAGGAATCCATATGCTGTATCTGAACGAGTATGACTATCCACTGCAGCTATCAATTGCACGCACTAGATTTCCTTGTCCAATTTAGCCATTTATGATACACAAGTGCTGATGGCTTTCGATTTAAGATCTAACGGCGCAAATTTTCAGGGCCGCGTGACCTCTCGCTACCTCGGAAGCAATTAATATGTACCACAAAATATTTCGGTTCTCGCACCGGGTTTGGGGATCTCTAGTCTACTGGCTGTCATCATCGGCGTAGCGCACAGTGTGGGGAACTAGAACTCGAAATTGGACCCTGATATGTTTTCTTCGTGTAACCTTCCACCAGGTATGCAACTTTCGACGTCGCTATGTTTTCATTTAAAAATGAGTCTAGTGTAATGGGTCTTGTGGCTATTTTCTATTTCTGTATCTAGCTTTCGACTGCTGGTGGGAGATTTGCAATCATCTTTGAGGACTTTGGTCTTGGGAAATACAAACGACGAAATCGTCATGGTGAATTATGAAGTCTAAATTATGAATGAAATGCCAATGCTGGACATCATTACATTGTTTAGAAGTTGGCCATAATATTATTTTCGTAACTTCCACACTGGTAAAATGGGAATGTTTTTTTGAGATTTCGGGGAAGTGGTCGACGTGCATGAACTAGGTTAGAAAGGGGGTAAGCCCCTAGGGAATTCTGGAACGCAGTCAAAATCCTTGTGCGTACTATCCCATCCTTGAAGCAGAACCTTCTCCGCAATTTTCTTCATCCAGATCTAGCAGCATGATTCCAACGGGGTTTTTTCTTGACAAGTTCCCTCCGACACGAGGAAATGAAAACCTGCGGACCTGCAAGTCCCTGCATTCAACAATAATAAGTTATGGAATGAAGTCACCACCTACTTCTAAGATTGCAGACTTTTAGAATTGCTGGCCTTGGGGCAGCATATGCAGAACGCCCCCGCTCTTTCGGTGTTCTATGGAGTGCCAATGTAGTGGAAACGAATAATCCTCGCTCGCTTCAAGCGCCTCGAGCAATTTAATGCTACCTGAAGTTACTTCGGTAGTAGTTGGATGCAGCACAAGAAGATTACAATTCATACGTCTACCAATGAAAATATAATGGAGTGGAAAGACGATGCTGACTTTTTGAAATTTGTAGAACCTGGCTTATATTTCAACCTCTTTAAGTCAAGCAACAAAACGGTCATAATTCGGAAATATAGTACATTCTAATGGAAGATAGCCTACAGGTTCTTGATTTAGGCTGACATGTTATATCTACCGGATATTTTGGACTGGTCAACTTGCATCGCCGAGATGTAACTCGTAACTCAAAATATACACATCAGATCTACGGTCTATATCCCACCGAAGTCGCGGGCCTACCGACTGCGGCTCCCGAAGATGCATGAATTCGCAGTTTATAATAGCACACTAGATAAAATAGGCAGCTGTCCCGCCAAGCTCCATCATCATGAGCCATTGAACGATGTGCGGTGACATAGAAATTCTGTCGATGTATCGTCAAGGCCATCAATAATGCGTTTCTGTGTTGTGAATCTCGATGCCGGCTATTAGGCTACATCATGCAATCGAAGTCTCCGTTATGGAAAGATGAACTCAAGTTCTTACACTAGCCATTGCTTTAATAGCAAAATAGTTCGAATTTCAGTCGAGGTAACTCCTGTTTAAAAGTGTTGTTGGGGTCGCAGATGCGAAAGTACGAGGGTTGTAGTAGATTGT
This sequence comes from Botrytis pseudocinerea, assembly GCA_019395245.1. Classification (NCBI taxonomy): domain Eukaryota; kingdom Fungi; phylum Ascomycota; class Leotiomycetes; order Helotiales; family Sclerotiniaceae; genus Botrytis; species Botrytis pseudocinerea. Next base: position 361,927 of record JAHXJK010000136.1, read on the forward strand.
AGTCCAAGTACAAACCAAGCTTAATTGCTTTTATCACCAGGCGTGTGTTGCTTGCAATTATTACTATACTACTAGCATCTAAAGTGGGATTGGCCGTAACTTTAGTTATATTCTTGGTATTCCCTAATCTTCAACATCTTCAACATCTTCAGTCATCGAAGAGCTTTGATTCATGGGAACTCATCTCAAAATAATATCAAGCTACCCAAAACTTTGAAGGGAACTCTATTCACTCAATTGAGAAAGATGTCTTTGTCTCGATGCTTAAACCTTGCGAGATAGCCTTTGAAATACTTCTCCTGCACTTGAATCAATACTTTGGGATGAACAAAAACACGTAACTCCTTTCGCGCCTAGTACTATCATCAAACGCTCTCATACAGTGTCGATCTGGATGTGAACTACACGGAAAATCTCGATAAAATTACTCTCGACTATAGCGGCAATTTTTTATTCATCGATCAGAGCTTCATCATTGGAGTAAATCGGCCAAAAAAACACAAAACGAATGACTTGCATGTTCTAGACTCTGATGCAGTTGTTGGCAATGCAACGTGATAGGTCGCTTGCTTCAATAACCGTATATCTTTAAGGTATTCATCTTCCTATTCACTCTCCTTCCATCTGTTTGATTCAACACATGCAGAAGTATCTCCAAAGATTACCAATGTAAATATGAAAGTTTAGTTTACTGTCATGACAGGATGGAGGAATGGGTTTTATCCGACGATCGACCTTCCAATAACACTTGGGACTATGCCGGAATTCCCGAGAGGTCTCAGGACACCATATTTCGCACAAGCTGCATCTTCACAAGAAATTCATATAGTGATGTCAATTGAAGATATTCATTGGCTAAACAAGAGCCTGCCGAGTTCACTTGAATCGAACACGGAGTTGTACATCAACAGAGCGGAGAGGCCAGGGATTGCGAAATGGTCTTGTCTTATCTGCATCATTGCGGCTCTCGACTCTCAATTCATATCCTAAGTTACATCATGGGTTCTCTCATTCAATGAAAACTCTGTTCCCTTCAGACTTCTAGCTGCCACTATCCAATCAAGAACACGAACTTTTCCGTCAGAGCTGCGAAATTCACAAGGAGGACTATTATTTTACTGCCTTAATACAGTCTACAAGCTCCGTGCTCTAATTCGCCATTTATACGACTAGTCTACACACGAAACTAGAATGTGTCATTAACAGGAAGACAGTGATTTCAACATTTGGTCCGCGTGCGGCTGGATTTCAAAGTTGGCACTGTCATCATGACTACCACAAGTACCAATGACAGTGCAAGCACAACATCTATGGGTATACCACCTATGTCTTTCAGGTATACTAACTGATCATAGACCTTTGCCCCTCTGTGATAGTGAGTAGAGTCGTACCAGATTCTTGCCGCCAGTTACATTTCAGATCACCATGCATGATTTAGTAAGAACTTGACGGTCATGGCATGGGGGTGAGCTTTGGAAATAGTCTTGGAGGCAATGGATGTTCATATCCGCAAGAGGGCCTATGAACATAGGTGGACTACTTGACAGAATTTTATCTCTGATCCACTAGCTACTAAATTGGTAAAAGTCGTACGATAGAAGATGAAGAGTTCTTCGGGAAGTGACGAATTATCCCCTCAAATACTTGAAAAACTCGGGATCTACTAAGAGTATAGGCTTTTCCTTTGGTGCCTTGTGCTATCAATATTCATAATGTTAATAACTTATCCATGGGTTTCATGCCGAAGCGGGCAATAAAACGGTCATCTGTGATACACTTCGCATCAAATAATTTTATCAATCCCGTTCATATCACAGAATGTTACCAATCTCTTCCCATGATCTCATCACCCTTCTTTGGGACCCATGTTTTGCAATGAACGGAGTAAACAACATCACATGTCGAGATACTAATCCCTAAAAAGTTGCCGCTGCGATTACTTTCAGCTGCTACCACAATCTTTATCGAGCTGTGATCCCGTTGTTTCCATACCCCGGTAAGCCACCCCGTTCTAACAGCTCCCCTCGAACGCCGAGAATATCGGGCACGGATCCATATTCCTAGCTCATGTCTTTCATCTCGGAAAACGCCAACAAGTTAGTTCATTTAGGCGACCACAATAATCACATCCCCCTATCGCATCCATTGATTTCCCTGTCCAAAAGGTATCAAAAAGATATTTTTCATATCACTGGTGCGTGATGTACACTTTGACCTCCAAGACAGAATATGATGAACGATAGAAATAGAATATTCGCCATCGTAGATTTCCTTTTTCAGTTCTACATCCCGAATCTAGCACGTTCGCCGAGTTCGTGATATGTTGAGGAAGGGCGCTTTGTGAAATGGAGGGCTTCGTATTAATTTCCCTAACGGCCATGTTATGTCTCTTTGTGACGTTCACGTATCAATACAAATATCTTCAAGTGATCAAGAGCATCCCCTCACATAAATGTATAATTATTTTCAAGTTGAGTACCAGAAGAAGCAATGGCATTATGGCAGGCGCTTGAGAGTGCTATCTTGTTAGCGTCACACAAGATAGATAGGGGGAAGAGAGGGTTTCGCTTAGATGAATGGGGCGCGCGAGGCGTGTGAAGAACACTGTTTGGGGGAAATCAAGTTGGCTTATATGGGGAAGATATCCTGACATCTGATGTTTTGGTTGGTTCGTACATTTTTATTCTGGGAATTGGGATTGGGATTGGGGGGGTATTGATGGGTGGATTTCGAATATGGGATGCTGGGTTGTGGTCGAGTTGATTGAGTGGGGTTGTGTAAACTACCGGTCCTTGAAAATGTGTGCGGTGGAAGGAATTGTGTGTAATTGGCTTTGCGTAACGTTTCTATGTTAACTCTCGATACAATTTGGATGATACTTCAACCTATACTTTATCAAAGATATGAGTCTCGTAAATCCGGACGGGTTTTCGTTGTGGTTCGAAACTTCGAAGGGTATACGTTGCGATAATTCGGTGCGAGCTCGAGTGTCTTAGCCAGGACATCGAAAACAAGAGAGCAAACTGCTTATCACGCTTTCACTTCATCACCTAATGTTCCGACTCAACTATAAGGCAGGCTTTTTTTCTCGTGGTGTTTCGATCGAGCGAATAGAACAGTTGTAATATACTAATGAGTCAAGCTTTTACCCCCGGTGACGGAGTAGATAGCCACTGAGGAAAACACGATGGTGAAACCTACTGACGAAACCCCGTTTGTGATTTATCCCATCCAAACCAAGGGATTAATGATCAAACATGCCCTGCTTTGTCTGCAAGCTCGAGCTTTAGATAGGATCTACATCTAATGAACAAACAATCAGTACTTAGAGTCAAGATATTAGGTCTGATCTATCCCTTTCATCTACTTGCTAACAATGAATGCCCAGTTTTGCTTGTCAGACACGCGGTCGGCATCAGTATAGGCCTTGGATACAATGCTGTAGTGAACCCCTCTATAGCACCAAATGTCAACGCAGTATCCCCCGCCAATCAAATAAATCACGCTTCAGAGTGGATGACTGCACAATCCCGAGAACAACAAGCAAAATGTACAGTCATTGGGTCAAAAGGGCAACGAGAGACTGTTGTTTTGGTAGGACAAACAAATCTCAAAAGACAGGTAGGGACCCGACTAATACCACGTACAGGCTTCCAATGGCATGCCACCTCCTTTTTCAAGAGAGAAAACTTTCCCACTATTTTTGAGGGCAAGGAAGGAGAAGGACATTTGAATATACAACCAAAACCAGATCATCACACATTCCTTCTTCTTCTTCTTCTTCCATGTATAGAAAAGAAGCATCAATATCACATCGAGGATATTTTCTGCAGAAAATTGAAGTTATTCCCACTTTCTCTGTAACCCATGGCCACGCAACGATTCAAGTGATACACTAATAATCGAGACGGAAAGTACGGAGTACATACAGCCCTAGCGTCAATCTCCCCACTCCCCACTGTCTGTCGCGTCTCCAGCGTTGATACTTACCAAAAAAAAGTTTCGTACGCGATCAATTAAATGTTAATTCGATATTAAATTCAATAATACTTGTGCTCAACGTCACATCGATCTGGGTCTGAATATTTTAATCTTCATCTAGCAATATTAATAGTTCATAAATTCATCATGGCGACCATGATGGATGCCTTCGTTCGTCGTTTCCAGTTGTTAACAGAGCAAAGAGAAGCCGGCGATGAGTTAATTAAGGTGCGTTGGTTCGTCGTCGATGCCATGATTTGATTGCTATGCCGAAATCCAATTGTCTATGCTAACTTCAATCGTCATCAGGATCTTTTGATGTATGTCGAGACGGTCGAAAACGGTCTGCGACATGAAAATGAGCGTCTTAAAAAAGAATTGAACGAGGCACATCTGGACCTGGACGATTCAAGAAATTCGAGAAGAGAATTGCAAATACATTGCAATCTGACCCGCCAGCATTTAGAACGAGCTATCAATGAAAATAATATTCTGCAGGTACGATGGAATGAGTTTGATGACAGCCTGCTTCATTTACTGATGCGTTGCGAAAACAGAATCGAAACCCATACATAATAGCGCTGGTTGATGCCGATGGCATGATTGTTCGTTGCACATCCCCATATCTCGTCCGAACCATCGCTGATAAGAGTCACATAGTTCAATCAAGATCTCATAAATCAAGGGCTCGAAGGAGGCAAAAAGGCAGCCAATCTTCTCAGGGCATCAATCCTCGAACAATGTAGTGGACCTCAGACTGAGGAGATTGAAATCATGGCAAAAGTCTGTGGAAATTACACCGGATTATCGAAAGCCTTGATGAGAGATGGGACACTCGAAAGCCTCGAAAAATTTAAAGAATTTACTTTAGGATTCACTCAAGGAAAAGCACATTTCGATTTTATAGATGTTGGCCATGGAAAAGAAAGGGCAGATTCAAAAATTAAAGGTTCGTATAGCCTTACTACGATTTACAGTCAATTCGGGGCAGGCGATCATTATACTAACTTCTACAAGAATGTATTAGATGGCATTTAAGAAATTGGAATTGCAAACAGCTATTACTTGGTATATCATTTGATAGCGGGTACGCACCATTCCTCGACGAAGTAATTACGCAGGACGATCGAAACAGAATTACAATAATGGAAGGACCTCCAATAGTCCGCGAGCTCTGTGCCGTTGGCCTCCGAACTCTCAAATTTGAACATATATTCCGCTCTCAAAAATTGATAGATCGAACAACAGAATTCAGTCCAGCGTCTGTTCCATCAACCTGGGCAGGTGTCACGTCGATTCCTCCACCCACACCACCTACCACTGTAGCATCTCCCGCTTTAGGTAAAACTACTTCAACGGCAGCCAAGAAACCAGATGTTACAAGTAATGTTTTTGCTCGGCTGGGCTGGGTTCCGGGGCCTAGAGGACTGGATCCCCCAATACATGTCAAGAAAGATGTATTGGAAGCGGTTAAACGACGTACAAATACGAATAAATTATGTAACAACCATTATCTACGAGGGCCTTGCTCTAAGGGCGATGAATGTTGCTTTGAGCACGATCATAAAGCTACAGAGGAGGAAATAAAAGCCATTGCTTATTTAACACGTCAAAATCCTTGTGTCAATGGCCAAGATTGCGATAATGAGGAATGCATCTATGGACATCATTGCCCAAGTGTGGTGATTCCCAGCGTTGGGCCTAAGGAACCCACATGTATGGCATTTGCTTGCAAGTTCTACAAGGAAGATCACCCCCCAGGAACTGTTATCAAGCATCCCAAAAAGGAGTACGTTGAACGATATTGAAATCCGTCAATTTCTCTTTCGGTTCAGTTCCCTTTATACCATCACATTTGGCTGGTTGTTGCTCAAGGGTACCAAGAGTTTACTGATCTCCGGATGGATGGATTTCTGATTTGATGATGGATACAATTCTTCAGTTACAAAAAGAAATTTTATTATCATGCCCTGGAAGGGTCAATTTTTAATTGCGGTAGGATAACTCAGCTCGGTATAGTAATGGAGACTAAGACGGTCTTGCTTCAGCATATTCACCACTCTTTAATACAAATTATGCCAGCTTTTTAGGCTACAACTGAAAACATTCTATAATTACTATATGAACATTGCTGTCCTTACTTGAGTGTATTTCACTGCCTTCGCAAGCACGCACTGGTGACATCTTTGGGTGAGAGAAAGTTCCTCCTTTTCATCCGAGAAGCCTTATGCATTGTTAAATAACTTGATATTTATACTACATACATTTTTCTTTCCAGATCATCTCAAATTATATCTTCAGCTTGCATCCCATTCCGCAAGAACTGTTATTTTTCTTCTTTCTTCTCTCCTTGATTCTATGCATTTACCTATCTTGAACTTAAGCTAGGGTTCTAGCTCACATTATATTTCGATTTTCTTCGCTCGTGGGGTTTACCTCTGAATAGCATAGTCTGCATTACTCGTTTTCATGACATACTGTGGCTGTTTGTTGATTGAAATTTGGGGGGGATTTGAGAATTCGAAAAATGTGTGTATGGGGGAGTAGAGCGAGGGAAAGATGTTTTGGGATATGGCTTTTGTGAGGGTTTTGGAGTTGTGGATGGATGGATGGATTGTCTGGAGATGGATGGGGACGAGATGATGGGTAGGCGAGGGAGTGGCGGAGGGGTGATGTGGTGAGCCTTTTTTGTAGGTGCGTGGATTTTGGAAGGTGAGTTGAATTTTGTGGTGTTGGTGCATTTTATAATGATTTGTAAGTTGTGAGGAGAATTTTGAGAGGGGGAGTTTGATTGCTTTGGTTTGGATGGGGAATATGTCGTTTTTTGTTATGGGTGGTATGGATTATGGTGAGTAGATGGATAAGTGGATGTATGTGTGTTTTGATATTTTGCGAGGAGTTAGGGCGATGAATCGGGGGGCGGAGGCTATAGTGTGGGTGTTCAGAAACCTGGCTATTTGAAGGGAAGTGTGAATGGAGTTTTGGGTGTAGGTTGGATACAACTTTGGTGGAGGGGGTATGAAGGGGTTTGATTTTAAGGATGCTAGGTACGAAGATAGGTAGGTAGGATGAGGATTGGAATGGATTATTATGGGCTTTTGTGTTGGGTGTTGGGTAGATGAGTTGGAATGCTAAAGTACTTGCAAGATTTAGAGTCAGGAGTATATGCTGAGTGGAAATTTCTTCAATGATTGGGTTTAGATGTATGAACAGAGAATAAGGAAGTAGAGGAAGGTGGAAGGAAGGAAAGGTATATCGGGACGGGGCAATAGAATAGAGAGAACACGGTGAAGGAGTAAAGGAAAGCAAGAATTTTGACATAAGAGAGTAGCATCATGTATAGAATTTCACACATTAAAAGGTTTAGAGAAGAGCAAAGGTAAGCGGAGACTGTGAATGTTAGTTTGGTATTAACGGCCCTTGTTGGATCTTCCACATGCCAATTAGTCGGGTATCCAATTTCATATTTCCAAAACTGCAATCGTGATATTACCTTCTACCTGTAAACTTCTCGTTCTGCTACAGATTCACGGTTCCAACTAGCTCATCTCAGCATCAGCACAGCATATCACATCAAAGCCTTCCCATCAGTCAAACCTTCACATCTTTTTCCATCTAATAAATTCCCCCAAAGCAGTAGCCCTCCTCCCCAGCATCCTTCTTCCCATTATCTCCCCTTTTTTTATAACCCCCCCAGTCACTAAACACTACAACCCCAATACCTCTACAATCAGCACTACATATTACCACATCTCCATTATCAAATATACACCACTCCCACACTCCCACCACTATTCCCGTTCTAACTTCCACTTCAACACCAACCTCCAATTTCCTCATCCACCACCCGCGCGCAAAGCGCTTACCTCTCATGCAACATGCTACGCGGTAAGTACCAAGTAGGCGCGCTCTGTGACTATTGCAGAAAGCCGAATGAATGAATGGATATGTACTAGTCTATGTATGCACGTATATCAGTAAGTGAATAATCCACACATCCTATCGTATCCGAGCCGAGCTTTGTTTGGAAAAATTGCGTACACTGCATTTCCACTTTCCCATTTGCGGTTTGCATTTTCGATAATCACGGATTGGGTATTGAGGAGATGGATTTGGGAAATCATGATCGGGAAGTACTTTTGATGTACATGTGTAGTGAGTGGGGTTGGTTTGATTTGGGGTTGGAAGTGATGGTATGGGATATGGGATATGGGATAGGAGTGGGTTAGCTTGGCCTGGGGACTTGGTATCTGTATCTGTATTTGAAGTATGGGTGTGGGTATGAAAATGTGTGGAGATGTGTGGTACGGGGAGGGGAGGGGGGAGGTAAAGAGTATTTAGAAAGTGATGTGATATCGTATGATAGGAGAAAGATATTGGAGAGAACACGAGTATGTATTTCGAAATTGGGCAAGAGAAGGAAGAGTAGAAGATGAAGAAGTGTGTTATTCTAGAAAATGGATCATGGGAAATGGGGATTGAGTAATGAAAAGGTTTTACTACCTACCTGAAGAAGTTCAACTTGAGAGGGAAGTTGCAATTAAACTTATGGTTATAGTTATAGTTGTAGGTATAGGTACATATAGATACATAACAGCTACTCTTGATAAATTATTCGAGAAACCATACCCCAAAACACTATGCATTTCCTCGTCCACAAACCCCCATTCATGCAGACCGACTGACCGACCCTTGACCAACTTCATCGTATCGAAGTTGAATCTTCAAAATCCCTACATCTCCTCCTCTTCTCGACCGAGCTCTGCATTATCGGACGTACAGCTTTATACCCACAACCCGCTCTGCACATAGATACAGCGAGCAGACTTCCCCGGACCTCGGACGGCCCGATTCCCGCATCAAAAATGCACTAGTGATTGTCTGGGAGGGGAAAAAGTCTTCCAGTGCTGGACCGTCAGTGATCACGTTATGTCATGCTATGAAAAACCTTCAAAATTCAAACATATCGCATAGCCACAGCGTGTCTACGGAGGGCACTGTGCATTAGATTACTCCCCTTTCGCTTCACATCCACGGCGATACGAAAACGCATATACATTAACTCCGAATATAAGTCCCGTATCTTCCTGGGCCGTGTGTGTGTTTTATGTATGAGGTGTTAGTGCAGACAGGGAGTGCGGAAAACGGAGAAAGGGGGCGGGGTTGTGGGTTCTTGTTGGGTCGCGTAGCGGTGCGATGTGACGCCTCCAACTGTTGATATGTGTTTGTGGAGGGGGGACGGGTTGTGTTTGTGTTTGTATGCACTGTAACGGTAGCTTTTGAATCTTTGATAGGTTTCTTGTCAGGGATGAGGAGACGAAGGGAGGGGAGGAAGTTTTTGTGGGTTGGGGGAGGGGTGAGGTTTGTCTGGGTGGAGAGGGGGGTTACATTACGCACTTCTATTTTTCTTTCCTCCTTTTTTTGTTTGAAATTCTGGTTAAAGGGGTTCGAGGTCTGATAAATGGTGATTAAACTTCCTTATGTTATCTTCATCTTGATAGAGAGCTAATTACAAAGGAATAATGTTAGTGATGTATCAAGATGGTAGATGAGAAAAATCAAAAACGTTTAAATGCAATATAAACGTCAAAGAAGAGTCGTGCAGGATCTTTAGAAAAAACGGAAAAAAAAAACAAAACAAAAAAAAACGCTTGAAGTAAACTTCGTTAGCATGGAAGATAAATATTTAGCGTGGGAAATTTTAGTAGATTTATTGAAGTGATAAAACTAATCTGATTCTGACCCATCGGAATCATTTTGATTGAATTCTTGAATCTCATCCTCGGTGGCTACACCCAACCCCGCAGCACTCATGAGTCTGTCCTTCTTCTTGTTTGCTATAATGATAAATGTTATTAGTAACCATCTCTCAAAGATACAGTGGGGGCGCGAAAAACTTACTCCCAGGGTCAACATCAAACTCCTCTTGAACTTCACAGTCTTGCAACTCCGATTTATCTCCAATCACACTGCCCTTCCCTAACACGCAGTCCGTTAATGTGCATGATGATCCGACAGTAACTCCGTCCATCAATACGCAACGAGTTAATCTTGCTCCAGTTTTGATTTGACAATTTGCACCGATGACACATTCCTTGATAATGCATTTCTCTTCGACAATTACATTTTCGGCTAAAAGACAATCCGGTCGTACCGTAGTCTTTTGTGCAATTCCTTCAGGCCAAGCTATTTTGCTGTTATGGGCGAAAGGAGAGGCGGCATCACGGCCAACTTGATCGATGGCTTCAATTTTGGCGAGCTGGAGCGATACACTTAAAAGAATAGGGGCAGTATCTACTCGTCGGATGAGTGGTGAAGATTCTTCTGCTGTAGGCTTGGAAGGATGAATGTAGGCTAGAATTGGAGGGATAGCCAAGTTTGATTTATCGCTAGCGGTCGAATTGTCCGATGATTTCTTTGATGAGGGGTTCTTAAGGTTAGACGTCCAAGTTGAGCTCAGATTACCATAATCGACATCATCACTTGCTGGACCATTGTCAAGCATATTATCGTCGGACTCATCGGGTCGTGTTTTTTCAAAAATATCCCGCAAGCCCAATTTATCACCTAGACCTTGTTGCCATCCTGCTTTAGACCACCATCCAATAACATCTTCACCAATATTGTCCATGTGCTCGTTTGCGCTGATCATATCAAGTACCCAGGCTGGGAAAATGTAAATATGCGCATCTCTATGAGAACTGAGCATTCGAATACGGGGATGACTGCGTACCAGGGCATGACGGATTGGTAGCCCTTTTTTGTCCTCAACTATATCTTTTAGGGTATCTGTAGGGACAGAGTAAAGCAAATTTGAGACGTGAGGAATCAAAGATGATTTTGAAGATGGTACAGAGGTGGGAGCGAGGAGGGAGATTGCAATAAAATCAGTCTCTTCGCCCTTGATTGGTGTTTCGCTCTTAGTCTCGTACCACACTCCAAGTCCACCACGTCTTCCGCCTCGTTCACCACCAAGTGCCATTTTTGGACCCTCGTGATCTCCTCCTGTTGCTCCACCCAAACCTCCTTCCTTTACCATCCATGATTCTATCAAAGATTCACCACCGAGCTCACAAACCAAATCACAGGGGAGCACTATGAAATCACCCTTGATGATGTTCCGTACTTCAGGCAATCGAAAGATTTGAGCAGTGCCTGTGGTTTGATCTAATTCTTCAGGTGCTAATAAATCAGGTTTTGGCAATGGTAAACTTGTCAAATGTGGATTGGTAGCCAATGCTGTTTTGATAGCTTCCTCTGAAGAAGGTGGTGTAATGAGAGTGATATCTGAATAAGTGTTAGTATCCCGAGGACCTCAAATCTCTACATTTACTGTAGCCCTAGGGCCCTTAGTCGAATCACTCTATTCAACATCACATTCAAAGCTATTCATTCACAGACGTCTTCGAGACTTCAAAGATAGGTACAGAAACATGAATTCACTTACTGGTAACTCCCATTCGGTAACAGAAATCGATAGGGTACCATACCATGGGTCGGTTTGCTATGGGTATTAAAGCCTTTGGGTTCTTATCTGGATTTGAGGTAAAAGTAGGGAAGGACGATCCTGGCCCACAAAGAATTATGGCCTGGAAGCCAGGCGCTGGCATGGCGTGAGGCATTGTCGGTTATTTCCTTTGCGTGAAGAATGATATTCTGGTCAAACTAGGTGTGATATAAAAAGCCGATGGGGTGGACGGAAGAGGAACCCTATTCACAAAAAACCAGTGTTTCGTACTAGAATGTGGTATCCAACTTAAATCGAGCGAGTGAAACGTTGAGGAATTCTTGGAGATATATCGCGCCGGATGTGTTCTGAAAGAAATGTGTGGTTATCCCGCGATTGTGTTGGTAACTCTGCGCTCTTTGCAATTCATGAAAAATGTCGAAACTAGTGTCACATGAGTCACACGCTCACGTGATTTGATCGTTCAATGCCCAATGGTCTTCCATCCTGTTTGAAAGTCAAGACCAGATGTACATCGAATTCATTCATAGGTCTTCTACTTTTTCCCAAGAGAAAAAAGATTTCTTACCACCTACCTGGTGTAAAAGTCGATGTTTGCCATGGAAAATATCAAGATTAATTCCCATTGGAAAATTGATAACAGATATCACAACGTATCAATCGGCATTTCATCAATTACAAGCTCGGAATCTAGATCTTTCATTTTTGCATAGACAAGCCAAGTGGTATAAAGTCAAAACAACGAGCCATATCAGATAAAATCAACATCTCATGTGATTTCAATATCATGAAGGAGGAAGCACAATGGAAACAATCAAGAGCCGTCAAGTGGATGGTATACCGACTAGTGATACTTGAAGAGCGTGCTTAGTAGCCACGACTTATGTGCATATGATGATCAGTGCCTTGAACATCTACCATCTAGTCATCATATACAAAACTCGTGAAGCTAATCCACCAATTTGACTAACCCTCAAACCTCCAGACCACCTCTCCCTCTCCTCTCCCTGTCCTCCCCAACCCAATCCAGTTTCTCCGCCCTCCGCCCTCCGCCCTTCATCCATCACCCACTTCTCCCTCCCTCCCTCCCCAAATCTCTTCCTCACCCCCCAGCAAAGCCAGGTCCCAGGCAACGAAAAGTCATCAGCATCACCCAGAAGCAGTGTAATACCAGGGACACCTCCATCACTCGCACGCAACGGGCACGTGTTCGCAACAGACACAACAAAAAATTCCGTAAACCAAGAAACCCTTTCGACCGAAAGGATCCACATAGTCACACGTGGATAGAACAGATACTACACTTGATCTAAGCAAATTTCAAAGAGATGCTAAATCGATGAGGAGAGAAAATCGTAGAGGGGAGGATGTGGGTGGGTTTATATAGTTTTGGAGGACGAGCATGGTGGGAAGGAGAATCGGTGCAAATGGTGCAAACATGGCTGTATTGGGGGGAGGGGTGAGTCCGCTCTGAGTCAGGTGGATATGGGGCTGTTGCCTAGATACGGTGTGGCGATGTAATATAAAGTACCAACAACAATCAAAGTTGGAATGGCCACAATCACGGGATCAAGAAAGAGAATCATGTTCAGTAGAGAGGCATCTAGGTAGGTATTCAACAGAATTATGATTTTGTGCATTCAATAAGAAGATATCCATCATACATAAAATTCGCGAGTCAGTTCATGAGAGACATCCTATGACCTCAACGCTCCCAACCCGGTATCAATCATTCATCCAAAAAACCCGTGCTATAGATCAAAGGTATATAAGAAAAAGAACAAAAAGACGCCCCATATCTGCCTATTCGCTTGCCTGCCTACTCCACTCCAAGAACCTTTCTAGCCCAAAAGTCTCCAATGCGATTTCCCTCTAAGACAACAACGCCTCTTCCAAGACCAACTCTATCTTCTCTCTCCCACCATTGCTCTCTTTTTCTTGAAACTTGACTCTCCGCTTCGGATTCGCTATCTGCGAGTCCACCATGGCCTCCATCGGCGCCTACGATCAGAACGACGTCTTCTCTGAACCAACTTTGTAGATGGTTAATCACCGATCCGTTTTCTCCTGCGAGAGATTCTTGTAGGTATATATATTCAGGTGCGAGATGTCGGAGGAGATGAACGTGGCCAGTTGGAGTGGTGAATGGTAAGACCATCGTCTCTTTTTCCACCAACCCTAATGCTTCGTTGTAAATTGGGCCGAATGCAAGTGGAGCCGAAGGCCTTGGGGGAAACATTGGAGTCCTTTTCATCTGTTAGCTGGCAGCCTTCGCAATCGAAACGGGTTATACCTACAACTGTCTATCGCTTTCTTCCCCGGGTGTATGGACATCTCCAGGGCTAATGTTCGAAAACGAGGAACTGAGAGATCCACCCGGTCTTCCACCAGCAGCGTCCAATGGATGCTCGGTTAATCCTGGTGCATATATTAAAACGAATAGTCGTATTTTAGAGAAGTCAGTTTTGCGAGGAAGATGAGAGAGGATTGACTACAGAAACAATTAGTAATTATTGGCGAAACAGCATAACCACATTAACAAACCGCATATTCATGATGATAGCCTGCTTCGGAAGCAGTGTCATCATCGTGTGATTCTGCAGACACTACAATAGCGACAGTCTTCCTTTTTCCGTTACTGACTGGTGTTCGAGGTGCTGCGGAAACTCCTGCAGCGCTCTGAGAGCGCGGTTCGATTGGCCCTCTGACTGGGGCCGGTGCTGTAGTTGTAGTTGTAGTGATGGGTGGACTTGGGGCAGCGTTTCTCCGTATAACTGATTCCTCCTGCCATGTTCTATGATCATCGAAACCATGCTTGTCTTCCTCCCGGATTGAGGAGAGAGCACTTCCCACAACACCACCGACGGCAGCGGCTCCCGCCGCAAGACTTCTACTTGCACTATTGATAAACTGTTGCGGACTAGGCGTTCTCTGCAATGCGCCTGACATTTGAGCTATGTAACCTTGGGATTCTTCCGAGCGTGAAGGGTGTGATGGTTGTTGATCCGTTGTGCCGAATGAAGCTTCCCCCGGTCGCACATCGCCTGCGTACGAGGAAGGACCTCTTCGAAAACTGCCATCTGGATTTCCTTCGCCATAGCCCGGTCTTGGAGGTTGAAGAGGCCGGTTCTCGTCGTCGTCGTCGTCATCTTCATCACTTCGTGTACTCCATATCCATGCTACTACACCTACTGCGGCTGCAGTAACGGTGAAAGCTAGTGGTAACCAGTAAGAGATATTTCCTCGACGCGCCTGTGCGCCTCTGCGATCGTATGGGGATGACATTTAGGAATGAAATCGCATCACATTCTCCATTGATTAAATCCCCAGAAATAGTAATAAATCGTAAAAAATCATTAAATCATAAAAACTTGAAGTGTGCTGCTCATTCAATTGTGGAGATGAAGCATTGATCAACAAATCCCGAGGGGAGATTGGAGAGGCTGGGAGGCTTATGCTGCGTTTGACCTGAGTTTTAGCCCTGTCAGTTTCTACATCCTCGGTGCTGGCTCATTTCTTTGTTTGTTTGTTGTCCATGTGCCTGACCACCTTTTGTGTATATCACGTGAGAGTGCAAGACAATTTAACAACGTCCTAACAACGTCCTAACAACGTCCAAACATTGTTCAACCTGGAGATGAATTTTGATACTGGAATACAAACACTATGCTAATGGCTTTTATGGCATGGGAATGATTCTTAGGTGCCCCTCTGAAGCATAAAAGACTAGAGGCACATTCAATTTGTTGTAATCGCTTAATACAACACTTATTGTTCCAGATTTTACGAGATTCTGATCGGATGTTTGAGCATACTTTCGAGATATTCTCACGATTTTGGATTGTAGAAAGCGCTAGGAGAGGTGGAGAGGTGTGAAAGCTCATGGTAACTGGTCTCTGTGGAAGTAAGCATTTCAATAGCCTACCAGAATAGTTCAAGGAACTCTGCGCCGCCCGTATGGATCTAGAGCTCAATCAGGTCAATTCAATACACTATTCGTCCAGATGCCTCCTCTTATACAACCCCAAAGAAATTTAAGCCATACGGATCTACTTTTAGAACTGCCACAAATTGCGTTTGGAATTTGTTCTGCAACCTGCCTTCACTTGTTGGCCTACGATTTTCTATGAAATCGAGCCCGAATCAAGCGCTCTATCTAGCATCTTCTGGCCTCAATCTCAATCTCACTCTCGCAACTCGATTAGTCTTCCACACACGTCTCATTGCTCTAAGGTCCCTCGCAGTTGTAAAATATTACCACTCGTTGACCAACCCTACCTTGAACGTCCAAATCCAGACGGCCATGCCGTGCCACTCAGCTCATGCACTGCACTGTGAATTTCCCCGCGCTTTCGAAGTAGCTCGAGTATCAAACGCGCCACCACCGTTACTTGTGCTGCCCGAAAGGATGCGACTCCGCTGCTGAGAGAACCGGGTTGTACTCTTGTGCTTTACCATCTTGTGGTATGTGCATCTAGCTTCGGATTCGCACACTTTCTGATAGCACGAGTAGCTGCTAATGTGAGACCCTCTCAGTGTCATGACGTTTTGGATCTAGCTCAATAAAATTAAGCAGCTTTGAAACGACCTACCATTGAACCTTGTATTCATCAATACCCACCTCAGTGCTTCTTCCCAGACGCACGTGTGTGACCAATTAACCAAAAACCCATTCCTACGCTGAAATATACTTCTGATTGATTGCCCCAAGCCCACTTGTATATTCAACAACCACTTTTTTCAAGCTGAATCCCTCATGTATAATTCTTGCGGTTGCCTTTCATATATCGAGTGCCCAACCCACTGGCAAAGGTTCAGATTGATAGATGGATTATCATTGTCGCAGCCTACATCCTTCCCTCCTTTTGTAAACCAGTATCGAAATTCGTCATGTAGAAAAGTATTCGTAAACGCATTCGAAATGGTATTCGTACGAGCATTCGATCTCTCAACAGCTCTGCGACAAATCTGCGACAAAAACACCGCATGCGCCTGTACACCCAACCCCATCATTTTCTTCGTAGTTTCCTTCCATATTACAAATTTCCTCAACTAGACATCTTCCCAAACTCCCGCATATATCTCCTTTGTACTTCTTCGTATTTCATCAAGATTCTTCGAAAGCAGTAATGTTGTGTGTGGGCGAAGCAGAAAGTCGCATGCGACAAGCGCTCAAATCCCACAAGATGAAAGCGAGACCACCCCCACCCCCCAATCCAGGTCCTTCCAGAACCTGATCTCAGAAACGCACCAAACTTTGGGAGATCATTTATAAATACCATCATGACCCGTTTCCTCGATTTAAGAACAATCCTTCGCGCAGAACCTCTTGTGCGGTCTACGCAAATCACACGATGCACAATTCGTCAAATCTCGACGAAGATGGGAAGCCCCCCAACCTGCCTCTCAAGATATCTCCCAAACCTGATCTTAGAAGTTGACCAAACCTCCACATAGTACTCCTCAAGACGTAATCAACACACTCCCCAAGTTCCAGCCCCATCCCACGACCCATTCTCCCCCAATCCTTCAATGAACGTTTTTCGCAAAATCTCCACCCAATCACAACGCTCCATTCCCCTCTCCCACGTGATAATTCTGCCCGACAAAGTGTTTTGTTGCACGTCTGTGGGTGCTTCCAAATAAGGGGCTTTTTGACGACACGAGCAAAAAGTGGCACATTTCGAAAGCTCTCAATTGCGCGAGTTTGGGAAAACTCTCAGAAGTGAAATCCGCTAAGGATTGGGGGTGGTGTCGACGTTTGCGTTTTTCGCCCTTTTTGGTGGTGACTTGCGAGCGGGATTTTGCGGTCGTCTTCGCGGATTTTTGTCTCGGTGCCTTTTGTCCCGGAGGGGGGGTTGCGTAGGCGCGGCGTGAGATGCGCCTGGGCAGAGAGGCGAGAGGGATCAGGTTCACTTGATTCACTCTTCACTCTTCACTGGCGGAGACTTGGATTTTGGTTGCACGTCTGATTTTTTAGTTTATGCAGTTTTTGAGCCTAGAGTTTTCATCCCATCAAACTTGATGCGCCGACTCTTAACTTCAGATGGATTATACATGTCCAGATGCGTATGAGTTTATATTTGTTTGATCTCGTTACGTCGGCACTCAACCATGGACTGTGAAGTTCACAAATCAATACTGCCCCGCGTAAGAAATCTCTGATGGCGCATCTACAATTCCACTTGCTGATTTCATTCGTTCTAGCTACGGCTATGGGGTTTCAACAACCGCAGCTTTATGTACTGATTTTAAACTCCTTCACATAAGAACTTTTAAGAGCTGGACTTGCATTGGCTATTGCTCAAGATGCATCTAGTCAAATAAGTACTTTTGAGAAACCTATAAGTGAGTACCATTCAAAGCAAGAGAAGTTTTGTTGCATATCTAGAATTCCAAGTGATAGATTTTCTCTGGTCTACGGTAACAAATATAAAATATCTGGCGGCGGTAGCTTATAACTTCTTAATCATGACCGTGACTGCTTTTTTTCGACTGTCAAAGTTTCAGAGCTTTGGCTGTATGATGGATATACAGATCTTATCAAACTTCACTTCTATCTACGTAGTCAAGTCGTTGCTAGGTGATCAACCAGTGAATCCTACTTAGCGTGAAAAAAGACTTTTGGTCGCGCACTAGGAACCCAATATAAATACTTCCATTGGCTTGCTTTGTTTACAAAAATTGATCCGATGACATGGGATGCCCGAAAATTATATCAGATGAGAGCCGCATTGGGGACCACGTCAAATTCCTACGTCATTATTTATCGGGTATGCCGAGGCTCGGCAGGATTATCAATTTTCCGGGTCACATTTATCACGTGAAATGACCATTCCGGGGTTCTACCGGTCTGTTGCACATCTGAGCGCAAAATTGAGCCCCATACAAAAAATTGTAACTTTCGCAATTATTGGAAATGTAACTTTGTTAACGTTGGAGGTTATAGAGGAGGTTTGGAATAGTGTAGGAGTAAAGTTTCGGGGGTTTTGACCGCTTGGTTGTTGCGTGGCGCATCGGGGCGTTTTCGACGTTTGTGGTTTTCACGCGATTCAAGTCGCAATCCGCCAGGGACGACCGTGAAACGTTGGCAGAGAGGCCTTTTGGAGTCAAGGAGTAGTTGCGGCTAGTTTGGGGTCTTTCCAATGGTGGTGTAACGTCTACGAAGGTTTTGACGGCTGATCTGCACCCTTAATCTTGCGCCCAGGCGCCCTGACTCAGATTTGAACGTGTTGACGGGTCTAACGGTATTCGTACGAGGTGCCACGAGTGTGCTGAAGAGTTTGCCCCATTTGCGGGAGTGGTTGGACCCAAATTGAAGCTTTTGTAAAATTTTGTCTGCTGGTGCGCGCAGTGGTCGATGTGCGTGGACGAAAAAGATGGAAACGTATCTGCAGCAGCGGATCATAGACGTTAGCAGAGTGCTTGCAAGCGACTAAAGGATGCATAGATTCAGGCTAGTAGCCTAATATGCCCATTTGATAAAGAATGAAGGAATTGCGCGAGTTTTGTTTTTGCGCACCAGAAAACCCGTGTCAGACCGTCGCATTATGAAGTTTTTTGAATTTTGCGAAAAGTGTAAATCGCCAAAGCCGAGGTTGCTGTGGATGGTCTTTCATATGGAAGCTTAAGTTTAGGGGTTCTAGAAAGAGAAATGATAAAGTGATGGACCAGGGCGTTTTTGAAAGTTGGCTTGTTGACCTTCATATTTTTGCTGCATGTTTGTTTTCGTCCCAGAAAGTAGGGTTGCACAGGTAAGGTAAAGTTGACCGACGCAGTGAATACTGTACGAGGTGTATTTTGAATCTGCAAATGTTGTTCTGCGAACAGTTGCAAATTTCTTTCTACGATTCATTTTATGCACCGTTCGGGCGTCCCCTCTTTTGTATCGGACTGCCTGTTTTTTCCGCCCTATCACCTGCTTGTATCTTTCCATTCTATTGTAGTTTGGGAGTTGTCTATGTTGGGGCTTGTCATTGCGAGCTGCATGGAGTTGTCATACGCAATATCCGCTGTATGCAGCCTCGAGCGCATGCCAGTCTTTCGTCGCATCTGTTCTCAAATAATCGCATTAGCTAGAGTTAACTGCTTGACTGGTATCTCACAACATCATTCTCCTCCTTTTTCGAATTTCTCTCGCCCAAGCACCGCCTTCACTGAATCATTTCATTGCGAATCTGAATCCACCTCCGACCTTTGACAATTCGCAAAGAAAGCACCACGCTAACACAACAGTAGGACTTGCTGCGCTAGGATGTCATAAATACCTCTGTAGGTTCCACTAACAAACTGAGGACTCGTAGCAGTTGAGTGTTGGTAGAATGGTTTATTTACACTTTCTTCGTTAATAGTTTCTGTTTATAGCTTTATTGCATGGTAAAGAAAGACAGTGAATGAGACACCTTGTAGGTAGGAAAGAGAGGTATGAGTTGATGTGAGGGGATGGTATGCGAGATGTCTTATTTTTGGAGTGGCATGGTTGGGCTTAGGTTTTGCGAAGATGAGATGAAAGAAAAATAGGGACATGGGGGAACATTGATTTCGTAGAGATTTTAAAACTTCATGGTACGACAGAAGTTCTTGGTTGCCAACATAAACATGATAGCCACAGACTTATGAATAACAGGATGAATTATGATTGCCTATGATCCAGTCGTAAGACGGATATATAATGGCTCCTGCTGGATGACTACCTTTGCTACCAAAAGGCTTCCCTTGCGGATGCGAGCCCAGATTGCTCTTGTGTTGTAAGAGATCAAGAGCTGTTGCGCTTTAACCTCCAAATATTTTGTTAGATGCCATCACCCATAGCAAGATGAGATACTTCAACCCTTGATCTTCTTCTTCTTGTCCTTCTTCTTTGGTTCCGAGGCCGCGCTACTCGATGGTCCATCCATCATTCCAGCCATTCCAGGCATTTGCCCTCCCATTTCAGCCAACATATCCTTGAACAAGTTCTCACTAATACCGCCGCCAGATAATGCTGCACTATAGTATGGCAATATTTCTCCCATCTTCCATCCTTTTGGCACTGCAGGTCTGGGTAATGGTTTGCTAGGATCAGGTGGTGGTATACCAGCAAGTTGGGGTTGCATGGCTGTTCGTTCTGTGGTTGGGTTTTCTTTCAGGTGTTTCGCGATCATTGTGTAGAGGTGGTGCTCTGTAATTCATCAAGTGTTAGTTTGTGCCAATGTAATGTCTCACAAACAACTTTTCAAACAAAACGTACTATTCTTAATGGTTGTGTTTCCCCCTCTAATATTGACCTTAACTCGACCTGGATTTGCCCAATCCTTAGGATGAGTCTTGACTGGCTCAAATAGCGTTTCGATTCGAAGTCTAGAGCATGCAGCAACAATTTCTCGGGCGACGGGATTCTTGACAGCCAACTCCATACCGACTCTTCTACCTTCTGCTCGGCTTCTGGTAGCATCGAAGTATATGGGATAGATGCATTGAAAATCTTTGTATTTGGAGCTATCTTCTGTTGAGCGAAATTGTGTGCCATCTGCGCCGGTGGTAATTTGAGAGCCAGAAAATGGAATGTTGGCTGGGTTCATTTGAGAAGATTGAGCATTGGGAGGTGGTGCGCGTTTTGTAGCTGGCGGTGCTGCCGGTGTCCTCTTCTTGATAATATCACGGTCTGAGAAATCCGAGGCCACGTCTGAGATATCGCCTTCAGATGGATCACTGGCGCCATATTCATTGTCGCTGTCTTCGACCTCTTCAATTCTTGCGTGCGACATCTTGTTTGTGGTTTGATCGCCAATCCTGACTCAGGAGATGTGTAGGTAGGTAAAAAGGTTGGTGTCCTAGGGATGTGGGGGTGGGGTCTAGAAAGCTTGAACTCAAAACCTTAGTATTCTGGGTGAAGCGGCGATCATCACGTGAAATACCTCCGAGCTCTTTAGCACTTCAACAGGCACAATTTACTCGTTTGAGAGATATGAGAAGTTTTGTCCAAGCCCGACTAATCTTTTCCCTCATTGCGGCAGGAGTTTGAAGTTCGTGGTAATGAATAGGATATGAATATGGTTGGTTATGAGTGAATGGTTGATCGTTTGGGACTGATCACAATGTGAAGAACAAGTATTGATAAGGGTGACAATGGGAGCTTGAGAGGGAGAGACGAGATTCGAGGATCGAGGATCGAGGACTACTCCTGACTTTATAATCCTTTTCCTCTTAAATCAACGCGGTCAGACTTAGCGAAGAACTCGGATCTACACAGCAACGAGGCGGTGTTTTGAATACTGAAATGGAAATGCGCAGCTTAGAGGTCCCACCAAATACATACTTGTCTGGATATCGATCCTTTCAACTTGCCAAGCCACTCTCGTCAGGCAGCTCAGATTGAGTGACAAAAGCAATGATTTTCGTAAAGATTCAAGAGAACCGGGCCCATACAATATGATCAATTAGCCAAGTCTAATGTAATTGAAAAGAGAGGGTAGTAAGGGAGCGAAGGACAATCAGTACACCACTCGATAGTGGGGTTTCAACAATATTTGCCGACTTCGTAGATGATAATATGGAGTCAAAGATTCTGCTCTCGCATGCCACATATGATGAGAGCAGGGGCCCATGTCGTGGCTAATATATGGAGGTAGCTCTCGTCCCTTGATTTTGTGTTCCTGAATCTCAAGGGGGGTGACGGGGGGGTCGAGAATATCGAGAACATCGAGAAGGTCAAGAAGTACATATTGCCAGCGGTAGAATGATTGGTTATTCATTGTACGATTCTCCTGTCCTTTCACTCAGTATTTTCGGTTCTCCTGAAACTTGGCTGTTGATAGAATGGTTGTGGTCAACCTCACATCGGGTCGAGGATGCTTGTTCGTCAGGTCAAGATGTCCTACTGGTAGGATATTTCTTCCTATCACTATGTCTACCTATGTGCTGTACTTCCAAGTCTGATGGTATCAAGTTCCCTTGCTTTCTTTCTTTTTCCAAGAAAAAAGGAAAGTCTTAGAGGGATCAGGGTTTGCCTTGTGGCACATTCAAGCGGCAACCTTCAACCAAGCCTTCTTCCAATCTCCTGCTCAAAAGCTTGGGATTTCTTTTGTCCAGTTATAGTGTACTAATTCCCCTTGAAGAACTTGAGTGTCATAGAGGTAAGGGTAGAGATAGAGGAAGGCAACTAGCTATAGTCTGGAGTAAACTTGGCGTCCACCGATCATATGAAGGAGGGAGTCATCTTCGTTGGCCAATTCAGATCCAGAGCTTGTTCATATTCAGCCCATTCATATTGCGAATTTTTGTAGAGGACTTCTTCGAATTTGGAAGTACTTCTGGACGATGGGAAGCGATATCGATAAGAAGAAATCGGATCAAGGCCAAGAGCGGGAACAAGTCGGAGAGAATGGCACAAGAGATTGTTATGGTATTGACGTTGGGAATGATACTCGTGGTGAGTCAAATTACTTTTATACATCTGAAGAGCATTCTCCGAGTTCGTGTTATTGTGGGAATTCGAGTGAAAATCTCGCCAGCCTTATATGATGTTTTAGGTACTAGGTATAGGTGTATATTGTACTGTGACCTCGACGGCGCCATTACTACATGGTTGGATTTGATACCATTTGTATGCGGAATATTCTCCCATAACTTGTTTCAAGAGAAGATCTTCGGCAGGATAATTCTCATCTTCATTTGATTCCTTGCAGCTACAAGGACTTCAGACCATTTCTGGAATTCAGCGCAAATCTTCCGTTTCACTTTAAAAACTACATTCAGCTCTTTTCATCTTCTAGAATTGTATTCGAAAAGGCTGCCGATCAAGCTTGCTCGGAAGGAATCTTCTCAAGGCATGATTTTAACTTCCTCAAATTTGAATACAATTCTTGACTGCCTCTCGTCAACTTTTCCCGAATTTCTTCAATAATTTGAAGCTAGCTGATTGATTTGTCTTATTACCAAGGGCACACGATGTACGAATCAAACAAAGCGATCTGCGTTGATAGAGGCGTAGACCTGTCTTCAGAAATTGATAATGGTAAGAGTTCCTCTCCTGATCTGGTAGCCGTCTCCGATCTAGAGGCCAAGAACCTGAAAGTGTGCAGGTTTGTCTGTCAATAACGAGAGAATCCAGCTAATTTTATTATCAAAAGCCCTCTATATATATGCATCCAAAACCAAATCAAGCTCGCCAGCTTTATCGGATGCATCCTCGTGTACTCTGAGAGAAAGCTCACCAGAGCCAGAAACAGAGTCAAATCCGGAAGCAGAAAGCTCTACGGCCCTCGATACACAGGCACGATTTGAATCTCTCTCCATAGCACCCGAGACATCTGGCACACCTGTAACACCAACCAAAAAGCGGTCTTTGGAGGAAAGTGAGCTATCTTTGACAAATCGGGAGATCTTTAATTCTTCCAAACGTCACAATGGAACTCAAGTCGCGGCGTTTCGTGGTACTCGTCACATGAATTCCAGACTTCTCCAGTCCCGCAATATTCTCCAAGCTGCTTCACTCAACCGGAAAATTCCATTGAATAGCCTTCGTATTCACCAATCAAATCACCAGGTCATATCTTCTCCAATTTCAAATCAGTCCAGAGCTGCCTGCGCTGATATCAATACCTTTCATCAGGATTCATCCATCGCAGCCCCGAATGAAATCATTAATCTTGATGATGATGAAGAAGACTTCCCATCTTTTCAAATTCCTCTCGGAGTCGAAGTCATTGATCTAGACGAGTATGAGAAAGAAAATGAACTTGAGGAAGATGTCTTTGGCATTGAGCAACATTCTGGCGCCCAAAGCAACTTCCAACGTGCTTTTCTCACCGATAGAAACCCTGAAATCAGTCCTCCCAATGTAGAAATTCCATCAGTAGCATGGAAATCTAGTCTTCTTAGACCCGAGAAAACAGTAGAGCTGAAGAATGGAACCTTTCTGAAGATCAAAACAATTGTCAAGGATCTAGCAAGTGATGAAATCTCGATCAGAGGATGGAAGCTCGTACGCACTCGAGATCGAATGCTTGGTGGCATTGCAGGAAAGAAGAGGAATGAACTTGCATTTATTCATGAGGTTGACAGGGACGACAGGCGAGATGTATGGGAGCAATCTGTACATACGATTCAAGTCAAAGAGGTTTTGAAGATACGTCGCTTGATTTGTACTAATAGACTTCTGCCGGAGTGTAGATACAATAAAGACGACATTCCTGTGGAGATCCGAACTAAAGAAGAGAATGAAATACTGAAATATATAGAGGATGAGATGGTATTGGTTGCCAGAATTACTTTTGTGGCTAGGTATCCAAATGCAGAAGCGAGAGTAAGGAAAGGTGCACTTGTGGATAGACCCAGAGAATCGGGAATTCTGAGATCTCTGCAGAGAAAAGAGTGTACGGAGAGTTACTTCATCGAGATGGATAAGAAAAAGAGAGCATGGAGAGGCGAAACTATCTTGGGCGGCTCAGGAAACCTCGACAATGCCAGAAATGCGTTCAACTTGAGCTCTCAATACACATACGGCGATGGATGTAAGTTGAAATTTCCTTGTGTTTAGAATCATCTAACAAAAACCCTTAGACTGCGGAGCAGGCGGCATGACCCGAGGCGCTGCAGCAGCCGGTCTCAAAGTGAAATGGGGCTTCGATTTCAATGCTCACGCAGGCGAGACATGGCAAAAGAATTTTCCCAATGAAAAATTCCATCTCTTACCCGTCAGTGAATTTGCCGCTCTTCCCGATCCACGCAAGAGACTCTGGATCGACATCCTTCACCTCTCTCCTCCCTGTCAAGTCTTCTCGCCAATCCACACGTGTCCAGGACGTAACGATGAAATGAACTATGCGGCTCTCTTTGGCGTTATGGCTGCCATTGAAAAAGCTAGGCCCAGAATCGTGACTCTAGAACAGACTTTTGGGATCCTGCATCAGAAGCACAAAGATGCTTTTAATGGGCTCATTTCCTGTTTTACAAATTTAGGTTTCGATGTTTCGTGGAAGGTTGTGAGGTTTCAGGGATACGGAACACCGAGTCGAAGGACCAGACTGATTATTCTTGCATCTTGGTATGTTTTTCTTCTGAGTTTCGTTTCATATCTCTTCGCTGTCTTGCTCTCCAATTTATCCACAAAATCATTGAACCTAACCCCCCTCACAGTCCCGGAGAACCCCTCCCCCACATGCCCCAATACACGCACCACGACCCACAGCACCTCCGCCTCTCTCAAACCCCCTACCTCACCCCCAACAAAGTCCTCTCCGCCATCCCCCACAACGCCCCCAACCACGATCCCTCGCACGAGAGACTCCACCGCACAACCTACATTCCCTGGGACGGCAGCACAATCTGCCGGGCAATCCTCACCAGCGGCGCGGGCGTCGGTCTCCCAAACGCCAGTCGCGGCATGACAAATCGAGAACTCGCTGCGCTGCAGGGATTCCCGCTCAACCATGTTTTCTACGGTTGCGAAATCAAGAAACAGGTGGGTAATGCGGTGCCTCCGATTTTTGCGCGGAGGCTGTTGGAGAGTGTGAGGAGACAGTTGGAGAGGAGAGATGGGTGGGTGAGAGGCGAAGGGATTGCGCTTAGTTCTGATGAGGAGTAGGAGGTTGGGAGAACTTGCAGATTGATGGATTGGTGTTTTTGTTTCGTGATGCGTTTGAAGCACATGGGTATAAATCAGGTACTGACGAGTTCAGAGTAGCGGAGACTCGCATACAGAAAACATAGGATTATGAGTGGCAAGTTCGTTATTTCAGTTCAATTTTCATAATGGGCAGAGAATAGTCAGTTAGACTTCGAAATATTTCGATGACATCTAATCCAATCCAATCCAATCCATCGATTTTAATTTGACAGTACAAAGCATCCTCAAAGTTTTTATAAGTAAGTTATGGATGGACATGCGGCACAAGCATTTGGAATCTCGATTGTAAATGTCTAATGCAGTGTGCACGACTGACTATATTCTCAGGGGGTAATTACACTAAATCCCTCCGTATGTGCTTTCCGAGTATATCAGAATATCTCCTGCAAGCAAAGAAAGAAACTCTAACCTAAAATTGCTATATCCCGTGGTATATTCCAAGATTCCTTATTATTACACCTATAACCCTCCGTCTGCATGGATAAAAAAAAACATGCAAATCTTCTCCTCCATCCCATTAAAACACACCCAAACAATGATATATACCTCCGTCTCCCCCTCGCCGCCCTCAAATAAAAAGAACCATTAAAACCCCGCCTCATCAGCCTTCCCATTCGCATTTCTACTCCCGCTCGCCTCCGCACCCCCCGAGTTTCGAATCATGATCTCCTTCGGCTTGCTCGGTTTCGCCCTCACCACATTTCGAATACTCGCTTCCCTCAGCTCGGCATTACTAAGACCACTCCTGGGCCTAGAAGCACGGGATTCTCGCCCCGTGTCACTACTCCTAGGTCTCTGAACTCTAATCTCATCATCATCCACCTCTTGTTCAGCCTCTGTGGCATTCATAAAACTGCCCGCTTCCTCCGGCACATTCGAAAGAACAGTTTTGAGATCCCGATCGAGAGTAGTAGTTGGAGAACCTCCGAGTGATAGATTTTCTAGTTTCTTTTTCGTAGATACTTTTCCATTCCAACTTCCTAATCCTAGAACTTTCCAAGCTTTCCCAAGAGAAAATTTCAGTTCGCCATCATCTCCGGCGTCTAGCTCGACGAGGGGACTAGATGAGGATGCGCTGACATCGCTGGCATTGCTCCAATTTCTTCCATGTTGACTTGGTCGACGAATTGGACTTACATCGTGACCATGGCGCAAATTCTGGTTTCTGAAATCGGGAAGTTCAGATTGCTGGTGTGGGGGGATGTCGAAGTAGGATTGTGGTTGTTGGAGAGGAGGAGTGGATTCTACAGAAGGATTGCGCCGGCCCGACGATGTCTGAGAATAAGCGGAGTCCGAGGTGGCTACTGGGTAGTATCCGCGACCTTGGGTCTGAGCGCGATTGCTAGGATACGCGTGCGGGGAAAAGGGGGAGTATGGGTTGAAGGAAGGTGGGGCTACGACTTCAGGGCCGTCGTGTCGGTCAGATGAAAATCGTTCGGTTGCTGGGTGAGAGTAATTTCGGACGCTACGTGAAGCTTCGGAGCTAGTCATTTGCAGAGGATCGGTTGATATTGAGCTCATATCAGATAGTGATGGGTATGAAGGGCGATATCTATGTGATCGAGGGGCGTTAGACCCACTGCGTGTTTTTGCTTCCTTGAATGCCTTTGTGGCCTTCTTTAGGCGCCTTAAGATACAAAAAGCGGCGATCAAAATTACGAGTAGAATGAAAGCTGCGCCACCTATGATTCCACCTATTTCTGGTTTCGTAAGACCGCTACTTGTTGTTGCACTCCCACTTGTTGCTTCGAGTTTTGCTATTGCGGTAGCTGTGGGTGTGAGTTTGGGAACAGCTGAAGCTTTTGATGTATTCGCCGCGACTGATGGTGACGCTGGGGTGGAGGCGGTAACTAATGTAGATGTAAGAGTCTGTGTGCGCGAATCGCTATCTGTCGTGGTCAAGGTCTCGGTCAATGTGAAAGTCGTCACTGCCGTGGAATAACAATTATTCAACCCGCAGCCCATACCATTTTTACAACAGCCGTAGTTTAATGAAGCTGGACACAAATATGAATTCACTCCACAAGTTTCGCTGTACGAAACACCAGGAGAAGCGCTACAGCCATCAATTTCGCATGAGTAGCCAGTTGGACAACATCCACCTGTTTCTCTATCAGATAAGTCGCAATATAATTTGGCATGTGATAAGAACTTACCTCCAGCATCAATTCCACAAGCTGTATATCCTGATACTCCACAAGCTGAAGCAGGAGCAGCGCTTGTGAGATAACAACTACTAGTACCGCAAGATCTGTTATTTGGACAGCATCCTCCACTCATCGATTTAGGGCATAATTGATAATCGCTCGGACATTCTGATGCGTCCCGTTTTCGTCCTTGAATTGCCTCGTGTATCTTATCCCAATGATTCGAGCCCAATTTTCTCTTTACGATGCCTGGGTATGATAATTTCGGAAATTCCGTCGTCATTGTAACTTGGGTTGTGGTAGTTGCCGAGCAGGATTCTCCGTCGCAAACTTTATCAGCGGGGTAGCAATCCCCATCCTCGTTATTTGCACATCGTTGAATACTCTGGAGGTATTGATTGTCGAGTTGATTCATATGAATCGCCATTTTTTTGCGATATGTGGTTTGACTTTACTAATGCGAGTTATTCGTCTCTCCGTAGATATTATCCTGCAAAATGCTTCTTGAATACTCCCTATCGTGAGCGTAACTGTACAACACAAGCATCTAACGTCTGCCGATCTTTCTCTCCAAAGGATTTGAATGCTGTGAGACCTCAAGCTGCAGTATGCAAGTTGATATTGGGCCGCGAGGTTTGCACTTGTGAATAGCGGGGTCTGTACCAAAATGTCATGAAGCCTGATTGTTTCAACGAAAGAAGGGCTTCGAAATTTAGATTGAGCAATTGTGGCCTCTTGGTCGCAGGAATAACGCAGGAGAAAGAGTGAACGATCGCGATTTCCCACGCTGTAAATCCCAGTAGAACAAAAACAAGGGTATATATCGCAAAGGGCGCCTCTCACGGATCTCACGTCGAAAATTTCACGTTCGTTGAAACTTGATGCAGGAACTTAAATCATCGATACCTGAATGACAAAAATAAGAAGAAGAAAATGAGAGAACATCAAAAGACCGACAAAATTCTTACTGAGAAATCCGTTTAATCACAGATGGGCATTTGACATAGTGGGAAGATTGTCCCGCTGAGGCTCCATAGCACTTATCTCAGCCTCCCAAGTTTCCATTTTGGGTTCGATGACAAGCATAGGCTGATGTTTGGTAGCTCTGGCTGATTGGGTGTTTCTGCCACACAGTATTGGGTGTCGAGACAATTCCAACAAATCAGAGTGACGAGGGGCGGAAGACATCGAAGATGAGTAGAAAGTACATAGATGCAATTAGCCAGTAGAAGCGAAGGTGGTGTTAATCGTGTATGCAGGACTATAAGGACCCAAGAAATTGTCATCGGACGTGGCTGGTGGTGTGGCCCGGAAAAGAGCAGCAGTAATATGTGAGATGATATGTATGTACGTAAATTGACATGTTGGTTAGAACCCCGCGAAGGAAGGGGAGTGAGATAAGGATGACTGCGGCATGAATGTGATACCAAACAATTTCCCCACTCTGCACTCGCGTTGTGTAAATGCAAAATACAAAGAGACAGACAGGACCTGGTGGACTTTGGCTGTCCTTGAACTATATAATTGACAAACACGAACTGCTGCACACAGAAAATGCTTGTCGCACCAACTTGGCTGCCAGCATAAATCTCAAATGGGCAATCATGGCCGAAGCTGTCGCTTGTCAGCTGCAAGTATCTATGCAATGGTTCAGATACGAATTTTCTTGTTCCCACATCTCAATTGGTGGAAATGCATGTTTTTCATGCGAGAAAGCGGCGCAGGTCCAGAAATGTTCTCTGTTCAGCCCCCAAATCAATAAATGTCAGAGTTGGCTGCATCACAACATGCATTCAGTGGAGTGGGTTAGCACATGTTGAGATTAGTCATCCAATTGATAAACATCGCACAGATCGTACCTAACGAGACAATGACCACCA
The DNA here is from genome assembly GCA_019395245.1 of Botrytis pseudocinerea. Lineage (NCBI taxonomy): Eukaryota > Fungi > Ascomycota > Leotiomycetes > Helotiales > Sclerotiniaceae > Botrytis > Botrytis pseudocinerea. Next base: position 392,011 of record JAHXJK010000136.1, read on the forward strand.
GCTTCTCTTCCTTGAATGTTCAACATACTTATGGGAATTTATACTAGAAACCGCACAAAGAACCAGCACACTGCTCGCCTTCCCGCAAGAACTGGAAATATCGACCAAAGGCCACACGCTGATTGCCATGGATTGAATAAAAGATCTGAGATGAAGGCAGCCACCACTAACCCTGCCTGTCCATACTACGTCCCCATTCCATTCGAACAATAACGAAGAAATGTTCCTCGTCCAGCACAAGGGAGTGTTGGCTATTCCCATTGCTGTGTAGTTGAAGTGATGTGAGGGACACCATACCTGGACAATCTTACGGCTTTGGCACACCAAGTCTGGTCGGTCTTCAGCTGCTCACTGCTTGACTGCGGGGTCAATATACACAAGTCTGGGTCGCTTTGAGTGACTGATTAAGATGGAAAGTCGTGGAATGTTAAGCGTTTCCTTCCTTCTGTTTCTCTTCGCAATGAACCTTCTTTCCAGGATTGGATTCGAATAATTTGGCAACAAGCCTCTATCGATTAATCCGTTCACTGCTCAACCGTACTTTCCAAATGTGTTGGGACTCGCTCCGTCATTAAGAAATTCCTATTGCTTATTACTTGCGAGCGCCCACTTCACAACAGCATATAAGATCTTGCCGTGTTGTGATCTTACTAAAAATGCGTTGATAAGTCTACGGGCCTGGAGAAGTGTCTTTGGCCATAGTCTGTTAGATCAAAATGAAGTCATGATATGCAAACATGAAAGGAATTTCTCTGGCTCTAATGCTTTAGCACTTCATTTTTGGGGGCGAGATCGGCTAGAAGCAGGAAGTAAAGTGTTTCAAGTATTCACAAGTTGAAAGCAGAGACTATCCAATATACTTAGATTTCATCGCACGCTCCTACTATCTCAATTACTTTCTTCAAAATCTGGAACAATTGTTTGGGAAGTCACTGCAGAAAGACAAATGTGAGTCAGAAGGTCTGTAAGTTGGTGAATCATTCTTTTAGCTAGGCTTATTATCCTTATTGGTTCCATAATATCAATGAAACAGAAGGTGCAAGTCAAGAATCGCCGATTCATTTGGTTGGCACTGGTTGCTATCACAGTGGTTGTGGGTTTAGGAAGTTGCGTGGGAGAAAACGTCACGTAAATGAGTATAAAGGTACATAATCCATCTTACATCTTCGTTTTCAATCACACAACTCATACATTACAAAATTCATACACAATTCAGATTCCAATATTCAATTCTAAAACATTCATACCAACTATTACGGTTGCAACAATGGTTCAAATCAAACAACATATTCTCAGTGCTCTTGCACCCTTGGCCGCATTTTTTCCTTCCTCTCCTAATCCAAATCAATCTGCGCCATTCGCGCTGTCCCTTGTTTCTGAGAATAAGCATTGGAATGGTTCTTATATACACGGTTGTCACACTGGAGCTGCTCGAACTGCCCTGTGTGCTTCCCCCAAGTGTCATGTTCGTCATGAAGAAACCTCTCCGGTATGTTATCAACCCTTGTGATCAAATTCAACATTCTACTCATACTAATATCTGAGTTTGGATCAATTCCTAAACTCATATAAGTGATGTACTGATACGAACATTCAGACTGCCTTTTTCTTCAATGTCTCTGCTCCCCCCAGCTTCGATCGTCCCTCGAGAAGTGTTTCGGGATCCTTAGTCTTCAATTTGCCATATAATGCGAATATGATTCTCTCCCAATCGGCAACAATGGAGTTCAATCTTTATTCGCATGATTTTGCGCATCCTTTATTTTCATACCCTCCCGACACGGAAGGTATCTTTACCTTTCACGACGATCGCTTGTACCTCAAGAACCATAAACAGCAGCGATGGTACATCTGCGATAAATACTCGCCATTCCCCCCCTATACTTATTCCACTCTAGTTTGGTATCATGGCGCTGGAATTCCAAATTCAGAATGTGCCAAGGTGGAAATCAAGAGGACATTTATTTAATTCGTCGGGGTCGACTTGGAACAATAGAACAGTGGCTTCTAGGGTATGTGGCAGCTGAGCTTTCGATAAAAATCATCTTGCTTAGTTCTATAAGGGAAAATCAGGGTGTATCAGCAGCATTTGAGGGCATTATTACCCGAGAGACAGTTGTACTCTTGGGCAAGCGTTAGTTATGGAAATATCATTTTCAATCGAGTTCTAATATCTTAGGTGCTACTTCTCTTGATTGTGTTCGTTATTTTTATGGAATGGATGTTTGTGAATGGTGACTGTTTCAGCTCCGGCTATGTCGTAGGAGACTTCTTGAGTAAGTTTCAATCTTGCCATTCAGGAATTCACGGTTTATGTCAGAGATCTCTGGTCCGCATTCTTTACATTAAATTTATACGATATCTTGACGACTCTTCCCAAATTCATGGCGTAGGAGCTGGTCCCAATAGATTGCATAGACGTGTTTCTGTCCCGTCAAGGGTCTAGATTTGGCCCCGATCACGCCTTCCTGAGCATGCCAAGCCCCCAAAATGTTCCCTCAGTCCAACACAGTATATTTTGATCCAATTACAAATACACTAGTGCATTGTAGTATTACGCCCCCGTTAATGGATATGCGGGAGCCCGCTTGCTGTGGGGACCGTGCAGGGGAGATTTCCTAAATTTAACTTGACTATAACTAAGCCGAGCTGAGTACCCAGGAACTTGGAATGTCTTGAAACTGACGAGTAATAATCATCGTCTGCCGTGCGCCTCTTCCTCTGATTTTCGAATATATCGCCAAGCTACAATTTGAAGCCTGTCACTTTTGAAAAATAGGATGAAGGTTCTGAAGTCACAAGGATCTGGAAGGGCTTCAAATTATGCTTCTAAGACACCGTATTCAGCGCTCCTCTTATTATGAGCCGCATCTCAAGAAAGCGGAGATATGATTTTTCTCATTAATTGAAGGCATCCGTAAGTTGATTCAATGACTTGTCTGTTTATTCATGTCAAGAGATTTATCTGAAGCCTATGCAACTACTATCTCGGAGAAATACTTGTCAGGGGCATCTGTCTGAATTTTGTGGTGTCAAGAATGCATCCATTCAAGAAGAGTCATCGTATGTGCAATGTTCTTATAATGCCACGCATTTCAATCAGATTTTTTTTTTTTTCAAAATTAACTCTCATAGCTTCATCGGGCAAGAACAGATACTACCGGCCTCTCGCGACAAGGACGCTGACTCTCACATTCCTGCTGGTTGCCACATTACTGCTCATTGCACTGCTCGAATATTCTTGTCATGTAATTCCACAACACTCCGGGTTCGGATCTGCAGCAGAAGAATTTGTCAACACTACGCGTGCCAAGTTGAATGAGAGAGATGCAGATATACATCGAAAAAGGGCCGGAGAAACTAGTATGTCAAGCGGGGAGAGCCCTTCTACTTCAATGGGCTATGCGGCATCTCCCTTTCCAACCACAAATTCAGCTCCAATGTTTTTATCCGAAAAGTCTACTACTGATACAGTTTCTTTGACCGGTACCGAGTCTTCATATTCGACTACTACGGAAAAAACAACCGTACCGCTGGCAACTAAGATTAGTGCTACGTATCTGACTCCCGGTAGATCTCTTTCCACAAGTATCAATGCATTGTATCTAACTCCAATTACAGATAAATCTACTTCCATAACTTCGTTTGCTCCACCTACAGACAGTACATATTTGTCTCCAGGGACAGTCGCTGCAACTAAACTTGATGGATCATATATGAATCCAGACTCTACCCACTCAAGTATGAAATTCATTGTTGTCATGAAAAATCCGAACTGTTTAAAACCCAAATTTTGATCTCCACTTGCTGACGAGCCGATTTAGTCCCAACAACATCATTCAGCACACGTGCACCTGGGATGATTATTTCAAGTAAGTCTGAAAAGCACAGTTCAAATGATTTGAAAGATGGTGTCAAATAATTGGCGCTAACTACATGTAGATACTAAATCAAAAACCCCCTCGCCAGTTGTGGTGCCTGTGACAAGTGAATATGTTTCTACCATCTTTCCCACTAGCTCTAGTACTATCGTCGATAGACCGGTAGCAACGAGTGCTAATTCAAGTGGAACTTTCGTGTACCATAGCAACGGCGTAGTTACTGCACCAAATCAGATCACTTATCGACAATATCTCACAGCATCATTTTTACCACTTTTCTTGACTATCTTTTATGCTATTCCATGGCGTATTCTAGAAAATACAGTCCGATATATGGAGCCTTTCTATCAACTAAGGCTTTCCTCGCGCTTCATAGAGTCTGAAGCTATACATATAGACTACGAGAGTCCATCGATATTCATTCTCCCTTTTAAATCCTTGTCCCGGAAAAACTTCGTGGTATTCGTGACAAGTCTGATCTCAGTCATCATGCTTGCAGTCGCACCCCTTGCTTCTCAAGTCATGATAATAGTCGAAAGCAATTATTGCGTAGGAACTGGCCTTGAAACCTGCAATAGTTGGGGAATATACCCCAATTTTGCACGACTTCTTGAAGGACTCCTAGGCTCCATTGCAATATTCACGCTTTTCTTGATAGTTATGGGACTGCGCCGGGATAGTGGAGTATACAGTGAGCCATTGAGCTTAGTTGGGCTAGCAGTCATACATCGCAAGACTCCACTTTCATCCCAGGCAATGGAAGATAGCCAGATAGGATTAGAAGAAGAGGAGACCCGCATCCCCTCTCTAAGATATACATCTTTAATGACAGCAGAAGGAGAGACGGCCACTGCGACACAAGATTCAGCTCTCTTGAGGTCTAAGAGACGAGAAGACTCGAAGAAGACATCCCTAACAAAAGTGCTGGAAGGAATCAGGGCTCGAATACTCCATATTTGCATGCTTTGTTTGTTGTGCGGCATTCTTGGTGTGGTAGCTGCATACTACCAAACCAATGCGGATACCGGATTCAATCGATTCATGAATTCACAAGGCTTCGGAGTTCGATTCTTTATGACGGCTCTTGGAACGGGAACCAATCTTCTGTGGTCGCGTGTTGACGATGGTTAGTCTCCGAATTCATCAGAAGAAGCTAATTTTCACAAGATATACGGTGGTTACTAACTGAGACATAGATTTCCGTAAGATGGATCCTTATTATCAGCTCCTTCGTGGCAACGCCAAGCCTCAGAACTCCATCTTAGCTCCCGTGCATATGAGTCCCTATTCGGCACTTATTCCTTGCATCGGACGGAAACATTATCTCGTCTCTTGGATTTCATTTTGCTCGATTCTATCAGAGTTCCTACCAATAACTCTGGCAAATATACCGTACAGTAATAAGGGGACGCTTTTAGTGCTCCTAACATGTTTTTACCTCGCAATGGCTATACTTTCGCTCATGATTATTGGTGTTATCTTACTCCTCCTTAGATCTCGTCATAATGTCAAGAGTCTTCCTAGAAAGCCTTGTACGATTGCAGCTAGACTGGAGTATCTAGCTCCAGCCGGCGAGGTGGATGGTTCGAACTTATTGAGAAGTCTTGATGGACTTGACTCACTCGAAAGAGAGGAGAGAGATGCACGGGTCATTTCAAGGGGCAAACTATACAGCATGGGTATTGGCGAAGACGGAAAGTTGAGAATCGATGAAGATGAGAGGATAGTGAGTAAATGGAGAAAGGAAAATCGCGACGGTGAGAATGTCTAATGTTTGAATGCCTTTGATGATTTCCAGAAAAACTCATCTAGATACAACATACATTGAGTTGGGGTTACACCAGTTACAGCGTAAAGTGGAGGATAGATTTATGGCTATCGTGGTCATTACATGTTTTCTGGCAGATATTTGATGCTGTGGTCCGTTGGTTGGGTGCGAGGTGGCGTATTCATCTACCCGATACATGTCGGAATTGAGACGATTCTGACGGATGGAAGCATATGCATGGATGAATTTGATAGACGATTGTATGACGATTTTGATATGAAACAACTGTAATAATAATTTGTTGCTAGAGCTAATTGCAAAAAAAAGAAAAGTATACCAATTTTAATGCCTTGGCTCTCGATTGACCGAAACTCCTAAAAGTCTAAAAATGTATGTATATCAACTTTAGACGACAAACAGTATTGTAAATATACAAGAATTACACAGGTCAATTATCCAACTTGATCTTCCTTCTCCGCTTTTTCCCATGCACATGACTTTTCGTACAATGCGCGAATCCCAGCCTGCTCTTCCAATTCATCCCACAAAGCCCACTTACTACTTGAGTAGCTCGATTTACTCTCCCATTTCCAATCATTCCTCAGCAATTGTACATGTTGGGGTGGTTCACCTTCGGACTCCTCCCAAGTGCCTGCGTGGGTATCTAGCAATTCTTCCTCTAGCTCAACATCCCACACGGCGTCAATTTGCTCGTCAGTCCAGTCATTCCATCCTGACACCCTACCATTGTAAGAAATCTTTTCCGCTAATTTATTTATAAGTCCACCAGGCCAGTCTGTTATGTCGCATTTGTTGAGAACGAACGCCTCGAGCTGGGCAGACAGTTCATCAGCGAGACCATCTTCCTGCATTCGTAGCCATTTCCTTCCTGGAAATCTTTCCTTTTTGTCCTTATAAAATTGAAGCTTAGCTCCATTGAGTAATCTTTCACGACGGTTTTCCGCTTCTGTAAGTTCGGAGGACTCTACAACCTCTTTGTTCGTCGAAAAGAAACTAATTGTGTTGATTAGTATTGGAATAGAATGTAAATTAACGAGATGCTCACTGCCATAACTCTCGACCGAAGGGAGAATATATTACACCATCGACATGAAAACTCTCAAGCTTGAGGCCTTGTCTCAGGGCCTGGAATAAACCCTGAAACGAACCTCGAAATAAACAAATGTGGGTCAATGTTAGATGTCGCAGCGAAGAAGCGTGCCTGAGGAGAAAATTGGTCAAATCTTTCTCGCATAAGCTCATATTATCGAGTCGTAAGCGAGTCAATGAAGGCCAGGTAAAGTCCCCCAAAACCTTTCTAAGAGGCACATATTCATAGCTTTCGAATTTGCAGTATCCGCCAGTAACGAACCCCAGATGTAAAGTTTCCAGATTTGGCGCTAATTGCGCTGCCTTCCACAGTCCAATCGAGCATCTCTTGGTAATTTTTCCGCGTGTTGGTGAGTACTTTTTGTCACATAACAGCTCTAGACTCTCAAGGTCACGGAAAGACTTGAGAGTATTTTCAAGCCGATTTAAATCTTGTAAGAAAAATAAGGTAGGGGCTGCATCGTGGGCAAAACGACGGATTTTTACCTTGGAATTCTGTGTAGCTAGCATAACCGTTTCGAGTTCTCTTGTCTTCCAGAGGCCTCCATAAGCTCTAGGACGGGCGACTTTCGCCCATGCGCGGGTTAAGGCTTCCGAATTGAAATTGGGAATGCCGGTTGAGAAGCGAATGCAAGTGGCATTGTTCAAATCCTTAAATGCCTTGGTCATCCTTGTAATGTCATCGTACTTTTGAGCTGCCTTGTACCACGATGTATACCACTGTGTGCAAGGTTAGTTAGTGACCGGTTCAATTCTAGGATAATTAGGGTCGCTAAATTCAAAATGGGGATTCAATGGGTACGATGCAAGCAAAGATTGCAAATCGTAGGCAATGAAAACTCGGGTGACTCACAGCAAGGTATTCGGATAATATATTTGAAACACCAATGGGCTCTATTTCATCATTTTGTTCCAAAATGTATCTTCCTTCAGCATCCCATTCAAATGCTTCTCGGTACTCCTTACGTAGAACGCGAAGCATGGCTCTTATAGGCACAAACCCCTTCTCGAATCTGATCTCCTTGACATTTTTCAACATTCTCGGATGTTCTCGAGAGATCATTTCCAACTTTTCAAGATCTAGTCTGTCAATGCGAAATGCGAAAGTTTGGATAAAGTGTTCAGACCCAAGTATCGCAAATTTGCTGGAGCACAACCTGAAATTCTTGAGAGCCTTGGTATTCAGATGGCTGATTGTTTGATGCCAGATCTCGGGAGCTATTGTTTTATCAGAGTCATTGTCGGTTAGTGAAGTTGATGTATCATTCTTATTAGCAGCCAATTGATCCTGTGTGAGAGTTAATATTGCATCAGGCACTTAGAAGTGAAGAAAACTATTAACCCACCTTTGAGTTGTTATGCAGTTGTTCTTCCGATTTTCCTGATTCTGATATGTCCAAGTCATCTAGTTCTATTATAGAACCCTCAAACTGGAGTGTATATTCCGTGGAAGTCGACATTATTCCGCACTTTGATCAATTCTTTTCTTTGTTATAGATGTTTGGGTATGTATTTGAACTTGAGAAAATAAAACATCCTCAGATTTATATTTCGTAGAAATCACAAAAGAGGTATGTTAATTCAAGAGCCTGTCAAGCACTACTCATATTAGTTCAAGATCAAGTGAAGATCGCCAAAGTCTTCCCCCCTCTTCGTTGGATTGAAGAACATTTCACTTGGAAGAGTCATCACAGCCAAGAACTGTCAGAATTAAAGTTTAACAGCTTATTTAATTACAACACTAAAAGTAAAATCTAACTAGCTAAGAGATCTAGCACGGTGGACCTTCAAAATCTGATGAATGAAGTGATGGTAGTGTTGGACTAGATCTCATGAAACTGAAAAAGCCTAACCTTACTTCAAACCAATGAACACGTATGCAGGGCATAGAATCCCGAATATAGCTTGCAGGAAATCTCAGACCCAATTATTTCGAATTTGAGAGTCCCGGGATTCTCGAACCGTAAGAACTTCTATCATTACCTGCCAATTCCGCTTGGAAAAATGAAGTGTTGAGAAACTTGCAAGATTGTCATCAACTTTACCAAAACCGTGATAGTCGGCTTCTCAAGTGGCCAACCAGTTCCTAATCACTTCGTCATATAGCGATTTTCTCATTGTCATCAAGTATATTTTAGAGTTCCTAAACCTTATTCACATAAAATTCTCGGACTATCTAATATTGACTCCATGATATAGATTTTATTCTCAAGGTGGTGAATATAAAGGTCACGATTACATATGTGCATATACGTAGATTCATCAGTTATAGTTTAAGAGTTATCTCTATGAAACCTCGAACAAATGAGGTATGCTGTCACACATGTGGCAAGGCCAATATGAGAATAGCCTCAAAGATCAGCAATCAGATAGAAGAACTATGCCAAGGAAAGACGGTCATCCTAGTGTGATCAAGACCTGTCTAGGGATTGATCACATGACTACCCATTCTTCATTTAATAGACAAGAGTCTAGCGCCCCGTGACATATGCTTTCTATTATTTTCCATATCTGGCTGAAGATTGATTATAGTGCAAAATGCAGAGAAAGGTAAAAGAGTCAGCTAGCCAAGCTATGTAACTTAGGGAGAGATCACAAACTTGGAAAACCAATGATCTACAAAAAAGTCAAGGTCGATCTGAATTAGAGATGGTCTAGTGCTCACTATTAGAATTGGTATATAAAATAATGATGGCAAACTATACAATTAAGCCATCATGACCTTATTGGGCATAAATCTTGATTTTATTATGAGCTATATACCTTCTTTGTACTAGCTCCTTCTCTATCCAAGCTCCTTCTTCTCTATCCAATACTCCATACTGTAAACTATAAATTATTGTCACTTAGTTTCAATTACTGAATCGAGGGGTTACTACCTTCTTTTAATACTGTGATGTCATTCTTTCAGTCAGGGTAGTATAAATATGGTTTCTCTTCCCAGCTTACCTTTCTTCTCCTCATAATTTACAACATCAGTTGAAACAAGTCGATCTCTACAAGTCTTAGATATCTTTACTTTTTGACAGAACAAATCATCATACAATACATTGCAACTCGTCGAATAGGCTTCCCGATTGACTTGATTAAGCATACCTGCTTGATAAAGCACTAAAAGTCTGTGTTTACAGCACGATTTCTGAATATCTTCAAAAGAACCGATTCCTAAAGCCTGCGGCTACACTCTGATTCTCATTCCTTCCTGGCGGCGACGATTCTAATTCACGATCCCGCTCCTTCCTGACAGGGATAATTCTGATTCACAAGGACATCAAATCCAAAAGAGGTAAGAATATCAAGTGCATATGCATATTCCACATGATTAAAAACTGAAAAAACTAATCAGAATAAAAGTATAATTCCTCTTCGTGGTTTTGCTCTTCTCTTTTTGCAGTTTTACGACATCTATTACAACTATTCGATCCCTACAGTTCTTGGACGCGTTCACTACGTGACAGTGCTCCATTCCGTTTATCCTCCAACGAAGTAAAGACAGAGATCAATTTTCTAGAAATTATGACTTTCTCGCCTGCAATGCCAGATCGAACGAGAGATAAAGAAGATAGGCAAAAAGAGAAAGAAGTTGAAGCCTGCAATACTACAGTGCAATGGCCTGCCCATGCACAAGTTTTGCGGGAGGCTTTGAAAGAGATGGATGAGCAGCAAGAGAAGATGGAGCTGAATCCCCGTCCCGGTTTGTCGGTGGGCCAAATCAATACTCATAGGGAGGTATGGTATAAAAGAAAGAACGAGTATCTAGAGGCAATTCAAAATTCACTACTCGGACGAAAACGAAAAGTCAAATCTACCAAGTCGGATAACAAAAAGCCCCCAAAGAAGGCCCACATTGCACACACAGATCTTATGCTGCAGCTTTATGTGAAAGAAAAGAAGAGATCTAGTACCCAGCAAACCGAGTTTAGAAAGAGTTTGATAGACTTCTACGGGGTGAAGCGTCAGGGACTCCATGAGGAAGAAATCTGGTGTCCTGTAAGCAGTCGGTGGGGCGAGTCGAGCCAATTTGTTGCTGCGCATATCATGCCAGCAAGGCTACAAGATGCGCAATTAGAACATATATTTGGGGATAAGGTCAAGGATGAGTTGTTTTCCGTCAAGAATGGATTAATGTTGGAAAAACAAATCGAATCGTGCTTCGATAACTTTCAACTCGCGATCGTCCCGTGCTTAACGGACCAGAATTCTTGGGAGTTGAGAGTTTTGGACAAGCACCTTCTTAAAATTGATCATTATTTCACAAGAGATAAGTTTGAAAAACTTCATGGAAAAAAGGTACAGTTTCTGAACGACAATCGCCCTCGGAAACGTTATCTGTATTACCACTGGCTCGTGTGTATCTCTGTAGCCAGTCAAAAAAAGATGAATATGGCAAGGATAAAAGATGAGAAGGATAGATTTGCTAAGTGTTGGGGTACTCCTGGACGGTACTTGCGTGAAGAGATGATAGCTGCTCTCATGGGGTACGTTGGGCACAAGGTTCCTACGAAGAAACGTCTTCCACAGAATGAAAATGAGGATGAGGATGAGGATGAGGATGAGGATGAGGATGAGGATGATGATGAGGATGAAGATGAGGATGAGAACGAGGACGAGGACGAGGACGAGGACGAGGATGAGGATGAGGACGAGGAGAATGGTAGTGAGAATTAGAATATCCTTATTCACAATAGCTTAGTTTTAGATGTTTATAAAGTGTTCGAATTCCAAATTGTTGAATACTCCCTACCAAGATCTCTCTTCTTCGGGTCATATTATATGACTAAGTGTTAAGGGCCAGTAGGTGCATGACGGGACACTTCTCAAATCTCGAAATTTTAAACAAATTTATTCTTCAATTGTTTGATACAAGAAATACTCTTTTAATTGTCCAATTGTTAATGAATCATTGTGATGATTTCTAAGATGCGCGAGTCGATATTCCAAGAGATATTCCTAAGTCAAGTTTTGTTGTGTCCCTCTCGTTTCTCCGATTTATCTCCCGATTTCTCATAATTGGGCTCACCATAACCATAGCCGTAGAAGAAGGCAGAACGCTCCTAAACTTCCTCGAGACTCACAATGATATTCGAAGGCCACTTGGATCACCGGTACCCCGCGGTCCTTGGGCTCTCCAGACGCAATTTCAGTCGGCTGTTCTTCTTTTCATCACTTGCGTGGTCACAGCGATTCTCGGGCTGGTTTCGGTTATTTCCCATCTTATTTCCACCAAAGCAGCAAATTCTATTAGTAGCATGAATACGAAATTTGGTATCGCAACCGAAAGCATTCACATTGAGACTTGGGTTGCAGTGGTAACAGCGTATCGAATGGCTAAGAATGGGAAAAATCTCTGGGGTGGGCGTGTAGTCCACTGACTGAGAAGATCCAGCCTATATTTCAGGACGTAGTCAATTTCAAGAATGTCTGCGACAGAAGCGTGAGTTCGAGATCCAGTCTGGATATTCACAAACAGATAGCTAAACATTTCTAGGAGTAGGGTGTCAATCTCAAACTTTCTATAGTAAACTCGGGTTTGCAAGTTGCAAGTCTCGGGGTATGGATTTTAGTGTACAAGAGGAAGAGAACTCTTCAATGGTGGAAAGTGGCAGAGTCCGAGTCCAGGTTTTAGAAACAAAGGGGCCTGGCAGATATAGGTATTTGTAAAGGCTCTATATAGCAGGCTATTCTGTACATGTAGGCTTGTAAGAAGTACGAGGGATCAGTTAAAGATTCAGAGGCTGGATGATAAGAGTGTCGAGACTTTCAAGACTCTCAAGATGTTGAAGATGTCAAACATATCTATCCCCTCCAATTCCTGCAATAAAACCTTAGAAGTTCCCTCCAAAGCTCCCCATATCACTCCCTCAGTATCCATGAAGCCCAACGAGCAGTAGCCTACTTTCTACTTAACTCTTTCCCCTCTCGTACCATGATTAAAATCCTTGAAAAAAAGACCTCTCTGCAAGAATGTCATCTTCACCATCAATTTATCACCCACCAACCTCAACACCATACAAAACTTGTGCCGGGATCGGAAAACTAGTTGTTACATGAGTGTTTGCGTAACAAGACTAAGACTTAAATGTTTCCAAATCCCCCCCCCCAAAAAAAATCTCCTACCAAGACCCCTCTCACCTCTTCAACATGCAGTAACCGCCAGCCTATCCAAGGTCCAGACTCCAGAAGAGAAAAGAGAAAATTCCATAAACCATCCATCATGCATTTTTCTGAATTCGCATGAACCTTCAGAATTTACAAAGACCAACACTTTCCAATAAAATTGCTCACTTTAAAAGAGCAGAGCCTCCAAACTTCGAGTCAACGAAACAATGGTACCTAGAAAGACCACTCGAAACATTCCCTCCAACCCCCCCTTAAAAGAAAGAAAGAAAGAAAAAAGATCAAACCAACAAACCCATCCCAAATCTCTACCCACCACAACAACACACAAACATATACACCCAACCCTCTTCTCTTAACAATCAGCCCATGCAACCCATACAAGCACCTCCAATCTCCAAACCCACATAAATCTTTCCCTCCCCTCCCCTCCGATCCCATCCCATCCCATCGCACATCTCACCTCACCCCACAACCCCAAAATCTCATCCCACAAACCCCGCACTCGGTTTCCCCCTTTTCCCCACACCGACCCAACCTAGCGCACTCAGCACACTCTGCCGAGCGAATACCGAGGATAGCGTTACCGGGATAGCATTGCCGGGGCCGAGTATGTACCGTACAATAGGTATGGTATATATATTTTTGGCACTGATACCCGAGGACCATCATATCATGTACGCGTGTACATGTGTGTATATATATATACACATCATCCAACCTCCCTTCACATTCCCCTCTCTTCACTTCTCCCATTTCTCGAAACTCGACCTCATTATCGTCCCAATCTTCATGTACGTTTCACAACGTCAAGAAAGGGAAATTCATCATCATGGTATCAAAAAACATAATACTATACTGGTCTCCAATCGATTCATTCATTCAATTATAAGAGCTGTTGAATGATCAACTTTTGTAATTTAAATCAACACCTCAAGTCTATCCATAATGTGGTCCGGCTATCTATCTTTGTTTCCTCTTCATTATAATCTATCCCAGAACCTCAGTCGCCGCCTGAGAGTAAGCCATACACCACAGACCCATCATTCTCATTCAACATTTAAGACAAAGAACTTGAATGCAGACGTCAAATCATTTATCCAGCACCAACCCAGTCCAACCCAACCCAGCCAAACCATATAAGAAGCGACGCCATTTTTTATTCCAAGACATGATTTAGAGTTTCGTCCATGTCTAACCTCAAATTTTGCCAAACGAGACTAGTGTCAATCGATAGTACCTCGAGATTTTAGACCAGAACGCCAATTCATTCACCATCCCATTCTAATAGGTACCAACATTGCCCATTGAGGGGTTCATCAAGAGCTATAAGATCGAGCCATTTCCCAGTACGCCATATGCCAAGTCTTACTTGGGACTGTCAGCTTCCATCGACCAAATATGAGAATGATCAAATGAAGACAACTCCACATCTAAAGCCATCAAACATAATTAGATGCCCAGAACATCCATATAAGGTTGATCGAACAGCGCAAGATTATCTCCAGGTTGAGGGCTAGGCATTCTGCTACCGAATCCCGGAATCTCTCTACTGAATAGATCCATATCATAAAACCCTCCTGATTCACCGCCATCGTTGTAGTTAATGTCCAAAAACTCAAACATATCATTGGGATCATGGGCAACTTTCGAGCCCGTTCCACCAAGAACAGCGTCACTATCTGGAGGTGAATGAGCAAAGTGGCCATTGTATATCGCCGCTGAACTATCAACGAGAGTTCCCAAAGACTCGAAACCATTTAACTGGGTGTCGACTGGTGGTGTAATCCTTTCATCCATAGACCGTTGTGCGCGTTCAAGCTGTGCTCGCTTCTTCTCATATGCCAAAGCCGCTTTGCGCTTAGCATCTTCGCGCCTTGCCGCTTCTCTAGCACGGCCTATGATATCTTCCATGCCTGCTTTTCGAACGGCTGCCTCTAAGAATTGAGTAGCGTAATCCGCTGAAGAGTAATTATCGCGCAAACTCTCGAGAACAGTCATGCATAGACAAAATCCTTCTAGAGCAGGCTGTCTCTCATTCTCCTGTGGGGACCTGACCAACAGCAAATGAATAATGATGGCTGGAAGTAGAGCTGTCACGCCTGTAGTCGGAAGGTATCTCTCCAGATCATAATTATGCATATCATGAACAATGTTCGTTGTCCCAATAGCAGCGTTGGTCACCACTTCACGTGAAAGCGCGAAAAGCGTTTGTGGTTCCGGTTGGTTTGGCCCTGCAGGCAAAACTCGTGGCCTGTGCAAGGCAGAGGTCGCAGTGAAATATATCATGTGTAACAATGAACATGCCACAAATAACGGTTGCCCGCTATTTCCTTTTCTCAACTCATTCGAGTAGACACATGCTTGGGGAAGATTTTTCTTCCAGTGATCGAGTGCCAGATCGCATTGCTCGACCTCTTCTGACGACGCCGACTTCTTGGGAAACAGCATAATCTGTGATGTAGTGCTTTCAGATTGACTAGAAACACCTTGATGTCTTCCGAGGACCGAGTACTGAGCTACCAAGATTTGGCTGATACATAGACACAATTCAGCTTTCGAGATACACATGAGTGCCAACTCTCGTTGAGCCTCAACATCTCGTATCAAAGAACAATTCGAGGAAATTATAGTGATCCGCGGATCGAGTGCCTTGATCTCGAAATCGCCTTCAACCAACATTGGTACGTCACAGTCTTCATCCTTGACCCTCGTCGGACGTCTCATTCCCAATGCGATAAGTCGATCTCTCATAAAACATGACCACCATACTCGTTTTCTTAGTTTATGGTCGGCATCTATTCCCTTCGGATCTCGATGCAACGCAAGCGTATATGCATGATCAATCGCTCTGCCCATCCAATGCCAAGTGTCTTTGTGATCCTCGGGCGTTTCGTACCAGTATGTCATGAGAAGAAGAGATTGCACTACAGTTAGCATGTCATTTTCGTAGTCTAGATCATACAGAACCTGAATATAGTCAGTCTTGCTCAAAAGAAGCACATGCTGACTTGTTACATACTCTGGCCCTCTGGAAAAATGCTTTCCTCGCTGCTTTTCTCGTACGGTGCCCAGCGCGCTTCAAGCTTTCCATGTCCACGAAAGCTGTTCCAGAGAACATTATCGATTGGAAAAGCAAGAGGCTCATTGCGCCAGATCCCCCTTCATCATTGATTATCTGTAAAACCTTGTGTAATTCCAGAAGGGGCATATATGGATAAATGTATTCAATGAAGGCTTGGAGCAAAGCGTTTCGCAAGGGAGGTTCGGGAATAAGTAATGCGCTTTTCGCCCAAAGGTAGTCTATATCGACAGAGGTCATTTTCGAAGGGAGGGGGTTGATGTAAGCCGGAAGTGAATGTTTCAATGAAGGCGGTGGGGACGATGCCAGACGCGTGCGAACCAGATCGCCGGTCATAGAAGCTCGATGCGCAAGCTGTGCCAGCTTTTGCCCATCGATACTATCGATTTCTTTCGAATGAAGGGCTGACTGGTCTGGTATTGTTAGTATGGGATCCAGCACAAATTGTGTTCTGAAGGAGCCTCTGCTTACAAATTGAGTGAGGTACATGCTCATGTATATGCTGAGATTGGGATGGAGCGCCGGGCCCAGATGCCCGTCTTATCTCATTATTTGACGTTTGTGGAGGATATACAATACCGTCCGTGTAGGCTTGGAGGGGAACTGCTTCGGCGGCGACATCGGCACTACCTCGTTTGGTTCTGCTCGTTGCATATGTCAATAAAGGAAACAATTTTTAAAATTATGACTTTAATTGTTTGTAAAACTAACCTTCTCCTTTTACTTCCAGGGACTAAGCATTGTATTCCATCAATTGCGCAGTTGTTACATACTCTTTCTCCAGCGTCGTTGACACGCTCACTACGCTCCACATCACATCGTACTTTTCGACTTCTACAATTTGTACATGCGATTGAAGAACGTTTTTTCTTTTCGGGCACCGCGGTTTCTCCTCCATCTATTGACTTCCTCTTTTTCGACTTAGCACCGGGAGATTGTGGCTGTGATGATTGGGCTCCGGAAAGTTCTCCCATTGCCAAATCTCGTTGCTCCTCGTCGTGCACAGCAGATTGCAACAAGCTCAGAGATGCGGGATCCATCGTGTTACTGCTAGAATTGTGTGAAACGTGCGAAACAAGAAAAAGGTATTGACTAAGTACTCTCGAGGAGTACAGGAAGCATGTGAAAATCGACCAGGTGTAGAAAAGCCAATAATTATGCAGACGAGGATGGATGAAGGGGTCGGTTTGGCATGTGATCTGAAGATAATAATACTGAGATTGTATATTTTAATTTTTGCTTCTGATTCCACACTAGTAATCTCCCAAACTAGAGTTAATGATAATGATATGACCGGAGAAAAGATTAAAAACGATCGGAAGGTGTGGAAGGGAGCTCCCAACTATATAGGGTTGTAGAAATTGTAGAGGACACTAAAGAAATAATATACCTAGCACCTGGCATTTATGTTTATTGGAGAACTCTTTTTTGTGGAGGACAGAGCAAGGATAAAAAGCTTCTATCATGAGGGAAGTTGAGACTAAGTAGAAACAGAAATTTGAATCGCGTGGATCAAAATCTTATTAATATCTAATAAAAATTCCTGATAAGTGTAAATGTGATGTTACTTCGCGCTCGAACCTTAGTTTTGGCTTATCACAAAGGGCACTCCTCAATACACCTGCACCTACTAGTAGGCCGAATGCCGGTACATACCAAAGGCAGATACACGGTAGCATGAGGGAATTAGAATGGCTTCAACTCCATCCATCTAGCATTTGTATGAAGCCTCGACCTCGTGTGGAGAGCATAGAAAGATTCATGAGTCACCCAAGCTGTTCTTCCTCGTCTGAAACTCATCTAAAAAGTTAGACGACCTGAAAAGAATCTGATAGCATTTTGCACTTCCTTCCTTCGGTGTGTCCTTGAGTTCTCCCCACCAAAGCTAAAATCCCCTCGATCCCCTCCTACTCCGCACAGTTCTTCTCAAGAGCTAAGGACCTCAATAGTGCCCAATTAGATCTGGGGCATTGTTATTCTGGCCTAGATTTGAAGCCTCAAATCAAACAAAATTCATGGACGATAGCTTAGATAGTAACCATTCCTGGAATCCTCCGCCCCCCCTTGAAAAGGACGGCACAAGAGTCAAGGATGCAATTACTGGGCATCCCACCTCCCACATCTCCGCAAAAAAGACGGAAAATATGGAGATGGAAGTTGCGAGTTGCGAATTCAGGAAAAGAAAAGGTGCATAGACGCCTCTTTCGCACAGCAACGGCTCATGTCGATCAACGGCAGTGTAGGATGCAACGGGTACATGACCATGTGGCATTCGAAATGTTGATCGGAGTTAGAAATCGACAGCGTTTGCGGTTGAAGTAACCAGCAGTTAGTTACCTACGAAATATGTCTCAACCTCTTTTTTCCAGAAATAGAAAGAGAAAATGTTGACTGGGTATCCTTATCGGTATTAGTTTCCTGACCCCAAGTAAGGACTTGCCCCGCCGTTGATACTTTGAGCGGCTTTTGGCGGAAATGGGAACACCTACCTAGTCAGCACTCAATCACTCAACCACTTAATCAGATCAATTGGACCAAAATGAACGGAATCCCAGACCGACAAGGGAAGATTTCCGATTATGTTGTCATTGCTTTCGTGTCCTTTCCGTTTCAATTCCGACACCTCTGCTACTACTTATTAGTACCTTCTTCACCCTCACTTCACATCTCCGACATCTTCAAGCATCAGGAATCATAATAAGATTCGATAAATCTCCGGCGGTCAGCTTCCCCTGAAGAAACTCTAACAACACAGTTTAGCAGCACCTACCGGAAAGAAAAGTTTGACACGTCCCCAGATGTATATTCTTATTAATTGTGAGCTCGGAAAGAAAGCCGTTCTCAAATTCAATTCCCATCTTTTTGCACAAAGCCGTCGAAAATCGCTCACACGACTCGTTTCGGTGCAGTGGAGATTTCCATTTGATAATACTGGGTCTTGGCGCTCAAGTAGGCAATGGTCGAACTGTGCTCGATTACCGAGCTTAACCGGACAAAAGGGGCGTGCGTCAGCACTGGGCACGTGTGCTTTCGTAATCGTGAGACAATTAATTTGTGATGGACAAAAAGATGTGCATGTGATGGATAGATGGTTGAATGGACATTTGATGAGGAAGAGTTATCTACAGAGTATCTCCGTAGCGTAGGATCTGATGGATCTTCTTCAGGAGTCAGGGGTTTACGATAGGAGAATGAATACGGTGTAGGTGTCCGGCTATCGTCCTCGGGATTTCCGTGGAGTGGGTATGGGTGTGGATGAAGGTGGTATCGACTTGTACTGCCAATGCTGTGAAAAATGCTAGATCCTTCAATGGTAGGTAGTCGTTCTAGACAGACCCGTTGAGCCGTTCTCGCCATTCTCGCCATTCTCGCCATTCAAGCAAGGGCCGTCTTGACAAAGTAGAAAAGGGATGAGGAATCTGGTTGACGAGTCCCGCTAGTACTAGCAATCCGTACCTTGATAGATTAACGATGGACGTCAAGGTTCTTTATGAAAATTATATAAGAACTTACATATATGTACGGACGAAGTAAATATAGCTGGATTATTTTAAAGGTTTCACTTCTCTGCTTGAGTTCTCCATACGACATAGGAGTCACAGGACACAACTGTTAAACACCGTCGAACTCTCTTTCTAACGTATCATCAGCGGAAAAGACACATCCCCCATTGAAGTCTCGGCAGAAGAAGTGTAGGAGCAAATGATGTACCAAAGGCTTCCCTCAATTGGAGTTCAAGCCCAATTATGAATTCTAATTGTAATTCCTTCCTAAGGACATTATTCAGGCTCACTCGATCGATCAATAGTATCCCCAGAAGAACATTGGGTACTGTTTGAGTTCAAAGCAGCGATCTTGGAGTTCTTATTGATTTGGTTGGTAAAAAGACTATTCGTTCGGACCTCGTGGACGTGCTTCTTCCCACCAAAACATTGCTACGAGAAACACATAAACACATACCTACTTGTGTATCGATCTACACAAGAGAAATGCACATTTCATATCTCAGAGTTGAGAGAACAGTCTTCTCTTATCTATTTGCCTTTCCGGATCTTTTACTCCCCTCTTCATCCGCCATTTCATGCAACGAGTTCTCAATCAGGTCAAAGAGATATCTATCTCATGCCGCTATGGTGTGTTTGCCGTATTACCCTTTCACTCACGTCACCAATTTTAGCTGCCATCCACTTTTTTATCATGACGTCGATCTTCGATTTCAACTGATATTCGGAGATAGTACTCTCAAGCGTCAGCCATCCACTCTATCTGCGATAATTCGATGATATCGATGACTTCTATGCTTTCGGCCAATTGTTTTCTGTCTAAATGCCATGATATTTTCTTGGCAGAGATCATTTGTCGTTCTAGAATTCCATTCTTGAATACATGGTAATTCATTCTTTCCCTTCCCAATTGGCTCTTTCCCCATGATAGGCATTCTAAATACGAAAAGAGTGACCTCATTCATTATCTTTTGCGGCTCATTGCTCCTGCAGCTTTGAATTAGCTTGCATTGTGAGGACTAGGTAGGATTTATCTTGTTTGTTGACGTGAATTGCACATTACAAATCCCAAACTCGAACGATTATAATAACTTGATTCCCATGAGTGAAATATCCCAAGAAGCAGATGAACATTTACAGGAAGAAATTCAAAATTACCATCGAACACTCCACCAACAGCTTTCTACACAAGCAGATCGGTTGAAGCAGTCTATTCAAAGCCGTCTATTCTCCAATATGTCTTCAAGCGTTCCAGATCAGATCGAGGGATTTACTATCTCCTCCACCAAGAACTGGAGCGATTTCAAGAAAGCTAAGGCATGTTCTCCCCTCAACTATGCAAATAGTCGAAATAAAACAACTCTCTTCGTTGAGCTTCAAGACGGGCTCATGAAGACACGAACCCATATCATAGTATGTGCTAACAACTCTTTTAGTTTCCCGCCAAGAAGTTCGAAGCACATGATGTTGATATCGTCAACGAGGTTCGTAATCCTTTTCTTATATTTAACTCTGCCTTCTCATTTCCTTACTTGGTGCGTTCTGATCATGGTTTACTAACTTCCCATCGGGATACAGTGCTGCGGAGTCTGCGGTTCTGACGTTCACACCATCACCGGCGGTTGGGGCGATTTAGCCACGACCCCTCTATGCGTCGGCCACGAAATCATCGGAAAAGTCCTCCGAGTCGGCGAGAAAGTAACCCTCGTCAAGCCTGGTGACCGTGTTGGAGTTGGAGCTCAAGTCCAATCCTGCATGCAATGTCCACAATGCAAGAGTGATAACGAAAACTACTGTCCCAAGATGGTTGACACATACATGGCACCATATAATGAGGATGAGGGCCACAGTGACACGCCCATGAAGGATAGCAATGGAAACCAAATCTTCTCTCAAGGAGGTTATTCCAGCCATTCGAGAGTTCACGAACAATTCGTTTTCAAGGTTCCAGACGGGCTCTCATCCACTGATGCGGCACCAATGATGTGTGCTGGCCTCACCACATATTCACCTCTAGTCCGTGCTGGCACTGGACCCGGCAAGAAAGTTGCCATTCTTGGTATTGGCGGACTTGGACACTTTGGAATTCTCTGGGCCAAAGCATTGGGAGCCGAAGTCTGGGCTCTATCCCATTCCCCAAACAAGAAAGAACAGGCTTTGAAATTGGGAGCTGATCATTTCATTTCCACCAAGGACAAGGATTGGCAAAAGCCCCTCGCGTTCACTTTCAACTTCATCCTCAACTGCGCGGACATGACCAATGAGTTTGATCTCGCAGCTTACATGTCTACTCTTGCCGTCAACGGAGAATTCCACAATGTTGGTCTTCCAGATAAGCCACTTCCTGAATTGATGGCGCAAGACTTCGTTAGCAATGGTTGCAAAATTGCTGCATCACACATTGGTTCTCGCAAGGAGGCTCAAGCTATGTTGCAATTGGCGGCTGACAAGAAGATCAAGCCTATGATTGAGACGATTGATATTAGTGAGGACGGTTGCAAGAAGGCTGTCGAAAAGGTCAAGGTCAATGATGTTAGATATCGCATTACTTTGACTGGATTTGAGAAGGCCTTTGGTACCAAGGTTGATTACAACAATTAAATAATGGTAATAATGGAACCGGGGTCCAAGATGTGAGGAGATGGATCAGGGGTTTTGTGTCAATAATGGTTATACTGTACATTAGTTACGAAACGATAAAAGAGCAATGATGATATTAATGAAGCAATAATAAGTTTTGTCAATGAAGCACGAATTGTTTTCAGCTGAATGAATTCGATTGATAAAAGAACCATCTTGACAAATAATACATGTCTCCGCACCATCCCTATCTCCTACATATTTATCCCTTTAGACATGCAACAACCAACAACCAACAACCAACAACCAACAACCAACAACCAACCTCCTTCTATATTCTATTTCCTCTAGCAATCAGAAAATATATATATAGCGCGTAATGAATGCGAGCGATAGTAAGCCCCATGTAGGGATGCTGGTATGATATGATATAATATGATTTGGTGTAGCTATGATTTGGTGTTGGATGTAGATGTAGATGAGATGAGATAGATTAGTGCTATGCTATATACGTATAAATAGTTCCTCGGCGATTAATAGATATGTAGTAGGAACGGGAATGTTCTTCGATATTTGAGATGGATAGGGATGAATGGGGTGGGATGCGATGGGGATCGATACTCATACTCATACTCATACTCATACTCATACTCATACTCATACTCATACTCATACTCATACTCATACTCATACTCATACTCATACTCATACTCATACTCATACTCATACTCATACTCATACTCATACTCATACTCATACTCATACTCATATCGAGACTCGCGTTCACTTGCGAGGGGCGAGTGAGATTGAGCTGGGGTTTTAACAGGACTGATATAGACGTGTGAGTTGGTGTATATGTGTGTATTCATAGAAATGGAAATGGGAATGGAAATGGAATGATTGATACCTACCTACCTACCTACCTACCTACCTATCTATCTGCGCAGACCAAACGGAATATACAACATTCCAATAGTTACACAAAAAGGGGAGAAACCAACATTAAATACAAGAGGGACCTACCTAGTAACTACCTAGGTCAAAGGAGATATATGTATCGAATGGATAATAGCAGCAGTAGTAGTACTAGAAACAGTACTCAAAGCTTGATTCTCCATCACAGTCGATTCTCTTCGGGTTTTCTTAGATGCTCAACAGATAGATAGATAGATAGATAGATAGATAGATAGATAGATAGATAGATAGACAGTAGGTAGGTCGGAGATGCCTTGTGTTAAGAAAAGTCTAGACTTATAGAACTCGCTCTTAAGCTGTAGGGGTTTAGGATGTGCATTCTGAAAAGGAGTCTCAGTCAAGATGCATGGGTATTTGCAATAGGAATCTCCAAATGTTTATTGTTTGAGAACGGTTCAAAGATGATTTAAACAATTTATTATTGAATGGGAAATAACACCTAAGAAGATCAACTTGAACTGCAAGTTCTGTTATATAGATGGTGTTATACAGTGCGATTATTAAATCCCCAGATTGATGTAATCCCCATCTTCAAAGATCTTACTGACTAAGGTGTTCTTCAACGCCTAATTGAAAACCAACACCCGGAAGACCTTCAAATCAAGATGCCAAATGAGCCTGCGAAGTCCATCGAAGATCCATCTTCTATCAGAATTCAACCGTCCGAAGTACCCATCATCCTGAAACCCATCATATATATAACTTGCCCCCAGAATAAAGACTTGATCTTACAAGACTGAAAACCCTATTTTGAGACAAATTGCGCCAGTAAAATAAACACATTCATCCAGATCCGTCCTGGAATTTTTGCGCACAAAGGAAAAGATTATGATCATGTTCAATACACTCCATATAGTCATTATATCCACCTGCTCGACCATGCGCTTGAGTCTCGAAAAAACTAGCTTGTACAAGCTTCGAGCCTCTGCCTTGTGAGTAAATGCAAATTGTTGTTCGGAGCCTTTCCTCATCGTGAGTAACAGTCGTATCGGGAGGCAGAGATATTTCGTTACAGATATCCATTTTTTGATTCTCATGGAACTGTTTGGAGTTGTTTTCGTTTCCAGACGCGCTGCTTTCTGAGAAACCGCTTCGCTTACAATTTGAATAGATCAAATTCCTCTCTTCCCTTACTGACCCAGTCATCTTCTAAACTGGCCTGAGAACCTCGACGGGGACAAGTTATATGCCAGTGCAGTATCATCTTTGGAATCATCGGTTCATCATATCCAACTTCAGGGTTTCGGTACTCTTTTTCGACCTCAGGACCAGTCATTTGTAACCAATGTTTTCTTCTCAAACACCATTCTTGTGCTATGTCCCAAACCATTCCCATTCTAAGACCATCAGGACACGGCAGAATGACTGTTTGTTGCATAAGTCCACTTCGATCATACCTAATTCTCTCTATCGCAAACTGATAACAAGGAGGTTGGAATACGAGCATGTTACGCCAGCTTGCATCGGCTCTCTGCTGTAATTGATGTTAGCAAGTCGCTGAAATGATAGCTTTCAACGATGAACTAATTGGGATGCGACACAAAGCCAGGTCACAGCACCGCACCGAAAGCTGAAGTAAGGAGAAAGTAGGACGGAGCAGTCCCATAAATGTAGACTTACAAAAGCGTCGAGATTTTGCTTCCAAGGTAAAGTGTCGAATGCGGTTGAGTCAAGTACCTGACGATTCGATATCAGATTGAAATCAAAAAAGATACCAAATTGTTTTTCCAAAAGATCTGACCATGTCGACGGCCCATTATGTATCGCAGGTCGAAACCATTGAGCTCTTCCAAGAGATGGGGAGGTAAGGGCGACCCCCCAACTTCTGCAAACAAGTGGAACTGTGGATAAAAGACAAGTCTGGGGAAGATAAGATAAGACTTCCTGGAGAAGCTCTGGTATTGAGAATACTCTTGATGCTGCCGAGGTTTCAGCCATGATGAACGAAGTAGATTTGCTTTGCTTTGCTTTGCTTTGCTTTGAAAGATGGATGTGTAGAAGTAACGTTTTTGATTGAAAGTATAAGTATGGGATAAAATAAAGATAGGGCATGCGAAGATACCAGTGTCAGCATCGCATAGGTGTTGTCTTACGGTAGATCATCGCATGCACGAGTACGGGACCAATAATCCCTTGTTCCATTCATGCGGGGGTTGGTGCGGGAAACCTTGATGGGCAGCTGGATGGGAACAAACGATTCGAGCACGCAACACACGTCACTGACTCAATACATGGAGAAGGGAAGGGATCGTTCTTGGCAATCATGTCGCACGTCGAACAGGACAGTTGGTTGTGTAAATGGTGATTGTCAACTCTTCTGCGATGGGATAATATCTGCAACGCCTAACGCCGCCTTCCTGGGTATCTTGGTATATCTTAATGAAAGTTGGAAAACGACTCATTATGCGGTCTTTGCGCGACCTTTTCCCTTTTCATTCGTAGATTTCGCCTTCTCGTGATCGATGAAATCCTTGATTATGTCGTGCAAGGCATCATTCCTTCTTGTGACGAGTAACACGTCGTCGGTCGTTATGGTTGAGCGTCCGGCATGTCGGGAGAAGCTTTCGAGATCCATCGTTACATTCTCTGCGACGGATCGCATTAAGAAGGGCTGGCTTGATAGACCGAGATGGGTAGAGACGGATACAACATACCTATTTGATGCCATACCATCTCAGTCAATGCTCCTATGAATTGGTTCGTCGCATTGGAATTAAGTCGCACAGCTTCTTCTTCCACGATCTTTCCAATGGAAAACCAGAGAGCTGCTTTGAGTCGCTGAACGTTGTGCTGTCAGCGACATGGGAAATATGAGGGTTCCGATGGACAATTACTCACTTCGTGGAGTTCATCATCGATTGGAGGCATCTTGGGGGAGATACTTGGGTGTCGTAGGTGGGAGTGTAGTGTGAAGTCCAAATATCAATCTCCTCAAGAAGCGCCTTTCTCTCTTCTTTCTATCTTTCTATTGTCGCGTTGAGTGATCTTGAGGATTTTCGAATCGTAGGATAACGCGTTTACCGAAGTCAACCCGGGACCCTTAGTTACCTCTCGCACTCCACTACCACTACTACTACCTCGACCGCCTCCGGAACTAAAAATTCTAGAATCCACATTTATATTTCAATTCCCTCAATCTCCCTTCGCTGTCAATAATTTCTTCCAAAAGACACATTTTACTTTCTCTTTCCTCCACGTCCAGAGACCTCAGAATTTATCGTCCGGTTGCCTTGTGTCGTAGGATTTACATTATTCTACTATATGATATAATCTAATTCGTCTCAAATCATCTCCTTCACACACCCACCGACTTTCCTTGAAAACGGTATATATCAACCGCATCATTCATCTCTCCAGATTCAGTCCTCCAACAACACCGTCCGTATCATTCCAATCAAACTTAATCTTCAATCAACATGGCGGAATTCATCACCAATCTCATAGAAATGGGAGCTGCCAATTTCTACCGAAATACAACAGGTGCTTTCACACAGATGAAAGACATGGAACTTCAAAAATGGATTCGAATCGTCGCAGTAGTTGGAGCATATCTTCTCATTAGGCCATATTTCATCAATCTTGGAGCGAAGAAACAAGAGAAAGAATACGCCAAAGCAAGAGCTGAGCATGCGGAACAGAAGGAGAAGGAGAAGCATGTTGGCGCAAACTCTTTTAGAGATTCGGCCAAGGTCTCCCAGGATACCGACAGCGAGGAAGATGCCAAAGCCACTTCAAGTGATGTCAAGTGGGGCGGCAAGGCACGAAAGAAGCAAAGACAGGCAATCAGAAAGATTTTGGATCAGGAGGAGATGTTGAGAAAACAACAACAAGAGGACGATGAGGATAAGGATATCCAGGAATTCTTGCACGATTAGGGGTAGAGGTGTGAATAGCTTGCTTGGGCAATACACAGGGATGTATACTATGCAGAGGGGGATTATATATTGTCAATCTTAATATCGACCTTGAACACACTTCTTCGTCTTTTCGCGGGAACTTCCCTTTATGTTTACTTTGAGAGGATGATGCACCTGCTCCCGAGCATCTACTCATGCTACCGTGAGATTATGATTCACCCCCTGAATATAGGCCCGGAATATAGGCAGCTAGTAACAGAGGAATTAGAAAGGATGGGTTACGAGGAAATCGAGATGAACAATTGGAAATCTCCAGGGACCTGCGGCAACTAGTTTGTCAATTGAAAGTCTGGAGCACGAGAGGGCAAACTTGGGACTGCATTCTCACTGGACAGATGTTCGAACTGGAGGGTTGACAAAGGTGTTCTATGGTCCCAATGATTGAGGCAAAATATGCAAAGTAATATTCAAATGTACGCCTTTCCACGATGCTGTTGTCTTCGTGGCCTACATTGCCCCCATTGCTTACTTGCTATATCCACCACTCTTTGATACGACGTCACCAAACCGCGCCATCTTACTATTAGCATCCTATATTATACACGACTTTCCAGCTCCTTCTTCTGCACGAGTGCGAGTATGTAGATGTAGGATCGTTATGCAGTGAATATCATTTGAATGGCCGAATGAGGGGTTCTGAAGAATTTTAGCCGCATGGAAAAAATGTCTGTGTGCAACAGGTTACAGATGTCTCAGAAATGGAAGGAATCCAGTCATCACTCGTAATTCGTTTCGTCATATCCCATATCCTACTTCGAACTTTCAGTCAATCCACCCAAAATAATCTTCTTCTACTGCTACCACTACTACTGCCAACATTGCAGAAAAGATTTCTCTACACGAATTGATAGCTGATGGTGGTGAACTGTTGCGAGACACATTAATAACAAATAATCTTGAATGTCCACATCTCACAGATCGAAGGCATGATCTTCATTTGATTGATTATCTTTCATCTCGCCTTATCATCCGCACTCAAATCGCATGGATACAAGCTTCATAGCTTATACGTCCCTCTCTTGATTCAACAACACCATAAATCCAACTAGCTTAGAATTTACACATACCGGCATGGAAAGGCCTGACAGACGACAAGAGAGGGATGTCAATGAATTGTTGGCAAATGGATTCTTCCGAACTTCTAGAGCAAGAAGTCCTTCGCCGTAGGTTTCCTCCCCACCAAGTTCCCCAGAGGCTTTGATGGTCCGCTAAACCGTTGTTTAGCTATAGCTATAGAAGACGAACTCCCAGCCCTCCTCCACAAAACAATTATACATCTCACTTCCTGAGCACCTCCGATCGTGATGCTGGACGTGCGAGAAGCAGAAGTCGTGTTCGACATAGAGGACCACCTCCACCAAGGCCAACAGTAGAAGATGAGGCCATTTCACTATCGCGAGAATCTGCGCCGTCTTCTGTTTCCTCATACGATCCTCCCTGTCGTGGCGTTATCGATCAATACCCTATCATACTCGAGTCTGATGTCAGTGAGAGTGAGGCTGAGAGATTGCACGCTGCGCCAAGACCAAAAGAATCGAAGGACTGGGATGAGAATTCCGAACGACGTTTTGTTCTTGTACCAGGAACTGATACAAGCTCAAATAATGAACCCGCCAACGAATATAGAAATGAAGATACGCAACCAAGAGGCAGACCAGAACGCCAATCTGCACCAAATTGGACCGAGCATGAGAGGAACCAAATCAATATTGAGCCGGTGTTAAAGCCCCCTCCAGTGGAAAGGAGAAGGAGTAGGCAAGAATTGCCAAGTATACAGACAAAAGTCCCTCGAGATATTCCGTCTAAATACCGAAGGAGTGCGTCTGCATATGGTTCTAGGGATAATGACGAAATTCCCAAAGCTCAGGATGTTCCTCATACTTCGACTGGCGAATACTTTCTCTCTCCGAATGTAATGCATACTTCTAGGGCCCAAAAGGAGTCTTTCGAGTCCGTTGCGCAGCCCGTTCCTCGACACCATTCGTTGCAAGAGAATTCGAGAAAACGAGGCAATTCTATAAACGAGAAAAAGAATAGTGAAAGCAACTTTCCTGATAGTATATCACGATCGGGAACACCACTTGCGGCAAAGAGGAACAGTGGAAATTTTGAAGTTCCTTCAAGATCAAGGCGAAATTCAAACGACAGAACAATACAACCACAGACCACGCCCGAGGATGTAAAACGATTCGAGAGACTCAGGTCTGGCAAGTCGGAGCGAGGGTCTGGAGCAGAACCTAAAAGATCGGCTACTTCCAACTTGCAGTATTATACCAGCAGTGAAGACGAACTTGCAGACAGTGGTTCTGAACGAGATTCTCAGCGAGGTTCTGGACGCAGACGGCATGAACACCACAGAACTAAAGATTTACGGCCAGAAGATGACTACGAGCGTCGGGTAAACTCCCCAAGGTCCAATAGGTCATCAAATCACTCAAAACTTTCTTCTCCAGTTCCTTCTCCAAATCTTTCTTCAAATCAATTCCCTAGAACAGAGCCGTTTGAAAGAGCAGAGACGTTTCCACAAGGTCGCAGGCCTAGTTCAAGACCCATGTCGCCTTTATATGGCTCACAAGAGATGCCTCATTTAGAGAGGCTTAATCCTTTGAGCCCAGGTCTAGTCCCAAGACCATCTTCTCGTCAGTCAAGTGTCCCAGGCCCAATATCAATGCCACAGATGCAACAGATTCCGACCCCGTTTCCTCTACCAATTCCTGTTCCAACTAGAATTGATATACACTCCCCTGGTGAGACTCGACGTACACCAACTGTGCCTCAGTTTGAGGAAAATCGGCCACCTAGTGCACGACCAGCTCCCAACGATAAGCCCTATTGGCAACCTCCCCCCTTTCAACCCCCTCAGTCCCTTTCAAATAAGCTTCAGAGACCTGTCGGTAGTTATCGTCGCTATTCGGAAGATGTAGGACGGGGTGGTGTTGCGCCACTTCCATCGTGCCCGAGAATGAATCCTACTACTGGCTACCAGGATTGGTTGACGCTCCCTCAGTGTCCCAACTTCGACATTTGCCCAAGCTGCTTCAACTCGATCATAGCACCAACAGGGTTCAGAGACCACTTTATACCCGCCGCTCGCAGACCAGACATTGCAATTATATGCGACTTTGGCAGTTCGCCCTGGTATCGAATAGCATGGCTTTTAACGCTTAAGGAGCGAAGAAACGATCTCGGTCTCTTTTATGGTCTAGCGAATGTGGGGGCAGTTGAGGCACCCTGTCCTGGAAAACGCGAAGTCTTCAACAGACCCTGGAACTCAATCATCGACCCCAAGACAGGTTTACCCATCAAAAACTTTGATGTTTGTCACTCGTGTGTTAGATCGATCGAAATACTCCTTCCTCCTATCCGTGGTGCATTTATCCGCACCATTGAAACAGATTATTCTAGCTCCATCCCTCGCATATGCGACCTTCGTTTCGATAGTAGACGCTTCGTTCAATATTTCGATGCTCTAGAAACTACTGCAGATGATGCTGCTTACCACAACTCTTCCCCCGACACCCGCACTCTCGCTAAACTCGCCCGCAAATTTTCCATTCTTGAAGAATGTCAACAAGCTACTGATCTCCCTGATCGCCGCTGGTACATGATCACTCAACTGCCCGAATTTACCGTCTGTGAAGAATGTTTTGACGATGTCATCCTCCCAGAATTAGAAGGAAAGGCAATCCCACTCATGTTTAATAAATCTCCACAACGGATACAAAAGGCTAGTTGCCATTATATTCTCCAAGAATGAGAACGATTTCCAAAAAGCTTGTAATTCGGATGATTATATGCTTTGGCTACCAAGGCGAGAGAGAAGAAATGCAGAGTTAGCCTGGAAGGTTAATGTAACGGCTACCAAGAGACAGAGCAGGGAGAGCATGGTTGCGAATCCAGGATTAGGGAGAGAGATTCAGAGATTGAATGATGAGTGGAGGAAATGGGAATGAAGTGACGTGAAATAATTCAAATTTGAGTCGGCGATGAGTTGGTGAACGGCACTCGGTGCAAGTCAAAATCATGAGAGAATGGATCTAATCAAATTTCTCTGCGATGTTTGTGTTGAAAATTGCGCCCGGCTGGCTAGACACGAGCGAGATGAATACGGAATTACGAGAAAATCGCGAGGCGATGACGACACGAACTTAGGTGTTATGACAAATGCGTAGACGAATGATGAGCAATGAACAGACGAATAAATGCATTCATGATTAGATTGAATGGGGTTGGGTTGGATACCAATTATGTATGAAGATTTAGTTTACAACGCGAAATGATACCAAGTCTTTTACTTTGCACAATTGAACTGGCCAGTGAGAAGAAAAAGATACGGATATCATTATTTACCCATCATATTTAATGCCGAATCTTCAGATATCTGATCACTACCACATAATATCAGACTTTTTGATCGCCTCAATCAAAAATAGGCATCGAGATACCGTTTCAAGCAACGAGATAAAATTAATCTAATCAATGATCTTTGTTTACAACTCTGCATCCTCATTGAATCAAACCCTTCGGCGAGACTGAATGCCTCTGATAAACCCAGTCCATGTCATAAACCTATTTCCCCTAACAGACCCAATTCCTCTTCCGTCCCCACATAATCGTGTACTACACTTCACTTCCCAAACCAACCTCGAACTCATAATCAATAACCTAATTAAATTAGCATCATATCCATCGAGTTATGAAGACCTACATACCATCACTCAAGTCCAATTCGTCCAAGAGCAAGTCAACAACCTCTGCTCTGATCTTCTTAGTTGGACTGGTTGAACCACTCGCCGTTCCAGAAACAACTCTCTTTTTTCTCTCCATCTCACATTTCAACTTCATGGCCATCTCTCTCTCATAAATCTCTCTCTGGATCTTTGCTGAGATTTTTCTAGAAAGTATGGGTTTGAACGTGCCCATATCTGCAGATTTCTTGCTACGCAATGGGAATTTGATTTCAAAGGACTTGGTTTCAGGAGCAGAAGGTTGCTCAGATAAGTTGTTGGTAAGATCGATGACTTGCTTGTTGGAACGAATAGGGGTATTAACACGGGCACTCTGCTGCTCATGACGGAGGTGGCGGCCCTGGTGCTTCTTCCTCGCGATGACTTAATTCGCAAGAAATAGCCCAGTCAGTGAAGTTGTGGATCATTGACCCACGACTTTCCAGCCATATGTTTGGGATCGTTCAAATCAAACAGTCGCTTAATGTGCTCCCATTCTGCGATCATCTTGACTCCTAGGCCCGTGGAAGGAGCACCATTGCTATTTCGTTCGAGGACTTGTTGATGATTATTTGTTGAGGAATTTGCAAATGGTGTTTCTTTCCTCATCAGTGACTTCGGGTGAATCGCAAAGTTTGAAGAGGATTTTTTCGATGCTCCATGCGGAGTCGCCGGAGAGGACCCAGGGGATGGACTCTCGAAAGATGCCATTCTTGAAAGCACGCTTGTGAATGCTGTGAAGAACGTACCAGCGGTAAAATCTGACGAAGGGAGGCTCCTGTTGTTGATTTATCTCTTCAAAAGCTGACTTCTGTAACGGATTAGATACAGTCGGGTCTCTCAGTGTGGAAATAAGCTTTGGGATTGAAGATGGTGATAAATGATGCAAAGAGATGAGACGATACTTCTTAGTGCTCACGCTTGTATCCATATCGAAGATATCTCAATGCAACTTCGATAGATGAGACTACTCAACCTCCATACTATCCTCAATATGTGAAGTACTGACATGGCAGGTCAAGAAATGAAGCTTTGCTGCTGTATATGAAATCGATGAGTAGATAAAACTCCTCAATCTCTGAACTCCATCGAGCATTGCCAGTGTTGGTGATAGGAAGATGAAAAAAGACCCTGTGTCAAGAGCAAAAGGAAGAAAGACTTACAAGTCTCATTGTCTCTGGGTCAGTCGATTGTGGAGCCATATTTCTTGCGAATCGTGGATCTGTTAGTTCGGCTATGTTAGAAATGATGTGAGCATGCATGCCGAGAGATGATGGCATGAATCATATATATATAGTGAGAAACTTACAACACATATCTTGATGTGCTACCCAGTGCATTTAGGACTATTTAAGACGAGATATAATGGACTCAATTTGATAGTAAAGCAAGAAAAGGAATGCGAAGTGATGCAAAACGAAGTGTAGCAATTTCGAAAGCAAGTTGTATTGTTCTGTAAGTAGCAAGATTGTATTGTAGTTCTAAGGAGAAGAAACAAAATGAAATGGTCTTGGTCCCATAGTGATGTTGAATGTTCCTTCCTTCTCGGACTATTTCGTCAGGTGCGAAGGGTGTATGAATAGGAAGAAGCGACCACGTGCCTAGAGCGGCTTCTCGACCAGTTACTGCAAATATTTCACAGTTTCCAGAATGCAAGCATCAGTCAAGAATAATTGAGCGACCACAGTAACAGATGCAGGAAATTTTATCACCACATCTGTGAATGGTTTCCAATACAAGGCACAACATGGAATTCATCGACCACCCACACATGCAAAGAGAGAATATCGGGATACACACAACAAAACGCCTTTGAAGCTCTTTCTCATTCATCAAAACAGGAACAACACTCATAAATAATAAATAGTACGAATACACTAATAAATCACCAAACCAGAGTCCTGTCCGTTCTCGCATCTCTCCAACCTTAAAACTTCATTTGGAATTTCAACTATCTCCATCAAACTATAATACTTTTGGTAACCTTCAAGCGAAGCTGTATCATGCATAACGTTTATCGAGAGTTCGGGTTCAATCAAAATGGGCAAATGTATACAAGGATATATGTAACCTTAGTTGTTGTTGGTAACAGACCCCGATCATACGAAGCTTCTAAGTAACGGATAAAACTTCTGTTGAAGCTTGTAACGTAGGTAGGGTTTGATTGTTGTCAATCAAAGGACAGGTGTGAAGTGAACAATGCGATCTGCGTAGATTTCTTTGTGCATGATACACTATTCCTGGCCGTCATTCCTACTTGCTTTTTACAGCATCAATTGCAATCTTAACACGACCTACAATGATTCATCATCCGCAAAATGCCACCAACTCTTTATCTTTTTCGACACGCCGAGGCCGAGCACAATATCAAGGTTCGTTTTGCCCCTCTCTGCATAGATATTTCATATACTGATCCCGTAACAGCGCCGATTCCACACTCCAGATCCAACTTTAACTCCTAGAGGTCATACAGAATTTCGGAATCTCCGCAAGAAATTTCCACATCATAAAAAAATTGACCTCATTCTCTCATCGCCTCATCGCCGTGCCATTCAAACCACCCTTTTTGCAGTTAGCAATACACTCGCTCGACTTGAGGTTCCTTATCTTCTGGTACCTAATGCTCAGGAAGTTAGCGCAAAGCCTTGTGATACAGGGTTTTCAATAGATGTGTTGAGGGCTGTAGAGTTCCCAGAAATGTTCAAGGAAGAGGGATTAAGCTTTGGCACGGAGAAGATTGGTTCTGATTTAATGGAGGATGAATGGAATTCGAAGGTTGGTATAATAGATTTGCTTCTATTTGAAAGTCAATTGGAAAGATATCAGAAGGATTCTACGCATGCAAAACGTTTTGCTATGACTGATACTGTTTTCTTCCAGAAAGGCTTCTATGCCCCTCACCCTGAAGCCGTCCGAGCACGAGCTGCTGCCCTCCGAGTATGGCTCTATGGGCTCGAAGCACAACACGTTGTTTTAGTAACACACGGAGGTTTCCTTCATTGCTTAAACGAGGATGGGACAGTCAGCGATCCGAAAAAAGGTATTTCTCAAATGTATCTTACTTCCTCCTTGGAAAATTGTCTTATAACCAATAGGTTGTGGTTACACCAATTGTGAAGTTCGATTATTCACATTTACGAAAGACTCGGCGGCAAAAAGGGCTCATGTCTTTGAATTTGAACAGGAGTAGCAGGGTATGAAGACTGACAACACTATTCTTGCAGAATCGGATGAGGTCGGATGATTCCTGGAGTACCTATTTCTTTTTCCTTTTGCTGGCTATTGCTAGCTAGACCGTCTATCGGATTCTCAAGTCAACTAATAGTGGGCATCGTAATTTATTGGGTGTTTTTTTGATCGCTAGTATTGAGTCGTGGAAGCCTGTCTCTGACCCCAGTGACGAGATGAATATAGCTGATCTTGGCAGGACCCCTGAAGAACACACTGAGAATGGTGCCGATTGAGTCACATAGCCCAAGAAATAACGAATGATGCTGATTATCACGTGGATGTTGTATCCTGGTTTCATTACTAAGGAATCCTGCGGACTCTAACGGTGGGGAGACCGGGACGAAAGACCTAAAGACACTGCCCGCGGCGTTTCG
Source organism: Botrytis pseudocinerea (assembly GCA_019395245.1). Classification (NCBI taxonomy): domain Eukaryota; kingdom Fungi; phylum Ascomycota; class Leotiomycetes; order Helotiales; family Sclerotiniaceae; genus Botrytis; species Botrytis pseudocinerea. The sequence continues at coordinate 427,276 of JAHXJK010000136.1, forward strand.
CTGAGCTACGAAGATGTCGTCAAGAAGTTTTTTGTTCCCGGAAATGAGCTATATGTTACAAACGCTATACTTGGAATCGTTTTGGTCATTGCAGTGTCTCTTTTGCTGGTGATTGCTTGGATCTCTCTCTCTCTCTATCTGATCCCGGTAAGCCATAGCCGTGGTTGAGATCATTGTTCAAACCTTGATTCTGTTTATAAATATCATCCACGCTACAGTTGATACCGGCGGGTGTGCCTTGGCTGGTGCTTTGAGTGTTGATTTACCCTTTCTAGAGCTATTCTGACCGTTATGGAATTACGAGCCGTTGAAGCTCCAATCTCCATAAAATAAGGTAATACAAAGACTTTTTACATTACTTGACTGGCTATAGTAGATAATTTGATGACTTTGCTCTAAAAATATAGCCATTAGAAGCTAATAATGTGTTATAGGAATGAGGTACTAGGCAGTGTTTATACCTCTAATTCGCCGCTTGGAAGGCACCAGTTTGGATAATCTATCAAAAGAACAATTCTTTCCTGAGCTGAATGGCGGGTTGGCGAGAAGATGGGATAGGATAGGATTATGTCATTTTTGGAAAATCTAACGTGGATGTTGATTCTTTTGTTTAAAGGAATTCTGATGCCTCTCTAATTCTTGGCTGGAGTGGAGTATGAATTTTTTTGAGCAGCTGGTAAAAGTTTGGAAGTCATTCTTGCTGGTAAGGTGGACACATCGTTCCTTCCCTTTCAACATCACTGTAGACACGTGATGGTAACAGCATAGGCAGAAGCTGCCGATCAGAAGCGAGACTTCTAAGTGATCCTTCCGATTTAAGCTAAGGTTTGGATTCTCCTCACTTCAAGGTTTTCCGAGAAGGGTTTCGTGTAGTCGCATCAAATCACATCTGCAATCATCATAATTTCATCTCCTCGTCTCATTTGTCTTAATTCTCTGCACGAAAATATACTGCTTCCATCTTATACTGACCTTTCAATTTCAATTCTCATGCTTCGGGTTTCAATCTGTGTGATTAATGTAAGTCTTTCATCCATCAAATTGATTTCTTTGTCTGCCAATGTACTCCAGTACAGAAATGAGAGCATATACCAAATCATCAATCACCATACACTCAAATATTTAACCCCTTCCAGATCTGCCACCGCTGCAATGAACGCTCAACAGGAACTAGAGAGAGCTGGAATTCTCGGTGCTACCATGGCACCTGGAAATTCTGTGACTGTGATTCATCAGCAACAGGTATCGGTATGTTTTCTTTTGAGATTCTTATCTGCCTATCATTTTGGCGGCGAAAATAACTAATCTATTGTTTTTTGTTGTGTAGCCCGCACTTTTTAATCGCATCAAAAACTCGAAATGGCCAACGTCGGCGCGAAGACAAGACGCGTGGAGCAAGAAAACAAACTTTCATCTCAAACAAGCAGAATACAAAGTCTGGAAAGCCGCTTGTGGAATCGGGAACAACAACTTGACAGTCAAGCCATAGAGATTAAAACTCTTCAGACGGAGATTGCAGACCTCAGGACATCCCGAGAGGCTCATATGGTCACGATCGAGCGTCATGAATTTCTAATCAAGCATCACGGCGACATTCTTAAGGATAAAGTCCACAAGCACTTGAAATCTTTCAAAGAGAGCTTAAAGTCGGAGATGATCAAAAGCAATGACCAAGAACGCAAGTTGGACGACAAGTTAGCTTTACATCAATCCATGTTGATGGAAAACCAGAAGCGTGAACTGCGCGAGGAGCTTGCATTACACGAGGCAAATCTAATTCAGAAAGCTAAGCAGATGATTTTGATCGAATTGTTGGATATAGAGACTCGACCTGGTGGTGATATTGGGCGCAAGCCTGATCTTCAAATCGTATGTTCTTCCAATATTCATGAATGTTATGGCCCAAGTTGAAGTCACAAAGTCCATATTCAAGACGACTCTGATCAAAAACTAATTTTTGGATGTCTTGGTAGAAAATGGAACCTTGAGTGGATTAGATTTCGACAAATGAGGACCTGTATTCATACGCAATGATTTTGATGCAGCAAAGATCAAGAATGCCGTGTGCCACATTACTGGACCAGGGTTAGAAACCAGGTACGCCACATTGACCTCTTTGCCGCACGAAAAGAGTGCAAAGCGCTAAATGCTCTCAAACAGTAGTTGTCTTAACGTCTTGTCTCTTTTTAGGAGAAAGAGCTCACATTAATGGATCAATATCTACTCTTAGCTTTGGAGACTAGATGGAAACATGTGGTGGTAGGTAGTTGTGATATTCCAGAAGAAGACTTGGAAAAAATTGAAAGACTAGGAGCTCAAGATGTATATTAAAGACCTCAAAGTTTGCTTTTTTCTCTGATGTTCTTGTGAATATCATTGTCAGATTCACACTGCAACGTTAACCGTTCCAAGCAATAATATTT
>JAHXJK010000026.1:0-72287 GCA_019395245.1 Botrytis pseudocinerea
TTCTAAGAATATACTTCAAGTTGAAGCCTATTATTCAATTTTTTATTAGAGTTCAAAAAGAATTCATCATTCAAAAGTTTCTATTGTATGTCTAGAATGAGCGTAAACATGTTATGATACAGGCTGGAACATTCTATTTCATAACAACGACTCGTCTAACTTTTAGTAATGAAACTTCCCCTTTGTCATGAATAAGTGACTACATCTTAGAATTTTTTAAGAAAAATTATGATTGGTGAATTGCCACTCGTTAAACAAAGAATTGACATCTATCAAAGTTTTGTTGCATATCTAATATTGGGCGCGAGTTTATGAACTTACTTATTTATTTTTGGATTTCAACTTCAAGTGATTCCTCCTTAGCTTCAATTATGATTGGCCAATTTGGTAAAAATTGAGACTTCTCAAAGGTTATGTTGCACATCTAGAATTGGGCGCGAGATTCTCAACTCATTAGTGGCGAATTTATAGGGGTGAACCCCGTTGGCGAGCATAAATTTCTTTGTTGTCACATGCAGTCAGCTTGACAATGAATAAGTTGAGTACATCTTAGGGTATATTTTAGCTGAGAAAAGTTCCTTAGCGAGGTCACCTGTACAATCATTTCTACTAATGCTTCATTTTCATATAGAGATAATGTGATATAAGGTAACATTTTCTCCGCAATGTTTGACTTTGAGTGTGGAACTATATACATGAGAAGATAGGTTTCACATTCCCTCCATTTCACCTTGAAGATTAATCTATTTGAATCTATTTATGATTCCATGTGACTTATAATAGATTAAACGTTATATTTCGGGCTTCTCGCTTATCATTTAAAGTTTTGATATGTCGGGCATTCACTTCTTGGTCACTTCTTAATCACTTTACAATACTTATATCTATGATGTCTCAATATACTTGTCCATACAAATGATCATACTTATCAATTATATATGCACATACAAATGAATCAAGTAACAAACCCGAAAAGAATGTCATTCTAAATCATTTGATTCGGGAAGTGGAATCGGGACGGAGAATAAATATTTACTCATACTAACTTAGTTACACAAATTAAGATAACTCATTAGTTGTACTAAAATAGAAGATCTAGCCATTTACTTCCTTACAATAATTTCTACCAGTGATTTACTTTCACGTGTCTAGATTTCCCCATTTTCTCCATTTCAAATAAAGTATGAGGGGTAGTGGTGGGGTAAACCATACATCTTCAATCCTAAAGCGGGACTTCTGCATTACAACCCAAATGATTGAACACTCCCCCTTTCGGTTCTACATACATTAAAGTGGATTTTCTACCCACAATTAACTTCAACGGAACTACATACTCTAGGTAGATGCAAATCAAACGATATCTCACAACACGTGGAGTATTTCTAACCAAGTCATTATTTCAGTAGTAAAAGAGGCAGTTGCGGCAAAATAAGATATGCAACAAATAATCAAATATCATCATGTAGTGAAACATTATGAAATCCGTGAAATCCGTGAAATCCGTGAAATCCGCGGAATAACTGGAATTCGTGGAGTAAGTGGAACCTTAATGCAAGTATCCCCGCACTATAAGTAACACCATGAGTAGTACAGGAACGATAATTTGTTTATCAAGTTGACGCCATGTAGATAGTGGGTATACCGCGGAGCAGTCCGCAAATCGAGATATGCAACAAAAACATTTTGAAATATGACAGAAATGTACAGTAGGTCAAAGTTAGATAGAAAAACTTACTACGCTACTTATGAAGTAGTACTTGAAGTGATCAAAATGTAATACAAATGATGTGGTGATCCCCTGGATGTGAAACTCGATGTGCAACAAACGTGGTTATAATGATGATGATTATAATTATGATGGTTATAAAGATGGATTGTAAAAGTTATGCGTGTTTGTGTGAGAGGAGAATAATGTATGATGATGTGGTGTAAAGAAAGGAGGGGTAAATTTGAGATAAGGGTTAAAAAATGAGTCGTGATTGTACGTGTAAGTACATTGGAGAGGAGTGTCGAAGTCTGTTATTTGCTACTCCTCCCATAGGTCGAATACTTCGATTATGCACCTCGTACCTAATTCATTCATACACGCATATATCCTTCAAATACGACCCTCTCCAACTCGGGTTCATAGTCATATCTCTAATTCTTACTAGTAGTTTCAAGGAGATGCCCGAAATATGAGATATGCAACAAATAATCTAATGCGTCATGCATATCATCAAAGATTAAACCATGGAATGATCCGCAGATTACGATGTGCAACAAAACCAAACTCTTGGGAAGTACCCGCATGCATTTATGGTGGCATGATTGATGAAGTTGTGTAACATTGTTAGGAAGGCTCGTGATGTGAATTAGTTATCGAGAATTATCTTGAATGTCACTGGTGTTAGCCTTGTCGGGTCAGAAGTCATACAAAAGTTAATATGTAAGGCTATGTGTAATAGTTGAATCTGAATGAATCCTTGGATTATTTTTTGCTTAGAAAGTTTCTTGTGATTGATGTCTTCCAAATTGATGGGACATTTTTCGGCAATTTGATACTTCCTTGACTCGTCACTCCCGAGCATCATTAGTCGAGAATTTGTCTGAAAACATACACGGAATTGGTAGAAAGATTCTTCAATATTCAATAGCAAAGCAATTAAAACCTGTCTATACTCAACATAGTGGTGTCAAATATCTTCTGGAAAGTTTTGCGCTGTTTAAAGAGGTTGAATATTCCGGATCATTCATCTACCCCTATTTAGGCGCGTGAAATCATCAATCACTTCTAATTAAAGCTTCATAACTCCATAATGAGTTCACGATATACTTTCAGGAATAAAGTCATAGATTTTCTGAACTTGAGTCTAGATTCCAGTCACCAGAATCATTTTTGAAATCACAAGCCAAAACTATATATTCAAGGAGAGTAGATGTCAAGATTAGACGAGAGCCACTTGCCAATTCTGATAGCGACTTCACCCACGTGCTACGGGATTGATTTAATGAGAATGAAAAAATATCATATCATAGATGAAGTAGTTGCGTATAAGTTGGCTAGCAACTAGTGTTGATAATATTATGGATTCTTTTGTCGTCGAATTTTCCTTCATTATCGAAAAATAGAAAGTCAATGATCTGGCTGCATTTACGGCCAATTACATCATAATAGGGGAAAAAATCTCTATCACTATGCTTGCAAGTCTCAAACATAGTTTTCAGATCTTGAAAGGTCTTCATCAAAAGAAGTTTGGTTCAAATACCCATTCGGATATGCCCATCATTTTTATATACACCATGCTGTTGATATTCAGAGCTTCACGTGACATGATGATTCAATCGACCTCTCTCTCATGCTTTAAAATCTCCTCACCATTCAAGTGGTCTCATTTATCTGTGTCTCAACTCATGTCACTTTACTCAATTCGTGTTCATCATTGGTACCAAATCATTACACCCATCAAAAGTTTTCATTCCTCTCAAATCAGGTGATTCATATAAACCATATGATGATGGTTGAAATTTCCTTGTCAAGATAGAAGTAAGCAGGATTCCAAGAATGATATTATGGACCTATCAACTTTGAAGTGAATTCAGTAAGACCAAGACCTTTCCGGATAATCCCATTCACGGGTTGTATTTTTCCCCTTAAATGGCGCATAAGTGACACATACAATAATACCAACCAACATGTTACCAACATATTACCCACATGTGCTTCAAAGGCACAGTAGTTTGATTATGATTTGTTTGGTTATGATGTAAGTACTATTCATGGTAGTTTCTTGGTTTGCTTTATTTTCTAATCAATTCTTTCTAGTTCTCATTTTCTTACTTCCCCTCTCCATCATCAGGATATCATCTTAAATTCTACATCCAACCTACTATCTCTTAAATAGCTTCCCTCTCGAAAAACTTTCACCATGAAAGCAGTAATTGTCAAAACAGCTGGTAAAGCTATTGTATCCAACATTCCCGAACCAGCTCTAAAGTCCGATTTTGTAAAGGTCAAAACTGTTGCAGTAGCCATCAATCCAAGTATGTACACACTTTGAATAACTCTTGAATATCAAGTTAAGCTTGGAACCAGCGGATTTTCATCATGCATCAGGTGTTGCACCAAATGGTCATATACTTGGATGTGATTATTCTGGTATAGTTGAAGAAGTAGGACCTGAATGTAAAAATTCAGATTTGAAAAAAGGAGATCGTATTTGTGGACCTTGTCATGGTGGGAATACTGTTAGTAACTTTCTCTTATTTTTACCCCTTTTACCTTCACCCCTCTCCTCTTCAACCCTCTCTTCACACCTCTCAACATCCCTCATATCTATCCCTCCCTCGACACACTTCATAAAAATACTAATTCTCAATAGAATGACAAGGAAAGTGGTAGCTTTGCCGAAACCATTTTTGCACCAGATGGTATCTTAGTTAAGATTCCAGACAACATGTCATTCGAAGATGCAGCAACAATTGGTGTAGCAATCTTAAGTACAGGTCAAGCTCTCTATATGAATTTGAATCTTCCACTTCCTACTGAACCCACCAAAAATCCATTTCCAATATTGATTTATGGAGGAAGTACAACTTGTGGAGCTATGGCAATTCAATTTGCCAAATTGTATGTTCCTCATTTGAATTGTGTCCCCCCTTCGAATTTTCTTCCTCCCTCGAATTTCCCTTGATTTTTGTTCGAAAAGACAGTCACACCCTAAAATACAAGACTAAACTAACGAAATTAGATCTGGTCTCACAGTCATAACAACTTGTAGTCCCTCCAATTTCGATCATGTCAAATCACTCGGTGCAGATGCCGTTTTTGACTACCACTCTCCCACTTGTGGAGCTGACATTCGAGAGTATACCAACTCATCTCTTCGCTACATTTACGATTGCATATGCTCTGAATCTACATTCGCCATCTGTGCCGAGGCTTTCCCCGAGAAAGGAACTTTTACCGGGCAATTGAAGTTGATTGGTGTGCTTCCCGTGGATACATTTTCAAGAAAGAATGAGGAAAATGTTGATGCCAAAGCTTTCTTAGCATACACGGCTTTTGGGAAAGCTTTCTCCAAGTTTGGTTTGGACATTCCGTTTTATCCAGAGCACTATGAATTTGCAGTTCGATTCTGGAAGATGAGTGCAAAGTTACTCGAGGAGGGGAAGATAAAGAATCAACCTGCTATTGTGAGACCAGGAGGATTAAAAGGAGTCATTGATGGGTAAGTGATTTTCTTCATTTTGTCGAAAGATGAATCTATGCTAACTTGAGTTTAGTATGTTGGAGGTATCGGAAAGGAAAGTTAGTGCAGGAAAATTGGTTTACAGAATTGATGAAACCCCAACGGACGAAGAACTGGAGAAGATGGATAATGAGGAGGGACAGGAGATTAAAGGACCGGATCTTTACAAATCTCAATGGATGAAATAACTGATGATCAGAGTGTGCAGGATATGTCATATGTCACGTCACCTGATCTTATTCTTTCATTATTGAGAAAGATAATAGGCTTCGTGGCTTCCATCTCTTTTTGATTCACATTAAGCAAGTTATCTTGTCAATTAACATATCAATTCAAATCTCGATTCAAATCCTACATACATTGATCGATCAACTTCAGATACCTTCGTGTCTAATTCATTCATAGTTAAAGAAAAAAAAAGATAGGATTTTTCATCACACGGCAATATCACAAGATCAATCATTACAACATCATCACTTATCCGCCTAACCAGAACCTATACCATAACAGGATCAACAACTAAACCTTCAACCTCACCATTCCTATACCTCCTTCCTGCTACCCCAAGAATACCCTCTCCACCAACCGCTAATATACCCAGTTTATCCCCCGCCATGATATCCCCAATCACTGCTGGTTCATGCGCCAACCCCCCAACGAACTTTCCCTCATTCCCAGTGTTACCATGTAGTATTACTGGTAATTTTGGCATCCTCTCAGCCGCATCTCTAGTCAAAAATATCACCGAAAGGGAATTCAATGTGGTGGTCCATGTACGACTAAATGCACTACGTATACCCAGGTACAATAACGATAATGTAAGGTAGGCGATTAAGATACTGACAATGATGATGGCGGGTAAGGGTAGGTGTGGACGTTTGACCATTTTCCCCATTTCGGTGAATAAAGGATGGGCATGAATCATTGTATTTTCCGCTGCGACTTCCCATGCAGTCTTGGTGGCGAGAAATGTAGAAATTCGGAGACTGTTTTCAAGGTAATTTGGATTGGCTGCAAATCGACTGAGATAAGATGCGTAAGATCTAACGATGTTAGTAATTCTTTGATACTTGAGTAGAGATTCGATGGTTAATTACTCATTCTGATTTATCGATCTCGTAAATTTGCTGAGTGGCCATTGTATATTGAGTCGTTGATCAACCCCGCCATATTCATCTGTCATACTGCTCCAATCTGGAAATAATGCTAGAGCGGAACTCAAGAGAGGACCATGATAGTCAAGTAACATTCGATTGATGGCACTGTCTAGACCAACTCGTGGATTACTTTCATTGAATATCGTTCGAGGGGTTTCTTCACTAAATCCATGTCAACTTCAACATCTCATCATCTGTGATGTAACCAATACCTTTCTATTGCTCCAAAGATAGGAAAGTCGGCAGGTAATAGAGGACCAGCACTCTTGTTACCGTATGTCGGAAGGTTGAAATACCCAAATGTGGTCTCTGCAATACACCTATATGCATTTAGTCAAAACAATAATATCAAATGCATTTGAGTTAAGAATTACTTTTGTGTGTAATTTTTCAAAGATCCAATTCCAGTGGGTTCATAACCAGTATCTTTCATGGACCAACCAATGTCAAGATACAACAATTCTTCGATAGTTTGGAGAGTCCTGTTCACCGACCATGGAAAAGCAAATTTATTTCCTGGCACACAGACATTCAAACTCAATCCACTGATAGCATACCCAGCATATTCAATATTCATGGAATTATTTACAGTGTTTAAATTGATGGAAGTAGTCCATGGCGAAATACCTGGACAGACTGTTGGAAACTGGCGTCGTGGAATGATGAAACATGTGATGGATGTGTTCATTCGAAGACCAGTAGAATTATACATCCCATTGTTATAAGTATTATGTTGAATCGCATACCATGATGTTGAAGAATTTGATAATCTTTGTTGGAGACCGGTTGAGATATCAGCAGATGGACCTTCACTTGGAGATGGGCTGGAAGAGTTTGATGGATTCCATAAATTCGGCTGAATATCTTTCGGATTGGTGTCAACCAAAGCCGTACCGAGAGCTCCTTGATATCCATGTGAAGTATACAAATTGTAAAGAATTTGTTCGCCGTTGAAGAGTGGATAACTATAACCATACATGGAGTCAAAGTAATTTTTAGATGAATATTGAGGATTGGGTACATAGATATCAAAAACCTGAAGAGAACCTTGTTGGATGGGGTAGATCAATATTGCTAAAAGGGTTATTAAATCTTCTCAATTTATTATCGAAGAGAAAGGACTTGCCAGATATACAAAGACTGAAAGCATATAAGAGATAGCTTGATTTAATAGATCTCATCTCCTTTCTAGTCAAACACTTCCAAAGAGTTGGGATACTAAGCCAACTTTCATCGGCAATAGCAAGTATCTGACTTAACGTGTATCCTGGTTTGGAAATTTGTCGCTGTGTGAGAATAACAGCAGCTCTTGAGAGAATAGCCGATAGAACAATTAGTACAAAGAGTGAACAAATTGTGATTAATACTTGGAAAGCTTTTAACCATCTTTCATTCGATTGGAAGTCGTATCTCCTGGTCGCTGCCGTAATCTCGTATGAATAGTTCGAACCAAAGGGTTTATAACAGGTGTGAAGGAGTCCCTGTTAGTTGCATTCAATTGTGAGATATTCCAACGATACTGCTTGACTTGGAGAACTCACAATCCATTGCAATAGAATCAAGGTCGAAAAAACTAATGACAACCAAAACCCACCAAAATCCCTTGCCAAAGTATGACTTTTGACTTGCGAAACTGCGGGAGAAATTGTGTAGGCAGGGGGATTTTCATGATGAAGTGATGAATGAAAATCATGATCGAATCCATCCAAGGTGCGCTCGGGTATCTGAACAGCAGTGATGTTATGTGAGATCGAAGAGGGTTCTCTAGTTGGTGAAGTCGCATGATCTTGATCTTGATCCCTATCAAAGCTTCTCCTACTATTGCCCATAGAAGAAACAGGAGAAGTAGAATGAGTTTCTCTTTCAGGAAGAGAGCTTATTTCATATTGAAGATTTGCCATAATTGGATTTCTACGACCGACGACGATGATGTTAAGAAATATCCATCTGCTAAAAAATGATGCGCCCTAGTGAATTGTTTTGATTGTGCTGGAAGAGAAAATAGGTACCAAGCTGAACATTCTCCTGGCGGTGCGAATTTCCTTCCATTTCCTCGCACGCCACAGACTGAAAAATTGTTTTTATGACGGAGAATAATCTTTTCGAGATAGCTTACGGCACAGGTGCAGGAAAAGCGATGCAATCAACTCTATCGTAATCTGTACATTTACCCGTAATCCTTGAATCGGCTTACATGACAGTTCCCTCGATGATTATTGATTCGCCAACCTCATGAAGGTTCTTATTGCACGGCCAAGTTCGACTGTATTTCGAAGCCTTACTTTGATGCATGATAACAACTGCTTGCTTGATTGGATAAGTATTTGGAATTACTCTCACAATTCCGCCGGTTCTTCAAGACTGTGAGAAGTATTCTGACCTAAAGCAAAAATGGCCATTAAAATCGAGATTTTCGATTTTCTGGTCGTTTTATCTATCGATACATACCTTTTTCTCCGAAAATGATATTCTAGTCTATCTGCGAACATTACCAAATAACTTGAAAGAACAATATACATATCAATTCCTAGAGGTGGAACAGTATGAAGAATGTACATATACTCATCAACCCAGTCTCGCCAGTGTGAGTTGACAGTACACACTAGACTCGTCACATGACTTTATTCTCATTTAGGGCATTTTGAAACGCGTTAATAATTTCGTGGATCGACAATCTCACTGATGGGGTAGGCATTTACGCATTCACCAAAATTATGGCTTATTATGTCATCTTCCATAGGGATAGGTTTCTGAAGATTTCATGCATGAAGTGCAAAGGCTGTAAACCAAACATATGAATTTTGCTCTAGGGTAAACGAAACCAATAGAGCAGACGAACTCTATAAAATAAGATAAAAAGAATTATGTGATTGCTCCCCATCAAGTAACTAAATCCGAGTTACTGACTCACTCGTCTGCTCATCTTCCGCCGCGCCGAATTCACCTCCATCAAGAAATGGCCACACTAGGAAACGCAGACTCAAATATCAACCACCAGGGAATAATTGAAATTGAATAACCTTGATTCAGTTTCCTGGAATGAAGTAATGGAGTCGAATTAGAGTTTGTAGTTCCGAACTTTAGTGTTGAATCTCTCCACTCATATTCGGCTATTCAGATGACCTCAAGACCTCAACTATAGCATTGGCCAAATTTCCAGTCTTCCATATGTCGTTGTGAGTTCCTTTCAGTTGATTTTTGAGATTTTTCACCACTGCTCCTCCATTAATGCCCTGCACATTCTTCAACATAACATCAATTTGTATCTCATCAACCAATTCATCATTTGGTGAAGTAGCAAAAGCAAGAATCTTTCCACTTTTTTCAAATTTGTCAAAGTTGGAAAATCTCGCTGGTGAAACTTCATCCCAGATTTGTTCATCAGATCCAAATGCTTCCGTGAGAAATTCATTGTATGCAGGATGAGGATTCGTGTCACGAAGTATTCGTAAATCGTAGATTCCGGCTACTCCAAGAACATATCGTGGAAGTTTGAAATTCAAATCCTCATCTGGTATACCACAAGAATGCAAATATTCTTTCCCCTTTGCAATTTCCATCGATAGCGTTGCACCACATGAATGGCCAGCTAGTAGATATTGATCCCCAATGGAGTGTTTAGATTGTAAGTAGGATAGTGCAGAACATATATCTTGTATGTGATCAGGATGCTTAGCATTACGATATTCGTGTTTCGGAACTGAAGAAGAATCTTGAGGAAAAGATGGATGAGAAGATAGACGATAATTGATGGATACAAATGAGGCGATCTTGGATTCGATGGATGAAGATACAAGACAATTGATCGTTGGAATGAAAGAAGAGGATGTCACAAGTGGATCCCGCCACGCTCCTCCGTGGATGTAACTGAAAAGATGTTAGAATGGTGAAAATAAATATATCACGTGATGCAAACATAAAGTGTGACAGATTCGGGAGTTTTTACATTACCCAAATCTTAGATGAGGTTGTGGAAGGTTCTCCAGAGGCACCTGTGAGAGGCCTATCATCTTTGCTATGTCTCGTATTAAAGATACTCAAAGTTTGCAAGTCATGCTCTTGTGCGTATTTGACATCTTCTCTTAGAAAATCGACATGAGCATTAACTGCTGAATCATCCGAAACAGACATTGTGACTTTGACTTTTTGGATCCTAGGACGTGATGTTATGAATTTAGGAATATCGTTCAAAAGCAATGCAACTCATCACCAATAATAAAGCTGTAATGACGAAAAGTGTGATGTACTAGCAAGGACCGCGGAATCGATTTGGTAACACGCTAACGGCTCGGAAGCGGAATGTCTTACATAAGTCATGATAAAGTTCCGGTGTTCCAAGAATTCGCCCATTAATCCCATCTTCAAAAAGTCAAACTATTTACACAACACGGAAGCGGATGCGGAAACCATTCAGCTAAGTTGTATCTACGAATCATTCCTATCTTGACGATAATTAAGTGAGGGGTTTCATCCCAATCCAAGATGTTGCAGCCTTTGCGTTTAACCAATTCGGAACTGCACCAGCTATATCCATCAGGTAAGATATATGGTGATGCAATAGGGAAGTTATAAAGAGAGTCAAGGTAAAACACTCTTATGTTTTCATTTTTGGTCAAATAAAGCCTTCATTTTGTCATTTGGTTTCGAATATATCAATATTCGTGAGTTTGTTTTATCGAGATTCAATCTGATCTTATAATTTTCAATATACCGGTCAACATTTCGGTCAACATTTCAGTCAACCTTTCGATCAACATTTTGGCGTCAATCAACATTAGCTCAATGGCGAATTCCTGGAGAGAATTGGATATTGGCGTGATTGGTGGCGGAATAGGTATGCATATTTCCATCCGGATTGGTTGATAATAGCTAATAAAATAGGTGGTCTCGCTGCTGCAACAAGTTTACGACAAGCCGGACATCGAGTCACAATATATGAACGAGCGGATTTCGCTGGAGAAGTTGGTGCTTCTATATCTTGTGCGGCGAATGGCACAAAATGGCTTGAGGATTGGGGTGTCGATATCTCAATTGGGCGACCTGTGGTTCTAGAAAAACTTATATCGCATGATTGGAAAACTGGAGAGGTTCAAAATGTATATGATTTGGCCGACTATAAGAGTAGATGGGGATACGTTTATAATATGTTTCACAGAGTCAACATGCATGAGATGTTGATGGACTCTGCTACAGGGTCAAATCATTCCGGCATCCCAGCAATCTTAAAATGCAATCACAAATGCGCCGAGATTGATCATGAACAAGGTGTGGTTACATTTGAGAATGGTCTAACAGTCAAACACGATTTGATTATTGGCGCAGATGGCATTGGGTCACAAGTACGCAAAACTTTAGGAATCGTGCCGGATCGAGAATTATCTACATCTACATGTTTACATTGCATCATCGAAACAAAAGATGCAAGGAGATTGGGACTTCGAGATCTATCGCCGAATAGTGCTATCGAATTTTGGGGTGGACAAGGAATTCACAAGATTGTATTTTCACCATGTCGAGATGGAGAAGTTCATTCATTTTATTGTTTCTTTCCAACAAACGAAAGTCCTCATGCCGGCGAAGGATGGAATATAAATCTTTCCGTTGAGGATATCCTCAGACCATTTCCTGACCTCGATCCGGAACTTCTTGCGTTATTCAAGAACTCAACTGACGTGAAACCATGGAGATTATATGTTCATCAACCATATCCATATTGGCAAAAGGGTACCACTTGCATTCTCGGTGATGCAGCACATCCTATGCTTCCAGATCAAAGTCAAGGGGCATGCCAGGCTTTAGAAGATGCGGCTGCATTGGGTATAATTTATGGAAGGAAATATGGATTTGCCAATTCAAAAGCAACCATTAGCGAGGGGTTAAAGTTGTATGAACAAATTCGTAAGCCTAGAGCTTCTCGAATACAAGCGGCGAGTGCTCGTGCTAGGGTAAATATTAATGAACGGATCGGATTTTCATCGAATACCAACAACCCTAATTACAAAGTATTGGACGAGAAGAAGAAATTGACAATTGAGGAGATGAATGAATATGATATGGGTTTGGATATTGAGAGACAGGCTTCGGGTACACAACCAGAAGTCGAGATGAGGGCTAGCTTATAAACTTAAGTACTTACTGTTTTGGGTTTCGGGGGTAGCACATCAAGGAGTATATCAAGGAGTTATCAAGGACTCATCAAGGACCACATTAGGGAGTTATCAAGGACAAGGACTCATCGAGGACTCATCAAGGACTCATCAAGAATTACATCAAGGACCCTTAATTTCTGAATATCTTAGATGGTATAATTTTCAATATATTAAAATTCTATAAGCTTCACGATCTATATAACAGATTTGAACATCTTATAACTACCACGTAAGTTTTGTATTGAATACCACATTCTCACCTACTCGGGTAGGTAAGGAGGATGATCCGAACAGCATCCGTTCTCCGCCGGGAACCCCTGCTCCTTCATCTGACCTTAATCTGGCTAGTAACATAATTATGACTACTACTAGTGCATTAATTGCATTGACTTCTTTATCAATAAACTAACTTTTATCCCACTCACGCATTTCAATTGATAAATAAACATCATGATAGATGAACGACCTCAACCTCTTTGCACATTTCATCGAAAGTGCTTCAATGTCAGAACGTCCAGCAAAACGTATTCGCCAAGCATGTGAGCCATGTCGGTACGTAATAGTTCTTTTCATTTGGATAAAGGGATGGCGAGTATGAGGAGTGGGGAATTGACGAACTTGAATATATAAAATTGTTTTGACTGATGAATAACTGGGAAAAGGCGCAAGAAAACGAGATGTCCAGGTGAAAAACCAATATGCTCTCATTGTGCGAGATTAAGACAAAATTGTTATTATGCCGATGATGGTTCAAATCATGTCAATGAGAGAACCTCAATTGAGAGAACTCCATTACCCACACCGACTAGGATACAAGAGAAAAGCCACGTGAGATCAAGTGATATAAACTTGGTAAGTCAGAAGTGTAGGACTTTCATTATGAATATCAGCACTTACAAGATTTACTAGGAAGATAGATTGAAATCAGTTGAGGCTCAACTTGCAGAGGTCCTTTCAAATCAAGTAGCTATGAGTAGGAGTGCGTCAAGACACATGTCAAATTCCCCTGTTTTATCACAATTGGGACAGACAATGAGGACACCAAATGTTTTCAGGCTATCGAGTAGGTGAGAAATTTCAATGCAGTGATTTATACGATCATTAAATTGACCAAATTAAAGCAAGCTCCCACCATATGAGGCAGTCACAAGCATTGCAAAAACTTACCTATTATACTGCGATTGTCAACCACTTCCTGTGTTCTGTCGGAATAGATTTGTTGAAACAATCAACGAACGTGATCCAGAAGTAATTTTCTCAATTCTAGCTTTGGCAATGCGATTCTCAGATGATGATATTTTCCGGGATAGTCAATCTGAACTCATTACGGGATACGTAGAGGCAGCTCAATCAATTATCTCGGCCAGAATATTTGGAGGTCGAGTAGAACTCTCAACACTACAATCTTTATGCCTTCTTAGTTTAGTAGACTTTACTAGTATGTATGATACGTCCAAGAATGCAACCTCACTAACACTTTCTTAGATGGAAATACACGACAAGCAAGTGTACATAGTAGTCTAGCCATGAGTTTAGCCCATAATGCTGGTCTCACGACGGAAACTCATGCACCCTTATCTGATTCGTTACGTGAAGAACGCCGACGATGTTTTTGGAGTTTATTCCTCCTCAAAAAATTACACGGCGCAGAGTTTAGTGTTATAGATTTCGCAGGTGAAGATAACTTTCCGTGGTATCCGGAAACCACTGGTAAACCGTTAAACCATGGCCAGTTTACGCATGGAGAAACTCCCGACCTTTCATCTCCGGAGTTTGCTATATCTGATACCCAAGATAAAGGGGTCGTTGCTTATGCCATTCAACTTAGTGAAGTGTGGTTTAAGATTACCCGGTACGCGAGAAGACGTGGAAATCCAAGCACTTTACCCCCTTGGTCTCCTCAATCAGACTACGCATTAATAATGGCTCAGCAGATGGACTTTGAGACCCGTACCTCACAAATCCATCGCTTCAAATCAGCCAAATTCTCTCAAAGAACTTCCGAAGAATTACATGCCAATCGAGATTATTGGGGCCCTTGGCTGTTTATTCAATTTTTATATCACACAAACCTTTGCCTGTTAAATAATCCACTCTTGTTGTCACTTCGATTGAAACATCTCAAATCTGCGATTCCAGAGATATTCTTACAACATATTTCAGATTTGATCTCATCACATGCTAGTTGGGTCATTAGATATATTGACATGTTGGAAGTTAAATCTTTCAAGGTCTCGGATCCATTTCTTGCTCATTGTGTAGCGATAATTGCAACAATATATCTACAAGAATGTTTTGCCGAAGATCCAATTGTGCGACAAGAAAAACGAGATAACTTTGATAAATGTCTGAAATTCATACGAGATTTTAAAGAATGGCCTCACGTTGCTCGAATGGTAAGTTAATCATCCTCGAGACTTTCATTTTGCTACTAAAATTGACTTAGGCGGAAAAACTTCAACATCTTTGTGATACCGTTTCATCAACATATCCAAATCCTGATGCACCACCACAAACCCCTAACCGCAATCTTCTCATTGACCTAGGTCAATTTTGGGAAATTCTAGAATACTCCTCCTCGAGTGAAATCCCCGCATTGGCTCGTCGTCTTTTCGGACCATCCTTATACTCGGCATCAATTCCTGCTACTCATGAAATGAGTCATGCTTCATCCCTTCCAGAACCTACTCGAGTTGATAGACAAGATTTTGAAGGATCTGGTCCTAATTCTGTCAATACAAGTGTGGTGAATTTAGGAAATGGAGTGGCAGATCAAGAACAAGAATTTGCTCAACCGCCATTTCATTATTCAGATGATGAATTGGCAGTTTTGGCGGAAAGTTTTTTTCATCAAAGGAGTGATGGACGGGGTGATGGAATGGGTCATATGGAAGATTGGTGGAGTACTGGGAATTTTGGTTGAGTCTTTTGACTTGTTACGATGGAATAGATTTCCGGGACTGTAAAAGTGTTATGTCACTTGCAAATAATATCACAAAAATCAAAGAAACATTTTAAGGTTCCCACTCATCGAGAAAGATGTGAGTGTTAAAATATTTGTTGGGCTAAGTATCATGATTCCTTCTGATGCTGCTGAAAGATTGAGGGGTACAAGTGACTTCCTATTTCGTGGTAAATACGGAACTCTCATGATGATGAGGGTAGGAACAACAAAGACAATACAGAGATGTGAAATCCGTTAGTGACGAATCAATTGCCAACACATTGTCAAATGACTCGGATCAATCATCATGAAACTCATCCCTTCAGTATTTGGAGATTGTGTCCGTTAGACCTTTCCAATGGTTGATATTTTGGGGGTAGCAAACATCAAGTAAACCTCACAGGTACAGTTTTCGTTCTCAGCACTTGCTGTCGTTCAATGAGTAGAATAATGAATTCATTCGTTTGAATATCTCTACACTCTACACTCTACACTTTACTCGTCAAGGGATCAAACAAGCTTCAGCTCACAAGAATTAGAAATTACATTCAAAATGAATTCTCAAGATCAATCCCCTAATAAAGCTCTTAGTAAGTTCACACCTTTCCCAAACCTTTCCCCAGATTTACGAGTAATGGTTTGGAAGGCTACCTGGACTCCTCGTTTATTCAGCAGACGATGCTTGAGCGTTAATAGCAACAAATCTCTAAATTCTATTGAGCTTCCTTCTTTATTTGCTGTCAATGCGGAGACCAGATATGAAGCATTTAAATGGTACAAAAACATAGCGATTTCAGCCAAGCGTCTTCATGATCTGAGACTTCGCAGGAATTTTTAGATTCCGAAGGTGGAGAAACTCAGAATCCTCTTCAATTCTGAAATTGATGTGATATTTACCCTTTGTCCAATGAAGACGACTGCTATTCTAGTTCGCCTGTAAGAAGTCCGCTACTCATAGACCCCGACTTTGTCAAAAAGGTTCAAGTATCTCCCGATGTTTTCATGAGTTCTTCTTGGATTTGGAATCAGACATTACGGAACTGGCAAGATGGTTACTACGGATTTGAGGACATCCAGATTGGGTGGTACGCAATACATTGGATCATGTTCACAGACTTGCGATTTAACAATTTGAATGAGTTCATTGTTCAGGATGTTGATTGCGCTCTTCCACATCAGCTTGACTCTCCAGAGACAAGAGCTGTGTGTAAGCAACTTCTCAGCATCATGTTCAAGGCCGAAACGACTCGCGAGTCGAAATCCCACATCCAAGTCTCGATTCCAAAAATCATGATCCGTCCGGGTGCAAAGGCAGGCCTTTGTGATCATTGCACTATCCGGTTCACCCCATGGACCAAATGGCCATTGGAACAGCCCTACCCACCCTTTTAATAAGTCGACGAGCAATAAGTTGAGAATAGAGAGCGAAGGAGTTGAGAAGAGACAAGTGTCGCTGGCGAAAATATCCACTAGGTGTTGCAATTTTTTCCTTTTCTCCCGATTTCCTTTTGAAGTATTTCCCATAATTTCATAGTCGATCCAAAAGATACCTAAAATCCCCAAAAATGTAAAATATATAAATTTCCTTCTTATACCGTCAGTATCCTCTAATAACCCTAATATGTTTTCAATATGTATCAAGCTCCAAGTGATATAAAATTCAATTTAGGTGTAATCCACAATTTTCATTCCTCACAAACTTGATGACATGAATAGTATCAATGATGTACCATAACACATCGAAATTGCCACCCAGATAAATCCAATACCCTAACAGCTTTCCCCATTGGCTCTTCAATGTTTAAAGTAATTATCCATCACATCGATACATAGTACACGTAACACGTTACATTCCTTATGTCTGACTAGCTAGCCATCGTCATCATTATGTCCGTATTCAATGACATTCGGATTGTCACCAGTCGACCGAAATTCCGAGGCCCCTCTCTTCTTAACCGAATCATGTGGATCTCATTCTGTCTCGACTCTTACCTTGAAATCGACATTTCATTCTTGACATTATAAATCAAGGTGATTGTAATAAAGTTCTAGACCTTTACCTTGAAATCGACATGTCATTCTTGACGTTATAAATCAAGGCGATTGTGATAAAGTTCTAGACTTTCTCTTCAAGTTTTAAATCTACAACACTTTTCTTGTATATATATCCCATCTCTCGTGCAATTGCTATATTTCCATTCCTATTTCTACCCCACACTACACCACTACATCCATCACATCAAACCTATACCCCAACAAAATGACAGACAATACACCCACATTTCACCACCTCAATGCAAGTTTTTAATCATTCCAATTATTCAATGATACCCATTCACATACTAATAATCATAGAACTCACAATCTCAACGGATCTTCTGGCTTCTAGAAGAACTTTCCATTCCCTACAATCTCCAAAGCCATACCCGCAACCCCGCCACCGATCCCAAGGCTCCTTTTTTCGCCCCTCCATCTCTTAAAGCCATTAGTAATTACGGAAAAGCTCCTTTGCTCGTCACCGGTCCCAAAGACGGGAATCGCTCTATCCCCGAATGCCTCGCCATAGCCACTTACCTCATCCGTACTTTCGATTCCGCTGATACCTTTGGTCTCCGTGATGGCGATTGGATTCGTGATGAAATGCTAATTTCTGTTACCCTGACCGAGTTAGGACAAGCAACATATGCGATGCTGATGCTTGATTTCAATCTTATAGCTAATGGAGTTGGACCTATGGGAAAACTACTCGATGGACCTGCTTTAAGGAAAGTATTGGGGGTTTTGGAGAAAGAGTTGAAGGAAGGTCCTGAGGGAGGGTTCTTTATGGGAAAGAATCCTGGAAGAGCGGATATTATGTTGGAGTTTCCTATGGCACTCATTACACAAAGAGGATGGGTGGATATAGAGAAGGAATTTCCGGCTTTGGGTGAATGGTTAAAGAGGTGTTATGAGAGACCTGCTTGGAAGAGAAGCATTGAAAAGGGAAACGGGTATGATTTGACTCCATTTCCTCAAAATGCACATTTGCAAGCGCAGTTGTAAATAAAGTTGGGTGAAATGTAAAGTATGAGGACCTTGCCAGCTTGTCTTTCTTGTTTTGTAAATCACGTGTAGATCATGTGACGACCACTTTCTTTATTTCGCCGTTGCACAGTTTAAATTTTACTCACATGGAAATGTACGATTTTGGAGATCTCTGGCATTAGAAGAGGACTGATGATTGTTTTTAACTTATCTATACCTAATCAATAGATGGTCAATTCTTCTATGTTGTAATTTTGATGGGTTTATATGATTCTCTATTATTTGAAGAGTCCGGGCTATAGTCAGGGCAATAATGTCATTATAAGAATTCCTTGGTTTCAACAATCTTTTTCATATAAACAATACACACTATGTGCTAGTCTTGGGCATAGTGAACCGGACTCATCAAAATATCTTAAAAGCCTTTGTTCCTGATAAACAGTCTCAACATTTCATGCCGCCAATCGCTCATACTCCACACTAGCATAAACAAAAGGTCCAGCACCCTTCATATCATTCTCATCAATGGCAATAGAGGTATAGTACTATACAAAAGTTAGTCAAATCTCAAATACAATTTCATACACAAGACAAACCTCAAATGTAGCATTCGATCCCAAACTTCCTACCAAAACTGTCCCTTCCCAATTAACCGTACCGTTTGTTCCATTGTGGGCCACAAAAGTTTCCGCAAGATATTCATAACCCTTCTTCATTGGTGCAATATATTCACTTCCAAGATATCCCTTTCTGACACCTTTCAAAATTGCATAAACGAACATTGCTGAACCGCTAGATTCAATATAATTTCGTGGTTTTCCTGGATATGGTTTATTCATTACTAACCACCAACCACCTGTTGTATCCTGTGCAGCAGCTACACCTGCAGATGCAGTAATAAACCAATCAAGAAGTTTTGCATGTCCTGGATGTGATTTAGGGAAGTAATCGAGAACATCGACGAGGGCCATTAGATACCATCCTAATGCTCGATCCCATACATTGGGTGATGCTCCGGTTATAGGATCAGCCCATACTTGAGTTTTACTTTCGTCATAACCATGAACGATAAGATTTGTGGTATGATTGCGACAATGTTCTTCAATAAGCGAATATTGCAATAGGATATCATCCCAAGCGGTAACATTAGCGGCATCAAAGTAGGATGTCCATTGAGCATAAAAGACATCAGCCATGAAAATTCCATCCAACCACATTTGATTCGGGTATGTAGGTGCACGATGCCAGAATCCTCCAGATGCAGTTCGTGGGTTGTAGTTGAATTGTTGGCGTAATTTATCGGCGGCAACTTTATATCTTTTTTCGTGAGTTCGAGCCCATGTATCGAGGATGATGGTTCCAATTCGGATGTCATCAAGAGAAGCTGGATAGGATGGATAACTGAGAATTGATCCATTTGGAGATACAGCAGTATCCATTTGTGATTTTACCCAATTGATGTATTTTGCGTTCCCAGTGGCATTGTATGCCATTTCAACACCTCGATAGAAAACTGCTTGAGGGTATTGGGCCGTTTTTGGCACCCCTCTTTGAATGAATGAATCAGAAACCAAGGTAGAATACTTGATAGTAGCATCTTCGACCCTTGTACTGATAACACTTGCTGCGGATGCGGATGCACATGCGAAAAGAAGAGAGTATCGCATCTTGATGTGATTACGAGGGGAGATGAAGAATAGAAGATGGAAAAGAGATAGGAACTTACCAACCTATATAGCATTTGCATATTTGCATATTCACATATCATCCTTGAATACCTTAGCATGCAAATATTGACATCGTGTTTGTTCGCACGTAATCAGGGAGCAGGAGATCGTTGAGGGGTATAGAGACCATGAAATCTTGGCCGTCACATCCTCATTTTGAGTAGTCTTGTTTTCGAGAATTTCTCCGTCGGGTCAGGGATATGCCGAGAAATGAAGTTCGTACTACTCAAAGATACATGCATCTTCATTCGAAGATAAGATCTGCTTTGATTAGACTTGCCAAGTTAATGAGGAGAATTCTCCAGCGGACGTGGGGTGTGGGGACCCCGGATGTATAAACCCAGTGAAATGCGGAGAAATGACTTGATTAAGGACGTGTTAGCCGGAAGGATCAAGTTATCAAACGCAGCACATATCCTCATGCAGCCAGTTTGCATTGGTGTTGTCAAAATCACGAAAAGGAGGAAAATTCATAATCCGCAATGTAACAAAAACATGTCGTTGGACATATCAGATCTACCTAACACGCTAGCACTCATAAATCCAAGAACTTTCGACAAGCTATGTGTCTACCGGAGTAGTGCCGCAGTCAAGGTTTGTTTGTTGTATGTTTGTATGCCAATTTTAAATTCGGCAGACCTAGAATGTAACCTGAAGAAATCAAATGTACAAAATCATACCTAAGCCACAACTTTGAAAGAATCAAATATATAACACCAGAGCTTGGCCGAACATCATTGTCAATAAAGAGTGGTGGACGAACTTCAACAGAACATTCCAGCCAAGAAAAGGGTAACATGAGAGTGACTCGAGTGGATAAGTTGATGGGTGGAACATGAGCGATTTTGTCCTGATGTGATAAATTCTCTTGCTTTATTTCCAATTGTTTTCGATTGAGAGAATCCATCATGAGTAACAGTGGTCCCAAAGGCTTGGAAAAGCATCTAGCAAGTGCTCTTTCATAGAGATGTTTCCGATAGAACAAAAACGCCGATATTTTCCCGTTATGTATACAGTCGGTCAAATCTATCAACCCCATCCCACGGAGAACCCCCAAGAGCCATCAAAAGTTTCATCCTCACCCTTCAATGGTCGTAAACATCCCAAATCCCACGTCTTGTCTTTCATCTTCTGTAAACAATGGAATCGTGGGACTTGATTTGGGGCGTAAAATCTTAGTAGCATCTCCATATCTTCCTCGTTCATCGCATGTAGGTCTTCTAGACTATAAGCGTCGCTAACTTTGATCATCCTGCTTGTTATCAGTATAGTGCCAATATCATTGTTCAAAAATGCTTACCAAGCCATCCTCTTTGGTCCTTCTTCTGGTCCCGGTGCAACTTTCCTGAGCATCTGCCGTAATTTTCCAATCTTCTCTATCCCGTCTCCAATTTTGTCTGGTAGATTCGAAGCAATTTGTCTCCTTACAATATTGGCAAATCGTGGACCTTTCCCGTTTGTGCTAACCATAATTTGTAAAGGCCCATCTCGGTGAACACTTCCAAAGTAGAAGTCACATTCAGGGGGCACATCTGCAATGTTCGCTGCTATTTTCCTTTCTTTACACAACTTCCATATCTGTGAAGATGCTTCCGGGTCATCGACCGCAGTCAATACCATATCAACATTGTCGAGATCGGATGGCTCGAACTTTCTATCCACAAAGTCGACTTGTCCCTCTTGTACTCGATATGCGACTTCTGGGTTTAAACCTTCTCGAGGTGATACGACAGTAACCTTTGCATCTGCATTTAGAACGTTCAAGATTCGGCCTGCTGCAACCTTTCAGATGATTAATACGGAAGAACGATGATGGAAAGGAGGTTTTTTTTTACCTCTCCGCCTCCAACTACTAGTACTCGTTTATTCTTGATTTGCCATGCCAGTATCAATGATCCGCCACCCTCAACTTTTGGAAAATTTTCTTCACCCATCGGTATTGACATTGAGATATTTGATGTTGTGCATAATAACCAATTCTTTATTGGATATATTATACTTCTGTGTTTTATTGTGAATGTGAAAGCTTATCGTTGGTGACATTTCCGATAAGCAAATGAAATTCGGTACAGTACCGATAAGGCACAGCCAGAGAGCTTCGCTTACTCAAGACATACGAAACCACCGTCACAGAATGAACAAGGCGGAGGGAAAGCCGTAAAGACAGAGAACATTTAAATAAATCAATGTCTTGAATCGGTGAGGATCTGAGGTAAACTCCCTCAAAATTTTGATATCTTTACAATCATGTCCAGCAGAAAGCTGGGAGGTGGGAGGATTTTGGGTAGTGGGAAGTCATTGGCACCTCCTACCCCTCCGGCGCAACAACGAAGTTCGAGTTTCATTCCCCCTTCAGAAAGTACTCTTTCTTTAAGTTCGACTCATTCAGTATCCCCTCTAGCGACGTCGCCTTTACCAAACGACAGTCAGGATTTAAGGTCGAGAGTTTCGCTGGATAATGGTCGCTCTTCAAGTGTCACCGCCGTGGCCTCGAAGCTCCTATGTCCAATATGTAGCGAAGAAATGGTAGGCTAGCCCCTTGATATATTATAATGTGAGAGTAATAATAATGTTTGGCAGATGACCTTATTGCAGCTAAACCGGTATGCCTCTCACACCTCAAAAGTTTAAAAAGAAACTCACTCTCAATAGACATCTTGACGATAATCACCAAGAACTTCCAGAGGTAGAACAGGACGAAGTGAAGAATTGGTTCGACAAGCAGGTTATCAAGGCAAAAAAGTTTCAACCATTGGCAGTCATAAATCAGAAACTCAAGGGGCTAGATGTATTCGAATCGAACGATGTGTCAACATCATCGACTCCTATTCCGAATACACTTTCTGGAAATCGCATGTCAACCCCCGAGCCAACAAGACCAGATCCCGACGAAGTAATTACAAGGACACATTGGCAGAAATCAGGATTCAATGATACATGTACGGAACCAATATGTGGGAAAAGACTTGGTGCTGTCAATGGAAGTGTTAATTGTAGGAAATGCGGTCGTCTATTCTGTGAGGATCACACGATGTATCAAATCAAACTCTCGAGGTCGGCACAACATGAACCTGTAAGGGGATTATGGTGTAGGGTTTGCGAGACTTGTTTTAAGTCAAGAGAAGGATACAATGATCACAATGGTTATTTGCGAGATCATACAAACGACTTTATGGCAATGCGAAGGAAGCATGTGGATAAAGCTTATTTGGAGATCTCGAGGTTAGAGAAACGACTTACTAAATTGACCCAACTACTTGCGAATCCACCCGAAGATATGGCCAGTAACGGGGCATTATTATCTTTAGCAGGACAAAAGAATCCTCGCAAAATACTTGAACAATCAGTGGTAACTTGGGAAGAAGATGCAAAGGTTCCAAAATGTCCTTTTTGTCAACAAGAATTTGGTTCATGGTCATTTCGACGGCATCACTGTCGATTATGTGGGCGAGTTGTCTGCTCAGATTCTAGAACTGGATGTTCCTCCGAAATTGGATTGAATGTCACAGCACGTAAGTTTTTAACTTCTTCGACATTTCCAATATCTTCAGTGTCATTCATTGACACATTCCAGTGACTGACATTCAGTCAGAAAAACATTCGGAGAATATCAGTATCGATATACGGATGTGCCGCGATTGCAAAACCACAGTCTTCTCCAAGAAAGATTTCGCTGCTGAACTTATGGAGAAAACACCCTTACAGCGGGCTTATGAAAACCTTCTACAGTTCCAAAAGGGCATTCGTCTATTATTACCCAATTTCCAACGCTTACTAGTTGCCCTTCAAGACCCAGAAAAACCACCGTCACATGTTCAACTCGCCGAAGCAGCCAAAGTTCGAAAGAGGTTAATAGATAGTTTCGGAAAATATGATCAAGCCGGCAGGCGCATACGCGACTTACCAACCACATCACCCACTCAACAAAAGATTCAAAAATCAATCTATCAACAATCCTCAACTTTTCTTCATCTTCATATGCTTCCTCTTAAATCTCTTCCCAAAGTTCTCAAACATGCTACTCCCTCTTCGAGTCATTCATCTTTAAGACCTCAAAATGGTCGTTCCGCCCTCTCAAATGTCAAATTCAACGATACAGCCACAGAAACATCATCACAACTTTCAGATATTTCCCAAATATCTCAGATGGAGCAAGAAGAAAAGGAATTACGAGAAAAGCTAATAGTTCTAGAAGAACAGAAATTTTTTGTCGAAGGAATGGTAAAAGATGCGGGGAAGAGAAGAAAGTTTGATGAGGTGGAAGCATTAAAGGCAAATTTGCAAGATGTGCAAAGAGAGATTGATACAGTTATGGGGTGTATTGGTCAATTGGACTTTGAAGGGGTTTACAGGAGAGAGATGGATGCTGGTGGGAGTGGGAACGGGAATGGTGTTTTGGGGTTGGGGTGAATGATATGACGGGGTTGAGCTGGATATCGAGTATTGTGCACTTTAACTTGGAGCAAGAAGGATTTGTTGCACATATTCTTATAGGACACGCACTTTTCCAGTATACCAAACGATGCATTGCTAGGCGTTGTATATATTATATGGGATTGGTTGGCTTGGGTAGCTCGAGTGAGTACTACGGAATGGAAATACAAGTCATGGATGGTGTTTGGAGCGGGGTTTAGGAATAGTTTGCTAGGTGCTGTTAGGATCGGATTAGGATTAGGATTCATTATCATATGTATATTTATAAATACACAATCGAATTACTGAGCATGAGTATGAGCATGAGTATGAGCATAAGTATGAGTATAAGTATGAGTACGAGTATGAGTATGAGTACTGAAATCTATGTATAATGATCGAATACTTGCTCGCTTGCCTTCCTGCCTGTCTGCTTGTTTGATTGCCTGCTTGCCTGTTTGCTTGCCGGAAAAAAAATGTGAGCTCATTGTGAGTAATAGTTTGTGAATTCAAGTATGACTCAAAATCAATCAAGCATATTAGCAATGGGTTTTGGAGGGGTTTTTCGGCTGATATTACAATCTCAAATGTCAGTGTCATTTATTTACAAATTAGATTTCACACAAAAACAATACTACGGCAAATCGTTGATTTGATTGTACAAGGAGTTATATGGGGAATCTCTTTTCTTCTTTCTTTCATCGGTATCATCAGCCTACACATCAACTAACCTCCCTAACCATTCCATCCCAACCAGTTCTATTACTGTCCTAACCCCTGAATTCATATCATATCACATAAAATCAATTCTATAGCAACAATTCCAAAGGGTTCTCAACAACCTTCTTGAACTCCTTCATCCATTCACCACCAACGGCACCATCAACAACCTTGTGGTCGAAGCTTCCAGTAACGGTAATTTGATCGTCCCATTCAATTCCTCCATCTGCGCCTTGGATAGCTGCCTTTTGAGTGGTTCCTACGGCGAGAATGGCGGCTTGAGGTGGGTTGATGACTGCAGTGAATCTATCGATAGCGCTGTTCATTCCCATGTTGCTAATTGTGAAAGTTCCACCTTGGTATTCATCTGGCTTGAGTTTACCATCACGGGCACGTTTGCCAAGGTCCTTAACTTGTGCTGAAATGGATTCGAGACCGAGTCCTTCGACGTTCTTGACAATTGGGGTCATGAGACCAACTGGTGTGGCAACGGCAACCTGAGTCTTTTTTTAGTAAATTATAATGAAGTTGTAGGAGAAAAATGACTTACGCTGACGTCAACGTTGCTGAATTGGCGGATGAAACCATCTCTCCAGCTCGAGTTAACAGCTGGGACTTTCTTGCATGCAATAGCACATGCCTTGATCAAGAAATCGTTGATTGAAAGCTTGTATTTCCCTTCTCCGGAAGCGTTAAGAGCTGTGCGGAGCTTAATCAGCTTGGTAACGGAAACAGTAGAGGCGACAAAGTAGTGTGGGTTTTGGTTCACAGACTCGGTAAGACGGTTGGCGATGGTCTTACGCATAGATGTGATAGGAGTGTCGACATAACTGGCAGTAGCAGCAGCTGGTGCGCCACTACTTGAAGCTCCAGAAGAAGCCTTCTTGACATCAGCCTCAGTGACTTGTCCGCCAATTCCAGTACCCTTAACACCAGTAATCTTGACACCGGTCTCAATAGCCAATTTAACAGCTGCAGAGCTAGCATTGATTGCTCTATCCATAGCAGGTTGTAATCTTCCACCACTTGAAGCGGATTCCTCTGGAGCTGGGGTCGATTCGGTTGGGGGCGGGGGAGCAGTTCCAGATTGTGTATCAGACTTCTCGGAAGATTGGCTGGCTTCCTCCTTTGGTGGTGCTGGTGCAGATTTCTCTCCTCCAGCATCTGCGAGTGTGAAATCCGCAAAGGCCGATGTATCCTCTCCTTCTCCAACCATAACAGCAATTGGCTATTTTCCCGTCAGCACTCTAACCTTTCTACAGTTGGAAGTAGTACAAACATTTCCAACAGCAACATCCTTCTCTCCAGATTGCTTCAAGATGGCAGCCAAAACACCCTCCTCTTGGAATTCAAAGTCCATTTGCGCCTTATCGGTCTCAATCTCTACCAATACATCACCAGGAACAATTGCATCTCCAGGCTTCTTTTGCCACGATCCAATGTTACCTGAAGTCATGGTTGGCGATAACGCTGGCATAGTGACTACGGTATGGGGAGGGAAAGATTTCGAGGCATAACATCTTGCTAATTGATATGGCAGAGATGGGGATTGAAGGGCACGCTTTCTCAACACTGCGGAAAACATCTTGACGGGAATATCTAGAGGAGAAGAAGAACGAAAGGACTCAGGTTAAAGGAGTGAAAAGAACCCAAATCAGTATCCAGACAAATAAAAGTCTTGGATATGTAGAACCCGATAGAGTAGGATCAGGGCGGGAAGGTGGGTGGTAAATGTTTGGGGTGGAGTGGGAGGAAGTTATTCGCGACAAAAACACAGATTTAAATTGTTCTGTTGAATATCGGAAAACCTCGTAGGTTGAGTTCCGTTGGCAGACCGGAGCTCCTTGGGATTAGTACAGATGTAGTATAGTGGTAGAGTGGGCGTAGATTATTCCACCGTTAAGAGTCCTATTGGCGGTTAAGCGCTAGTGGCGCGGGCTGAGCTTTTGATTGGTTCTCAAGCGCTCAATGGATTTCGAAGGACAGGGAAGCGTGCTTCCAATGAAATGGCCGGACCAGATATGTGTTGATGTGTTATTAATGTGGCAGCTAAGGGTTCATCGGGAAAGAAATCGGTGATTATGACCCGTTCTCTTCCCCCCTCGAAATCTATCCCTCAAATCCAGATACGAGGGAATTGTTAATTTCATAAATTTCAACTAAAGTCTTAGGACATTACATTTTATGGGATCTGTTCTTCTTTCTTTCTAAAGAATCGCACATCACACTCTTCCCTACGGATGGAAGTTGGCGCAATCGATCGACCACCATGAGCTCCATCGTCTTTGTGATTTCGGCTCTGGAAGCTATACATAATTCAAAAGAGGCTCAGAAAAGAAAGGGATTAGGGGACGCTGTCGAAAAAGCTCTGAAGGATATTAAAGAACACGAACCTCAATTGCCTGATCCTGAAATCATTTTCGATCCATTGCAACAAGCTACACGATCCGGAAGTATCCCATTGACTACCACGGCATTAGATTGTATTGGGAAGCTTATTAGCTACTCTTACTTCTCAGTTCCTTCATCACCAAACGCAGATCGAGAGGCAGATCGTGCGCCATTAATCGAACGAGCGATCGATACAATATGCGATTGTTTTCAAGGAGAAACTACGCCGGTCGAAATCCAGCTGCAGATTGTGAAATCGTTGTTGGCAGCAGTCTTGAATGATAAAATTGTCGTTCACGGCGCGGGATTATTAAAGGCAGTGCGACAGGTTTACAATGTCTTCCTCCTTTCGAAAAGTAGTCCGAATCAACAGGTTGCGCAAGGGACACTGACACAAATGGTTGGGACGGTATTTGAGAGAGTAAAGACAAGGATACATATGAAGGGAGCCAGATTGAACCTTTCGAAATTGGATAAAGATGCCGAAAATACTAGCTCATTTACGGTCGATGCACAAGAGTCGTTGAATGGAGTACCAGGAAGCAGTGTGGGAGAGGAAGCAGTGGATGAAACGGCGACGGCAGAAGAACCTTCCAATGGAGATGCGCCAAAACTTACCCTTAAAGACCTGGAGCACCGAAAAAGTTTCGACGATTCACAGATGGGAGAAGGGCCAACTATGGTTACACAAGTCAAGCCTTCGAAAGCTTCACCTCGTTCAGCTTCAGAACAAACCGCTCCGGATAGTGGTACTGATGATAGTATAGAATCCGAGGATATGGAAGATGAGGTTTATATAAGGGATGCATATTTGGTTTTCAGGTCCTTTTGCAATCTCAGCACCAAAATTCTTCCACCGGATCAATTATTCGATGTAAAAGGCCAAGCAATGCGCTCAAAGTTAATTTCTCTTCACCTCATTCACATGTTACTCAATAATAATATGCTCGTCTTCACTTCTCCATTGTGTACGATTACCAACAGCAAGAGCAATGAGCCTACTGGCTTTCTACAAGCCATTAAATTTTACCTTTGTCTTAGCATAACTCGAAATGGCGCCAGCTCTGCTGATAAAGTCTTCGAAATTTGTTGTGAAATTTTTTGGTTAATGCTAAAATTCATGAGAGCTCCTTTCAAGGTTTGTGTTGATGAATAGACAGTCCTGATATTTTAACTAACTATGTTACAGAAAGAAATTGAAGTCTTCTTAAATGAGATTTATCTCGCTCTTCTAGAAAGACGAAACGCGCATGTTACTCAAAAACTTCATTTCATGGGCATCCTTCATCGCTTTTGCGCTGATCCTCGTGCGCTTGTTGAGACATATTTGAATTACGATTGCGATCGAAATGTTGATAACATGTTCCAGACCTTGATTGAAGATCTGTCAAAAGCGGCGAGTGCTGCTGTCATGGTAAGCCCTCTTGCCCAGCAGCAATATGAAGAGAAGAACAGTAAAAGTTCAGGTGGTGATTGGCAATCTCGAGGGACGCTTCCTCCGCCTCTATCTACAGCACATTTGAGTAGCCATACTGAAAATGGAGAGGCCGAAATTCCAAAAGAATACATCGTGAAGCGACAAGCTATGGATTGTCTTGTGGAGACACTTAGATCACTGGTAAATTGGTCACAGCAAGGAATTGCTGATGTTACTAGTAGCCCAGAAAGTGATATCAGAGGCTCCGCTGACGTTAGGGAATCCCTGGAACCTGGAAACGATAGTTCATCAAGAATTACTGGTGAAAATACGCCAATGCCGTCAACACCTGTCATGGATGATGACCCTGAACAATTGGAAAAGGAGAAGCAAAGAAAGACTGCAATGACAAATGCCATCAAGCAATTCAACTTCAAACCAAAGAAAGGCATCAAGCTTTTACTCGCCGATAAATTCATAGCGGAAGATACACCAGAATGTATTGCACAATTCTTACTACGAGAGGATAGATTGGATAAGGCGCAAATTGGAGAGTTTTTGGGTGAAGGAGAAGAACGAAACATTGCGATTATGCACGCGTTTGTGGATGCAATGGACTTTACTAAACGTCGATTCGTGGATGCTCTACGTCAATTCTTACAATCATTTCGTCTTCCTGGTGAAGCTCAGAAGATTGATCGTTTCATGTTGAAATTTGCGAATCGATATGTTATTGGCAATCCAAATGCATTTGCCAATGCAGATACTGCTTACGTTCTGTCTTACTCTGTCATTATGTTGAATACGGATCAACACAGCAGTAAAGTTGCAAAGAGAATGACCAAAGAAGATTTCATCAAGAACAATCGTGGCATTAACGATAATGCAAGTTTACCTGACGAGTACCTTATCGGCATCTACGAAGAAATTCAAAAGGAAGAAATTGTGCTCAATAGTGAACGCGAAGCCGCTGCAGCCACTGGAAATGCTCCTCCACAATCTACTGGTGGTATTGCGGCAGGTCTTGGACAAGCTTTGGCCACAGTTGGACGCGACTTACAGCGTGAAGCCTATTTGCAACAATCAGAAGAGATCTCTCATAGATCGGAACAACTATTCAAGAACCTTTTCCGAAATCAACGAAAGAATGCATCGAAATCTGGGGATAAATTTATTCCTGCTACTTCATTCAAACATGTCGGCCCTATGTTTGAGGTAACGTGGATGTCATTCTTCTCTGGGCTTTCCGGGCAACTGCAAAATTCGCACAATATTGAGATCATCAAATTATGCATTGAAGGAATGAAGTTAGCAATTCGTATTGCATGTCTTTTCGATCTAGAAACTCCACGTGAAGCTTTCGTTTCCGCTCTCAAAAACTCCACCAATCTCAACAACCCTAAGGATATGATGGCAAAGAATGTGGAAGCATTAAAAGTTGTTCTTGAAATAGCACAAACAGAAGGAAATCTTTTGAAAGGATCATGGCGAGATATTCTTATGTGCATCAGTCAATTGGATCGCTTACAATTAATATCCGATGGAGTTGATGAAGGCGCTATTCCCGATGTTTCAAAAGCTCGAATTGTTGCCCCATCACGATCAGATACCAATTCATCGAGAAAATCCACCGCTTCCCAACGACCTAGAACTCGTCCAAGGACGAATACACAGAGTACCACTTATTCAATGGAAATTGCAATGGAAAGTAGATCCGATGAAGTTATCAAGGGAGTGGATAGGATATTCACAAATACGGCCAATCTTTCTGGTGAAGCTATTGTTCACTTCGTCACAGCTTTGTGTGATGTCAGTTGGGATGAAATCAAGATATCAGGTTCCAACGAATCCCCAAGAACATACAGTCTTCAAAAGCTTGTGGAAATCAGTTACTACAATATGCTTCGTGTGAGATTTGAATGGGTCAATATTTGGGCTGTTCTAGGTGAGCACTTTAACCGAGTTGGTTGTCACAATAATACTGCCGTGGTATTTTTTGCTTTGGATTCTTTGCGTCAACTATCCATGCGATTCATGGAGATCGAAGAATTGCCTGGATTCAAATTCCAAAAAGATTTTTTGAAACCATTTGAGCATGTAATGTCAAATTCAAATGTTGTATCTGTAAAGGATATGGCTTTGCGTTGTCTAATACAAATGATTCAAGCCCGTGGAGAGAATATTCGCTCTGGATGGAGAACAATGTTTGGAGTTTTTACCGTCGCAGCTCGAGAACCATATGAAAGTATCGTGAATCTTGCCTTCGAAAATGTTAACCAAGTTTACAAAACTAGATTCGGTGTTGTCATCTCTCAAGGCGCATTTGCAGACTTGATCGTTTGCTTGACTGAATTTTCGAAGAATATGAAATTCCAAAAGAAGGGCTTACAGGCCATGGAAGCATTGAAATCTATTATTCCCAAGATGTTAAAGACACCGGAATGCCCACTATCTCACAAATCGAACGCAAATTCAGATGGCTCGATAAAAACTCCAGACACCGCCACGAATCCTATAAGTCGAACTACCCAGGAAGAAGCATTTTGGTTTCCTGTTTTATTCGCTTTTCACGATGTTCTCATGACAGGAGAAGATTTGGAAGTCCGCTCTAATGCTCTAAATTACTTATTTGACTCGCTGATCAAATATGGAGACAACTTTCCTTCGGATTTCTGGGATATATTATGGAGACAACTACTCTATCCTATCTTTATGGTTCTCAAATCCAAATCCGAGATGTCCAACGTTGTCAACCATGAAGAATTATCTGTGTGGCTATCAACTACAATGATTCAAGCTCTTCGAAATATGATCACCTTATTCACTCACTATTTCGAATCACTTGAATACATGTTGGATAGATTCCTTGATTTACTTGCTTTGTGCATATGTCAAGAGAATGATACAATTGCTCGAATCGGTAGTAATTGTCTACAGCAATTAATTTTGCAGAATGTTACAAAATTCAAACCTCAACACTGGTCAAAAATAGTTGGAGCATTTGTAGAGTTATTTGATAGGACAACTGCATTACAATTATTTACTGCTGCAACATCATCTGCAGCCGGAGGTTCTATGGAGAGCTCCACAGCACCAATCGAAGATATTGATGATGGTCAATCTTTAAAGATTAATGGTACAAATGGTGGTGCAACCTCGGATGCAGAGAGCATTGCTGAACCAGAGGGTCAGACACCTGTAGCTCAAACTCCAGAGTTGGAGGACTATAAGCCACAATCAGGTCTACAACAACAACCTATAGTTGTCACTGCAGCTCGTCGACGGTTTTTCAATAAAATCATCACCAAGTGTGTTTTACAACTTTTAATGATTGAAACAGTCAACGAACTTTTCTCCAATGATACAGTTTATGCACAAATTCCTAGTCCAGAACTTCTTAGGCTAATGGCTCTACTCAAGAAATCTTTCTTGTTCGCCAAAAGATTCAATGAGAACAAAGAATTACGCATGCGTTTATGGCGTGAAGGATTCATGAAACAACCACCTAATTTGTTGAAGCAAGAATCTGGTAGTGCAGCTACATATGTTTCTATTCTCCTTAGAATGTACCATGACGAAGGTGAAGAGCGAAAAAGAAATCGAGCAGAGACAGAACAAGCATTGGTGCCCCTTTGTGCCGACATCATTCGTGGTTTCACTCAACTCGAAGAAGAAAGTCAACAAAGAAATATCATCGCTTGGCGTCCAGTTGTTGTAGATGTGTTGGAAGGTTACATGAATTTTCCACGAGAAGGATTCGAGAAGTATGTTGAAGTATTCTATTCATTATCAGTGGATTTACTTTCTAGGGACATGGGAGTGGAAATTAGATTGGCGTTACAAGGACTTTTGAGAAGGGTTGGGGAAGTCAAATTGGGTCTTCCACCTACAGTAAGACCTAATACGCCTACTAGTCCTACTTCATTATCATTTGGTGGGAGACGAATGAGTCGTAAGGATTAAAAATGAGTTGAATGGATTAAAAATATTAGATTTGCAAGCGTATAGGGATTTCATGATCCTTTTCTTTTTTACCTCTTCTTTCTTTTCTGGGAACTATTTGAGCGTGTCATATAGGGTAGTGACTAGTATGGGAGTTCAAGGGGTTTGATTGAGGTGTTCTTAATCTGTCAGTTAATGATGACATGATGGATTTTACCTATAGTTACCGGCTTGTATGAATACACTTTTTTCTCTGATATTGGAATTAATCAATTTGATTCGTATTTCTTGTGTGTCCACTGTGTCCACTGACTACGTTGTTTTATGCCAATTTGGTAACTCTTTGCATGCATTATGTATTTTCCAAGGGCCAAGTTGGATCTTGACTAGTACACCCGGCTCATCATAAGTCAATTTTGCGACACATTTTCTTACATTCATCCTCATTAATTTAATCCTCTGTGTATATGAATCGTTCTCAGATTTGTTTTCTTCATGGTTTCTCTATTTGGGGTTTTTAATTGTTGGATGTCGAGGTTTCTTTCTTCGGGCTTTCAACTGTTACCTGCTGAATTCTTTGACATTAAATGAATTAGTGTTTAATGGGATCTTAATTCAAATACTTGTCGTTGTCGGAATTTTTTCTCGGGCAATGAAGAATAAGGAGAAGAATAGCCATCTAATTCTCATTCATTACGGAAATTTGACCCATTGAAATCTATCTACATGAACCATAATGACTTCCCTTCCAATCGTCTAAAAAGACTCCTTTATCCCCCTCGCTTAACATTTCCCCCTCTGCAAACAGCTCATCCTCACTTCTCCCCACAAAGAATTTTCTTCTCAATCTTCACTACCCTTCATCACCCTTCAACTCCAATTCCTCTCCCTTTATCTCATATTCAAATTCTCATCTCTGGACAATACCCCCCACTCCCTCTTTATCAATCCACAAAGAACATTCAATCGTATAACTCGCGCGCTCAATCATTCGTACAAACAAGATGTTCGAATTTCGATTCCAGTCGTGCAAAGGAAGCTCAAGCTCAAGCTCAAGGAACAGCGCACGTTTAAGCTCAGTATTCACGTCACCGTGGAAATTAAATTCTCGCATTGTATTATCGTCTATCTGTCATATCCTGTTCATTAACTCGCGCTTCGTTCATAATCCCATTGTCACTTTATTTTCAATCACCTCATATTTTTACGGTTAATATTAACTAAATATGACTGGCTTTGGACAAGGCGCCGGCCGAGGTCAAGGCCGTGGTGTAATTCCACCAGGTCCCGATCCGCGTCCCGCTGGTGATCCTCCCACTCACGGACTCGAACAATCTCTTGTCCGTCCCGAACATAATTTCCGCTCGGCAACTCCCATGTTTGCTCCCGCTGGAGGTTGGCGCGGTGGTGAACCTCCATGGCATCAAGATACTCAAGCTGCATGGAGAACGGGACGGGATCCCTTGACAGGGGGTGCTAGTCATCAGTTTCAACTTATGGAAGGGGAATATACATCTCCTTTTGTTAATGTGCCAGATCAGGAACAAGTTGTAGAAGCGACTGTTAATCCATGGGATCTGATTGGGGGAATGGATGCCATGGCACCCGTGGTACAACAGCCGATTCCTCCGGAGAGAGAAGTGCATTGGCAAGGACCTCAACCCACGGCTATTCCGTTGAGGCAACTTTTCGAGAGTGAAGCAAGAGATTGGAGGAGTGGAAATCCACCAACAATGCAGGAACAAAGAGGACTTCCGGGGATGATACCACAGAATGCAGGCTTTGGAGGTCAGATGGGAGCGCCTAGGGCTCCTGAGGCGCATAATCCCCAGGCAGGATATCAACAAATTCCTCAGCCACAACAGGCAAATCCACAACAGGCAAATTATCAACATGGTGGTATAAATGCCCCTAGAATCCCAAAAGGTCCCACATATCAAGAACTGTATCTCAGGTTACCAGTAGGAAGTACGGTATGGGAACAACAAGGACTCCCGCGACCACCAGGCCCACTTACCTGGAAAGATACACGAGCCTATTCCCCTGGACCAGACGGAGACTTTGATCCCTTCATAGTGGAACAACTGGAAACTGGTACTTACTCCCCATGGTTAACTGATATCGTCGCCAATATCGAAGCGATTGATGAGCGACCCCGACAGCAAGGAGAATCCGTGACTGCATGGCGAGCTCGTGTGGTCGCTTCTCGGAAAGCAATTGAAGTAGAACATTCGGAATTAAGAAGACGTCCGTATACATTTCCTACGACGGCAAAACAAGCGGGTGATACTCCTGCACAATTTAAAGCTCGATTGGCTGCTCGTCGAAAGATTAAGACGCAATGGGAGAAAGATAAGGAGGTTCATAAAAATAAAATGGATCATACACATAAAAATTTCGATCCAGAATATGCAACGAAATACCGAGCTGAGAAAGCTTGTCGTCAATTAGAAAATGCGAAGAGGAGAAAGACGGCTCTATTAATCGCGAGACGTATTGCCGAGAGAGATAATCAACCAAGACCTCCAACGCCGGAATTACCCGAGGATAGTAGTGATGAGGATCTTCCGGCCATGCCTTCTAGAGATAGAAGTGGCTTGGCTGTAGCTCCCGGTCCGAAAACCAAACGCTGTTTACGTTGTAAACATATGAGGCAATTATGTTCCTTAGTGACAGGATCCCCACAGCCTTGCGAACGCTGTAGAGAAAGTGGAGCAGTGTGTCAATCACCTCGCGATAAACCTAAGCCCAAACCCGGAGGTGCAGGCCAAGCTGCAGGAGGGCTTGCAGATCAACCACCAGAGTTTCCCCGAGTCGCTAAACGTTGTTTATTTTGTACACATATGAGAAAACCATGTACGTTAGTTGTAGGATCACCTCGACCTTGTGATCGCTGTAAAAAACGTGGGATAGTATGCGAAATAACTCGCGATTTGGAAGGACCCAATGCGGCCAAACCAGCATGGAAATTAAACCCCCGTAAAGTCGGTCGCAAAAGAATTAGTGATCGAGATGAATTTACAGATACAGAGGGAGAAGATAATGCAGCAGAAGAAGATGATGATGAAGATGAAGAACCAATTAGCCCTCAACAAAGAGCGAGTCTTTTGCGAAAGAAAAGATCTTCATTTAATCAAAAACCTGGACGTCCTCCTCCACGTCGTCGACGTAGAAGTGCCAGTCCCGAAGTGGAAAAAGCTCCTAGTATACAATGTGGACCTTGTAATGATCAATCTCGACCTTGCGATGGAGAACGACCTTGCGGAACATGTAAACTGAATGGACTAGTCGATATGTGTGCTCCGAAAACCTACTTTTCGAAATATAGACAACGGGATTATCAAGGGATAGAAGGTACTCCCCAACGTGCTGATGATGAAATGGATTTAGATCTTTCGGTGCCAGAGAGAGGATATAATGATGTGAATATTGAATGGGATAAATTAGCTTCTACTTTCGAAGAGGCAGACAAAGCGATTGAAGATATGGATTTAGGACCTATGATGAATTACAGTTCACAAGTCGTCATGGATTCATTCGAGGCCGGACATCAAAATACCTTTTTCTCGGAAACGGCAGAAAATGAGCATCCAGCTATGCAACCATTTAAACCCGATCCCAACGGTCCATCATATAATCGTGTCGCGACAGTTGAAGAACCAGATGCATCATATAATAGTCTTGGGCTAGGAGGACTAGAATTTTTATCCGAACCATTTGGGGATGTGGCACATTATACTTCCATGGCTTTTGATGGAGAAGGAATCGACTTCAGTACACCTACAATTTCACCTCAAAATAGTGTTTCGAGTCCTGAAAAAGGAAAGACTGATGTAGATGGTGTTCTGAATTCAGTCGAAGCACGTCGATCGGGCCTCGAAGTAGCGGTTCAAGAAGAAGCAGATCCCGATCCAAGACTTCACATTCAACCTCTCGCTAATTATCGACAAGAATGGAAGCAAGACCTGAAAGGGATTCTGAAAAATAAACACTGCGATGAACTGATCGGAGTCGATATTTGTTTCAAATCTCCTGCAAAACATTGCGATTATCTTCAACATGGTATTGAAGGAGGGGATTGGCATACTTGTGTACCTTGTCACAAAGATCAAAACGTTCGAGTGGCAGATTCACAATCCACACTGATTGAATATACCAAACTATATTATTGTAAAGAATGTGCGACGGAGCAAAGACCGCAAACAAGTGCAGGAAAGTCAGATGCGGCGTTCAAGAAAGAATACTGTACATGTACATCTCAAATGAGAAAGTCATGGTTATGTAATACTCATCGGAATGAAGCCATTCAGGATGTAACGGAGAGAGCTCTAGCGGTGAAGAATTGGATGGCGAGAAAAGGTATGTTGAAGTGTAATGGGTGCGATACGAGACATTTTGGTTATAGGACGGGTATGTGGGCTTGTGCTTCTTGTAAAGATGTTGTATATGCTTAGATATATATGTTTGGTTCAAATGATGTATTAGGAACAATACATAAATAATTTTCATGTTATTTGATGAGGGCCAGCCCCCAGACTCCCTTAGCTCGCTACGCTTAAGGTTCTCATATATAAGAATTTGAAGGGAAGATTAATATTGATGATTTAAACCCTGTATAAAAAGGTTTTCTATTTGATGGGGGCCAGCCCCCAAACCCCCTTAGCTCGCTACGCTCGGGGTTTTCATACATAAGAATCTGAAGAGAAGATTAACATTGACAATTCAATCCCTATATACAAAAAGGGTTTCGATTCCTAGATCAATTCTGGTAGAGATCCTCACAGGTAGGGAGAGCACTACTGCTCTTTCCACCCCACCACCCCTAAAGGTCCAAACCCCCTTTACTCGCTACGCTTAAGGATTCAGATATTATAGTTGAAATATCGTCACAAACACAAACGCAAACACAAACATACAGGTTTCCCTAATCACCACCACCTTGGAAGTCAGAGAAGGACTTGTGATTCCAGACCCTCAAATTTCTAGTGACAAATATCACTTGGTGCATAGTCACTCCTGGATTATTATCCATAAATATTCAGGAAATGAAATTGGTCTCTCCCAACCCACGACTTCTTCCCTCTCCAACACCTCTCACCTCTCCATCCAACTATCCCCCCCAATAACTAACCAACCTCCCATCAAGCCCTCCCTAGAAAGAAATCCAGCTCGAAAACAACAACACAACACCAAAATGAACCAAAAAAACCCGCTCCTTCCTCCTCCCCTCCTTCCTCCTCCCCTCCTTCCTCCTCCCCTCTCCCTCTCCCCATCAACCCCTCTTCAAACTCCCCTCAACCCCCCCCCCCCCCCCCCCCCCATCATACCACACCAGCCAGCCAGCCAGCCCAACACCTTTTCCTTTTGAAACGAAAATTATTCTGCCACCACGGCAGTGGCCCCCGGCGGGCCAGCGGAGCGTCACCACCACCACCTCTCTTCCAATCTACTTCCGTAACTCCTCCCTCTCCTCCCTTCTCCCTCCTCCAGAAACCACCAACAAGAGCCGGAAAGAGATGTCATATCAAATATATCTATCTATACTTCTGTACTCAAATCCCATTCCATGCCATGCCATGCCATACCATTCCATTCCATTCGTTCGATTCCCTCAATGCAGCATTGTAACGTACGTCCCATCACATCACGTCACGTCACGTCATACACCATTAATATCTATCTTTATATTTATGTTTATATTTATATATTCCACTCGCTCGCTCGCTTACTGACTCACTGACTCACTGACTTACTAACTGACTTACTTATTTACTTACACTTCCAACACCTATCTCATTTCAATA
Source organism: Botrytis pseudocinerea (assembly GCA_019395245.1). Classification (NCBI taxonomy): domain Eukaryota; kingdom Fungi; phylum Ascomycota; class Leotiomycetes; order Helotiales; family Sclerotiniaceae; genus Botrytis; species Botrytis pseudocinerea. The sequence goes on from JAHXJK010000026.1 coordinate 38,920, forward strand.
TATATTATACACACACACACACACACACACATCCATATATTACACAACACAAAAACCCTCCCATCACCAAAATATTCGAAACATTCAATCCAAGAATCCAAGAATCCCATCCATAACATTTAAAAAGGAGTATCATTATAAAAAAAAAGAAGAAGAGGCTGAACGTAGAATATCTCCCCTTTCTCATCTCACAAATCCTTCTCTGGCTTCTCTCCCCTTCCTATCCATTCCCTCTCACTATTTTCCATACCCTAACTATCTTCAAGAATACATATTTTTTTTAAACCATGTATCTCACCACTCACTCTCATCCACCCTCCACCATCAATCTATCCAGCTATCTATCCATCCATGTATCCCTCAAACAACGTATTGTGTGAAGGATCACTTCTCTTCACTGCACTCCACTTTCCTTCACTCCACCAATATATGCATATCAACAGCAAGTCAATCCCCCAAAATTACTAACATCTTATTTGTGAAATCCCATCCCAATCCATCCATGCCATCCATCCATCAATATCCATTGTATCCTCAAAGATCCACATCGTACATCTGTCCATCCATCCAGCCCATCCAGCCATCCATCAAACTATCTCCTTTTAGAAAATTGTTTTGGTATCTTTCCTTTGCAAATATAACACAACATCTCTTCAAATTCCATAATATACGCCCAACTACCACCAGTGTCTCTCCCCTCTTCCCCAATCTTCATCACATTCACCATTTACATGAGAATACAACAACATCCACTTTCCTTCTCACCCTCACTAACCTCCATCTTTCCTTGTGGACCGCCATTGTTTGCACCACTAGCACCCCCCGCTGTGTAACCCGCCATTTCTTTGTTATAACGTCTGATTTCGCGAACAATATCGTAGAAAGCGTTATCGACATTAATTCTCGATTTCGCCGACGTCTCAATGAATTTGCATCCGAAATCATCTGCCAATTGTTGACCCTCTGTTGTGATTAAATGATTAGTGCCAATTCTCTATACTTCATGTTGTGACTTGCGATATCGGGTCTCACGATGTAATTCTGAAATGAATGAAAGGAATGAAATGAATGAGAATGAAATGAATGAGCAAACATACCTTGTTTTGAAACTTGTCTCTCGCCCTCCAAATCACATTTGTTGCCGACAACGATAATAGGGAAGTAATCCTTATCCTTCACCCTCAAAATTTGTTGTTGAAATGTCATGATTTCCTCGAAACTTTGTCTGCTGGTAATGCTGTATACCAATAAGAAACCTTCGCCGGTACGCATATATTGTTCTCTCATGGCGGAATATTCCTCTTGTCCAGCGGTATCGAGGACATCCAGTAAAGCGACCTCTTCATCGATAACGCATTGCTTACGATAGGAATCTGAGTTGACGGAGAAAATGAAGTGTTAGTTATGGCACGCGATAATGAGAGGAAAGAAATATCTTTACCTTCAATCGTAGGATCGTATTCATCGACGAAATGACTTTGAATCAATTGAATTGTCAAACAAGATTTTCCGACTCCTCCTCCACCTACTACCACCAGCTTATACTCTCTCAAAAACTGTATGGGCGAAGCGCCAGTTAGTCAATTGATTCCCGATGGTGCAGGGCATGCTGTAGACGGTGATGCGTTACCTTGGAAGCCATCTTTAATGATTAAAATGTAAGAATTGATGTGATTGTCATCAACTTAAATCCCCCTGAACAAAAAGCTTCGAATGCTTATCGAAGTCGAAAGGGGAAAGAGTAAAAAGTTTAGGGTATCGAAATATGGAATGCGCGACAAGGTGACAAGGTGACAAGGTGACGTCCCTGTAAGAAAAAGGTTGAAGTGTTTTGAAAGGAGGTTCAGGTAAGGAAGGGCAAGGTCCTTAAGGGAAAGGTGTGAGGCGAAGGGAAGGGAAGGGAAGGTGTAGTGTAGTGTAGGAAGGTGTCAGGACGCAGGTGGAAGAAGATAGATGTTGATAAGAGATTCGATAGATCGCTATCTCGCAAGAAATTGATGGTTCGATATTTGAAATTGCGTTCAATCGTTTGTAATGAGTGAGAGAAGGATGATTGATTGATTGTGGTGGGTGGATGGATCGATGAACCGTGAGGAGCTGGCAGGAAAAGAGCCGAAGTATTACTAAGGAGTCCCTTTTTGGCGGTTGGCTGGTTTTCTATCTGTCTGTCTGTCCGTCTGTCTGTCCGTCTGTGTCTGGGTGTATTATGTAGAGAGAATCGAAGAGAGAATCAAGAGATCTTCGTCGATTGATCGTGGGATTGGTCGACGGCCCAAAGAGAAAAAGGGTTGAAAGGTTGAAAGGTTGAAAGGTTCAAGGTGGAAGATGTGAAACGACAATTGATATTTCGCAGGAAGCTTGGGGAGAGATTGTCCAAATAATTAAACCGCCGGAACGGAAGATGATTGGAAATTGATTTTTGGTAACAGGGAAAAAGTACAGGCGAACTTGTGTATAAAGTGAATTCAGGTGAATTAAGTAAGTCAAGTAGTCAAGTAGTCACGTAGTCACGTAGTCAAGTAGTCAAGTAAATCAAGTAGTCAAGTAAATCAAGTAGTCAAGTAAATCAAGTAGTCAAGCAAATCAAGTAAATCAAGTCAAGTCAAGTCAACTCCAGCATGTATCTCTTTCTCTCCTTAATTTTTCAACTCTCTCGTCTCTTCCCTCTTCTCTCTACTCTCTCGTCACGCAATCTTCTCCCAGTCAGTGGAGTAACCCTCTGCTTCAGATCAGACCAGGCTGAATTTTAATAGGGAGAAAGTTGGCGGGGGAAAGTATCTTTTCGATAGAGACCGGAAGATAGTTTATGTATGGTAGCGTACAGGAAAAGAATGAGGATGCTGATGCTGATGTTGATGTTGCAAGTTTAGATGAGGGAGATGATCGCTCGGACAAAGAAACTTTGATCCTTTCTTCTTATGCTCGTCATGAACGACCGAGGAGATATTTGTGCACAGAAGAGGATCGTGCTTTTAGGAGGGGATTCCCTTTCACGGTATGATATGATGTGTAGGTATTTGATATGTATTTGATAGGTGTTCGATAACTACATGCTTGATATATATCTGATACATAACATGAACAATCCGTGGTAAAAAGGGTCAAATAATGAAGCAATGCATCGATTCAAGCCTAAGATCAAGTAGTTTAACCCGTGCAATCAACTAGTTTGATAGATTTTACGGTCCGAGGGGCAAAATGTCCAGCAAGCAGGAGAAGTTACAGTTTAGACTAAAACAAAGTATATGAATTATGAAGATGTCGATGTGACTTCTGCTGAGATCCAGTGTAGCGAAGTCTCGAGAGAAGATGGAAAAAAGTGTACCGGTAGGGGTTCATCTCGTAGGGTCGGTGATTACAATCCAAGATACCTAGTAGATAGGGGGGGTATGATACATGAGTGAAGCTAAGAGCTATCTCTCTACAAATTCACAAGGTGCTTCGGTTCGTGCAAAGATGAGGTCAAGTTCAGAGTTGGAGGTCTCAGGTCTCAGGTTACAGGCTTAATGCAAGAAGGTGGGAAATAGATGCAGATGAATCTCCCGAGAAAGTTTCACGCGGGAATCCTTTGCAAGTCAGGGTAAGCTTGAGAGGTCGCAGGAAAGATTGAGAATGGGGCAGCAGTGAACAGACCTCATCAAGTAATAAGAGACTAATTGGATGAAAATCTTCAACCATTCGCTGTGAGAGCTTGTACGCAGGGAAATAAAAGTATGACTGGGGCCGGGGAGTGTATTAAAGGATAACCGAAATCGCGAATGGAGATGCAGAGCACCGGTTCATCTACTTTGAGAGTGGAGATGTTTTTGATGTGATTTGATGATATTGATGATGTTGGATATTGGATATTACTCCGTGGTCCCAATGGAGAAAGAAAATAAATGAATTGGCAAATATTCAATCCCGTCGTGGTATTACGAAGGATATGGCTTTTCAATGATACGTTGTTGTCACCCACATAGATAGATTTATATTGATTGTGATTGCGATGTAAGATTCTAGATATCTTTCTAATATTCCTGAAGATGTAGGAGTCGTTCAGCTCCTTTCTATTCCATATTGTATACAAAGAAATATTCCCGTCACAGCAAGGTAAGTTATAGCTACCAAAAAACATCATCTAATTCCAGCTGTTTCTATTCAATTCAATGGAACTCACTCATCAATATCATCATCAACAACATCAAATTTAACAACATCTCCATCTAAAATCTAACATCTAATCAACACTCTCCCATCCATCCATTTATCCCTCCATCTATCCATCCATCCATCCATCCCCTCCAAAAAATCCCATCCCAAAAAAAACCATCTAATCCAATTTCAATTTCCCTCCTATCAAAGAAAAAAAAAACCACACCATTCCCCATTCATCCCCGGTGTGAAAATTTATCCATCAAAATTCACAACACCCCAACCCCATCTAGACCCGGTCAGGTCAGGTCAGAACAAGTCCGATCAAATCAAGTCAGCCCAACCCCAAGCAAGTAATCGGTTCGGTTCGGTACCTACATCTTTAGGATCCGTGGCTGAAAATCCCACGAGGTGAACGATCCACCATCCATCATCGTAACGTAACTCTGAATAGAGTCACCACACCACACCACGCCTTTACACATCCACATCCACATCTACATCCACATCTACATCCACACAGACGCATCCACACAGACACAAGCTAAAATACGCCCGCCGCAAACATGTGTGTGTAGGATGTACTGACACTCCATCCACAATACAATCCACAATGCACAAGTTTTCACGTTCGGTAACACGATACAATATTCTAGAATCCCATTGTGTTCGATGTCACGATAACATACATATTCTGTACTCTGTACATCATTACCACATCATACTGATCAGTGATCACACTAATACTACCCAACTAGGTAATCATCATCATCATCGTCATCATCACCAGCCAGTCAGCCAGCCAGCCAGCCACTTCAGGGGTTAAGCGCTCTCCTGGATATCTAATTCTCGGAGTTTAGCTATGTGAGTACTCTCTCTGTATTTCACATCTATATTTACATACATACACGCATGCATACTATACTATCTATACACTATAATCCCAATCCCCCCCCCCCAAACAAACAATCAGTCCTCCCTTTCCAATTTTCCTTCTCGAAAGAAAATTCCGGAAAAACAGTCAACCCACGAAAAGGAACCTCACATTAACAATCTCATCTCCAAAACTTTGAATGGTAATCATATCATCCCGTTTCGATTCGTTTCATGGCAATACAATACACGTAGTTAGTGAGTGCGTGGTGTAGATTATTATATATATCATATTCTCATTAGTACTCACTGTATCTACAAACCACCTACCTACCCCCCAAACAAAAAACCCAAGCCCGCCCATCAAACCCGCCAAAATCGATATTCTCTCCATGATACAATTATTCCAAAACTATGTTACTATTCGAACAGATGCTACAAATAGAGATATCATAGAAATAATAAGTTAAAAATATTAAGAGGGGGATTTGATATATTTTTCTAAAAAGGGAATGTTTTTTTTTTTTTTTTCGAGTACACTGGATTGTGAGTATAGTATATAGTCTTCTCCCTCTACTATAAGCGATAGATCATATGTTATTTATTATATATATTTGTTTGCTTACTTACTACCTTCCTACCTCTCTATATAGTATACTACTGATCTATCTATCTATCTATCTATCTATCCATCCATCCATCCATTTATTCGTTCATTCGTTAGAAAATCAATATACATTTACTCACTCACTTATTCACTCACTCACTCACTCACTCCATTGAATACACCCTGTACAAAACCATCCATAACCATACTTAATAAACATCTATAGCATCTAACACACACACACACATATATATATATAGCACAATACAACATAACATAACACAATATAACATAATATATAAACCCCAATCTCTAACCTCATCACTATAACCACCACCATACCCACCACCACCATCATCATCCTCATCAACCTCAACCCCAATCTGAAACATAACCACAACCACAACCACAACCAAACATTCCAGAACATTTTTTCTTCCTCGGCTCATCTCATCTCATCTCGTCTCATCTCTCCCAACACCCAATTCCCATTCAATCCATCCATCAATCCATCCATCAATCAATCCACTCTCCAATTTTCATTTCTTTCACACTACAACACAACCCAACCCTAACCCTCACCCCCCACCCATCCATCAATCTTCTAGAAGGAAGCAATAGATAGATATCATATCACATCACATCAAACACTTCCAATTCAAGCCGATAAATTAATCTCCGATTCCATCCCATCCCATCCCATCACATCAACTAATATAAAATAATATAAAATAATATAATATACAATACTATTCTGATCCATCCATCCACTATCCACCCAGCACACCATACACCGTACTTTGTGAGTAAAAATAACCTTACGAGTAGGTAGGTAGGTATATACTACGTATACTCCTACTACCTGATATTAGTATCTTCTGGAATATTCACATGTATGTTCAACTCTTGTATACTATACTATACTATACATGTATACACACATACATAAATTCCATCCCGCAAACCACACCTCACTCTACTCCCACTTCCCACTCACTTACCCAAAACCAAAACCAAAACCACAACCTCATAACCATCCATCCATCCATCCCTCTACTCCATCGACTCTAAAATGACAATTCGCAACATGATTCATAATAATTTTAATCAAACATCGATACACAGATTAGAAACGGGTCTTGATCTTAAAAAATTCTTTGATAGGATAGGAGCCGAACATTTCCCCCTGAATTTCCGCCCGTCGACGCACGGCTAGAAAATTTAAACTATTTACATTGGATTGTGATTTTGATTTTTGATTTGCCCCAAGCTCAGGCCTCAGGGGGAGGGGGGGGAAATGTTAAAATGTTAAATTTTAACGGTTATCGATCAACGGTCAACGCAATCATTTGATGGTTCTTAATCTGACAGCGCTTGCATCGGTACTTTATCCTTGATATCTTTGACTGACAGAATTCCCGAGAGATGAGAGGTGAAATGAGGGGAAATTTCGAAATTGGTTATGACATATGCAACCAAAGAATTCCTTATTGAGATGTTCTAGAAAATGTTAGGAAGATGTTTGGAAGAAAGGGAGAAACCGTGAGAGAATATCGTACTCCTTATGCTCGCCTTCAACATCATCTTCTCCTTCTATCATGACACGATGTCCATTGACGTTCTTCTCTACTTCAGCTATTAAGCTTTCCAAGTATTCTTGATCCCTATTGACTTGTCAGTGACGAGCGAAGAGATGATTATTGGCACTCGAGTGATATCTACCTTCCAACCAAAGTAACGGTATTGTGTGCTTTTCCCCATCTAGGATAACTTCCAACCTTGATACCCTTGGATTCGACTTTGGCAGCTAATTCCGTAAGATATGGTGCGACAGCACTCTCTGACATGGGAGTCGATATCATCACTCTACAGATACCCTTGCCTTCAGGATCGGTCAACCGAGGAAGTAAAAATGGTTTCAACCCCTCCAACAATCTTTCAAAAAGTCTTGGGATGCCAGGTAAGATGTGTATATTGCCATTGATGCAAGCAACTGGAACCCAAAGATCTTCACATGGGAATATGACTTGCTTTGACAAATCCCGAGATTCATCTAATGGCAATTCCACCATGCGAAGTTTAGCTTTCTTTGCGGGAGAATCTTCATCCCAATTGAAGTTTGGCTGAGATGGATGGGGCTTGGATAATCTCTTCATCTTTTCATAGGTTTCTTGATGAAGCTTCAATTCAAGTCCGAATGCTCTTCCAATGGATTGGTAGGTGATATCGTCGTGGCTAGATTTTGTTAGCTGACGTATATCTCGGGGCTTAGAACGCACGTTGGACCAATTCCTCCAGATGTGACTATAAAATCATAGTTGGTCGACATACGTCTAACCGCTTCAATGATTTCATCCTCATCATCTGCAATAACCTCAATGCGCTTGAGATTCTATTGGATAGTCAGAGTCCCTTCCTTGAGTATACGTTCTTTGGATAGGTATCCTACTATTCCATGTCGGAAACAAAACTTTGCAAAATAAGCCGAATTTGTCTGCCCGGCCCATTAATATCCAAATTTTCTTCCGCATTTGTATTTCGAACCTACATCAACCGTCTGTAGAGAACCACATGTGTATTAGCCATTATGTCCGTGAAATCCCCAATAGAATAGTAAGCTCCCACGCATCACTGACCTTTCCCCCCAGCACTTCATCTCCAATAATCAGACATGCTGCCGTGTGGATGGTTCTCGAGTTACGTTCGTCGGCAGATACTGATGATGTCATGACTTTATTTGAAAACGTATATGCAGCGGCGGAATTGTTAGCGTAATTTGGCAAGGGACGAGAAAGATGTCTGGCTAATTGAGAGAAGCGGGAGAACATGGATGATAGAAATATGAGCAGTGAGAAGAGGAGGAGGAGGAGGAGAAGAGAGGTCTTTGCGAGAATCAATGCAATGGGGTTATGTATTGAAGTGGGGTGATGGTGAGTGAGGCTTCACCAGTAATGATCGAGTGGGATGGAGCTTTGGAGGGAGGGGCGTGTTTTGAACTTTTTGGAGGTTTGCGCCAGGGTTGAATTTATTTGGCGGGGTTATCCGCGCAGATTACGGGATTACGAGTACGACGAGTGCTACTTACTACGGGTGATGCGAGGCTTTGGAGGGGATGCGAATAAAATGAATGGCATGATGGAAAATCAGCCAGCTATTTGGATAGGTTGAAAGATTATTATAAATATTGCAAAAAGGACCCGGAAATCTGGTGGAGTAAATCTTCTTTCACGAAGCTCTTTCATCTCTTCCCCTCTTCCATCATTCCTTATCGAAATGTCGAGACCACCATGACAGTCACTTCAATATTCATTGTCGAGGTGACTGAATCCAGATGTCTAATCTAATCACCGAGACTCATACGGTTTCGTTGAGGGCACTCGATGATAGACTGGTCAAGATTGGGTCCATGTCAATATAGATGCTCTGGCGGCCTCTATTTCCTGTCTTCTGTCTATCTTCTATCCTCTAGCTTCCATCTCCCAAGCTTCTCTTCACCTACTCTGCACGTTATACGTTATACATTGTACATTGTATATCGTTCATCGTACATCCTTCATCCTTCATCCTTCATCGCACATCCTACATCACCACGTACAAGAGGAAAGGTCATGCTCAATCTCCGTCGGATGCTCGGATTCTTCCTGTTTTCCGTGAAAAACATGACAACATCAGCCCTGCCTGGCCAACGGACGAATAACGGAAGAGAATGCGAAAAATCTGTGAAATCTTCAAATTTTCTCTCCTTGACCTCTTGACCGTTTTGACCTTTCTCGGAACGGCTCTTGTTGGAGGAATGTCATTCCATCACTCCAATGACTCGGAGTTTAGAGGCTGAATGGGATTAGTCATAACCAAAAAAACGTGTGTTGTCTTACCAAGAATTGACATCAATTATCGATTACCCATCCCCATCCCATATCAAATCCCTAGCATTAATTTGAAAGTTGGTATGACGAGACGTCCGACGGACCCGCTCAAAAAGCCGAATCCCATGCATTGAGCTGTTACTCATAAACAAAATATAATACTTTTTCTTGCTTGAAATTTTACTGCCGACTATTTCTAACTCGGTATCCTTTTACTCTTCTTCTGCGTTTTGGGGAAGCTTTCTTGAATATCTCATCAATTATGTCTTCAGGACCGGCTCACAGAGTTCAGTCAGCAGTGGTCGAGTATGGATTTCCTCAAGGGCATCTCGGTCATCTTACAACAGAGGAAGAAGCTGCTTTAAATAACTTCAAGGTGGTTTGCGCAGAGAAGGGTTTGTACAAGCCGGGAAATGGAAGTGATGAACCTGCATCACACGAAGATGCTACACTTCTGTACGTTTCCGTTGAAGATTCTTTCTTAAGCGCCTACTGATGATCATCTTAGACGATTTCTCCGAGCCCGCCGGTTTATTGTAGTGGATGCCCTCAAACAGTTTTCGGAGACAGAAGAATGGCGAAAAGAGAACGAATTAGATCAATTGTACGAAACTATCGACTTGGAGCATTACGAAGAGACCCGCAGACTGGTAAAGCCCCCCTTCTCTACATTCATTGGCACCCTGCCTAATTTTCTTGATATAGTACCCGCAATGGATAGGACGACGCGATCGACGTGGTATTCCTGTATACGTATTCGAAGTATCATATTTGACTGGCAAGCGAATGTCTGCATATGAGAAATCCGCCGTGGACACACATACAAAATCCAAACAAGATGGCAAAACCTCTGGAAAGTTATTGCGGTTGTTCGCTTTATACGAGAATCTGACGCGATTTGTTATGCCATTATGTACAGCTCTTACCGATCGAGAGCATCCTCGAACCCCGATCACACAAAGTAATAATATTGTTGATATTTCTGGAGTTGGGTTGAAACAATTTTGGAATTTGAGAGGGCATATGCAAGATGCAAGTACTTTGGCTACAGCTCATTACCCAGAGACTCTTGACCGCATTTTTGTAAGTTGCATATGAGTTACAATTGGAAGTTTACTAACTTACATTGTCAGATTATTGGGGCACCTAGTTTCTTTCCAACAGTTTGGGGTTGGATTAAAAAATGGTTCGACCCAATTACAACATCTAAAATCTTCATTATCAGTCAAAACGATGTCAAGTCAACTTTAGAAGCCTTTATCGAGCCTAGGAATATTCCCAAGAAATATGGCGGTGAATTAGATTTCGAATTTGGAGATATGCCTACTTTGGATCCGGCATTAGAAGCAGTTACCACTTGGAATAACTCTGGCTCATTTCCAGCAGGACCCATGTACTGGGTCAATACCAAAGATCGAGAGTCTATTCAAGCAATCGCAGTTGGAAGTAGTGAAAAGAAGGAGAGAAGAGAAGAAGTTTGCACGGTTAAGAAAACTATCAAAGATGATGATAATATGGGAACAATCGCTACAGATGCAACCACAGAAACTCCATTACCAGTTCAATCAGAAGCTCTCGAAGTACCTGGCGCAGCAGCAACACCCGCAGTCATAAACACTACCAGCGGAACCGCTTCTCCTTTGAATCAAGGAATTCCAATAGATGACCTCGCGATTGAAAATGGTGAACTCGTCTCTGGTTCAAGACCTGAATTAGAAACCTTTCACACGGCTCAAGATGGATTAGCTAAATTATCCATCGCCAGTCCTCCAGCAGACGAAGTCCTCGTAAATGGAACAACAGAATCTCCTCATACCACAACAACCGCAAATCTATTAGATCCAAATCTCAATCATGATGGAGCAGGAGCAGGAGCAGCAGCCGAAGCACCAGTAGCGGGAGAATTGTCAAAAGCAACAACTCAACAGGAAAGTATTCATGATGAGGTACCAGCATTACCTATGTCTCCGACTTCGGTGGCTGGTGGTTCCGAAACTTCGAGTACGCCGGGTGCGAGTGATAAAAAGGATAAGAGGAAGAGTCTTTTGGGAGGTTTGAAGGGAAAATTAACGGGCCATCATTGAGTTTTGTTTTGAGCGGCGAGAGATTGGGATGAGGGGTAAAATAAGTAGCGAGGGAGAAGGGGGGGGAGGTTTCATGACGGGATTTAGAGAGCGTGTTGAAATGATGGGATGGGAAGAAATGGATTGAAATGAGATGAGATGAGATGAGATGAGATACACGCGGAAAGTAGATACCTAATACCTAATACTTACACGTACGTACGTGGTTTGGAGTTGGGAGATATATTGTTGTTATTGTTACTGATGTTGGGTGGTTGGTTTGCATGTGTGGTAAAGAAGTACAATAAGGTACCAGCGTTTTTCATTTAGTATTGGAGAGGGAGAGAGCTGAGCATTATATACACAGCACAGCAAAGAACAGCACAGCACAGAGAGTTGAATACCAATTATATCACGGGTTTACATACACGGATCTTGAGGAGAAAAGGGAGAGAAGAATGAAATTATCATATTCTGCCTATTCATATATTCTGCTATTCATAAATTGTGATTTTATTATTGGATATATCGTGATGCGATGTGTTGTGTCGCAAATTTAGCATTGTCGTGATTGTATTTGTGGTCGCTTGCGTGGTTCGGTTCGTTGTAGTTCTGTACTTCGTAAAATCATAATACCTCCCATTTTCCTTCCTTACCTTTCATTCCTTTACCTTCTATCCCGTCACTTAATTCCACTACCCCCATTGCCTTTCCTTGCAACGCCTTGACTTGATCCCCATCATATCTACCAATCCCCCTTTGCTCTCTTGTCCATAATCACATGAAATCCCCACTTCCATACCCAGAAAAAGGATTGGGTGGTCTTCCACCTCCACCTCTTTGAGGTCCATCACCTGGTCCCAAAGGATCATATCTTGCACCTGGCGGAGCTTGCGGGTTGAATAATCCTCTACCGCCTCCTGGTCTCTGTCCTTGTCCCGCAAATAAAGGATCATCAAATGTAGGATGCATACCTCCAATTCCACCTAGCCCCCCAGCTCCTACCCCTCCTGTGAAAGAACCGCGAAAAGGATCGTTGGGTCCTAGACCTGCAGGGTGTAAATCATCATGACCGATATTGAAAGGGGAACGATCTACCCGAGGATCAGAACGTCGAAGACGATTAAGATCCAATTCATCATCGAAACCAGGAGGAGGAAAATCTCCGGCTGGGATGGGACGATTTGGTGGGGCGGCAAGGGGATCATTATATGGATATGGACGAGCTGGTACTGGAAGACGTGGGTCCATTGTGGCATTTGGTGAAGAATTTTGTCGAGCTTGCGCTTCTTCTCTTTCATCACGAACCCGGGAGGCTTCACTTGCACCCTCACCTGCGCCTGGTCGAGAATCTTCATATCCTTCTTTTTGTAAAGATGGAATGAGTCTTTGGATAATATTAATTTTGAAGAGGGAGGCGAGATCTGCGATTCTAGGAGGAGAGACGAATATTTCTTTCAACTTTGATTTGAGATTTGAACGATCTTCTTGGTCATTTGAGAAAGGAATTCGTAAAGGGAGAGCAGAGGAGGAAACGTAATCTTTGGCTGTGATTTCGAGACGGGTAATTTTCTCATCTCCGAGTCCTATCCCTCGAATTTCAGCCTTGCCACCTAGTCGGTCGATTTTGATGACATATTTCATAGAGGATTGGGAATGAGCGTAGAGGAACGAATGGGATCCAAAGGAGGAATTCCATTTTGAGGATAATCTAGGAGCGAGCTGTGCGAGTTCGGCTTCTGGTGGGTTTGTCAATATTTGTACGTTAAACAAGGACTTGTACTGGAAGACCAACCATTCTCTTTACCTTCTGCAAATCCGACGAGTCGAAATCCAACTGCGATCATACATGCGTGAGAGAATAGGGCGATGGCTTCATATGAACTACTGATATCGGAATCGGTATCATCTTTTTGATGGGTAGGTAGAGCTTCTGCCATGTGATGCAGAATGGTATCTGGACTGAGTGGATTATTTGCCATCTTGGCGGATGAGATTGTATTGATTGCTGGAGATTATTTGGATGTATTGATGTATTGAGTCTCTTGATATCGAGGAAGGATGTGATGGATTGAAACTTTCAAGTAGAGAGTGATAGATACAAACGAATTTAATTGTATGAGAAGTCAAACGGAATGCGGGGGTGCATGGCGAAGTCAAGCTACTGCCTGGAGCTATCAACCCATGGTATGTTTAGTGACGTTTGAGTGGCGGCACACCCCGTCAAAGTCCACTTTATCCCACGGCTCAGTCTGCTCAGGCTGTCAGGGTCACCAAATACCCAAAATACCCCTGCAATTATTTTGGTAGCTTTAGTTAATCAGAACTACATTGTACGGGGCCTAGAACATGTAAGTAAAACTTCAACGACGCCAGTAACGCCAGTAACATCCTCGCTCGTACAACTTTCTTCAATGGATGATAACTGCGTCGAATGATCTTCGCATTGTTTCAGACTCAAGAAACCTCCACACCAATTGCTCTTTGGGCCACTCAATCGAGGTTGGAGCTCACTCTTTTACCGCCCATCTTCACAAGACAGGATGGAGTCAACTGAGTCTCTATTTGAGGGACAGAAATTGGTGAAGCTGCCAACGATTGTTCACGATGACCCCTTTGTCAAAGTGGTAAAGACTTTATCAATGTAAGTGCGCTGAAAGCTGGCTTGCCATAATATCCATCTAACGTATACTGCCACCAGATACTTTGTTAATGAAATCGTCCTTCCTTCAACCTTTGAACAACTACGAACTACATCTGCGGGAAACAAAATTCGAATACTAGTTGAACATCTCGTCGAAAATGTTACCAACCCTGCCATTATCAATGCAATCTTGTCAGTAGCACATCATTATCCGCGAGTCCATCAATAACTGACACACGATAGGACATTGAAATGGCATTTCTCTGCTCTCGATTCAGAATCCGGAATCAATGAAACTCGAGCAAGCGCATGTGAAATAGTGGCATGGAGATTTCTAAGTCGTATTTCGGAAAGAGATGCTGTCGATTTTTGCTTGTACGAATTACCTTCACCTACTCTTCAACGATCAACAGATGGTGCAGCAGAACCAGAAGAAAGTCAAGCTACGGAACACTCGACTTTATTGCCACAATTCAGAGAACGGGATTCGCCTCCTGGTACAAGACCGCCTAGTCAGAATAAAAAGACTGAACTCTTGCGGTCTATTTCACATATGGGGTCATTCTTCACTCATGATGATATGGATGATGATGAGGATGATCCAACATCTTCGTTTACAGGATTGAATGCTCTTGAGATTGCAGCGGTAGCTGATTGTAAGAAGTTTCTCAGTCAAAGAATTGTTCAAAAAATTATAACCGGTATTTGGAAAGGAGATATAACATTTTGGGAAAGCTTGAATGAGCACACCCAAAAGAAAGCTCAATTTTATAATAGGAAGAAATCCGATCCCTTTTCGAGATTGAGAGTCCCAAGATATATCAAAGCTTTTGAAGTTTTATTCTTTGCTTCTTTTTTATTTCTATACTATGCAGTTCTTATTGAACGGAATCCGTAAGTCCTTGCGTCCTATTGTCCTATCTGCCTCCAATCTCTGACAACTTGAAGACATCACATCACCCCACTTGAAATTGTTCTCTATGTATGGTTTGCTGCTTTTGCATACGATGAACTCGGAGAGTTTATAGATGCGGGCTCGATATTCTATGGAGTTGATATATGGAACTCTTGTGATTTGATGATTATCTTGATAGGAGCTGCTTTTCTACTCACTCGTTGGTACTCCTGCATCGAATATTTGAAAACATCTAACATTACCTAGGTGTGATTGGTTTGACGAAGGATAGTGACGAGATTATCGACATGGCTTTTGATATACTGTCACTGGAAGCATTATTCATGGTTCCAAGGTTAGTTAGTATAATCGTAGGCCTACAAGCCCCCCCCTTAGCTACCCACTAACCCCACTCACAATCTCCAACCTCCAACCTCCAGTCCCTTATTCTAGGGAACCTACCCCCTCTAGAGTAGATAGAAAGTGGGTGGGGATGCTTAGTGGAGGCTAGTGGGGCCTGTAGGCCTACGATTAGTGATGTATTTTTGGAAAACAGGACTAACACATTACTTCAGAATATGTTCACTTCTTAGTCTCCATCCATACTTCGGTTTATTGATCCCTTCCCTAAAGGCCATGGCGGTTGACTTTCTGAAATTTATGCTGGTAGTTTTAATATTATACCTGGGGTTTTTAACAACCTTCACCCTCCTCGCCCGCGATTCATTCACCTTAGGCGAAATGTCTTGGGTTCTTATCAAAGTATTCTTCGGATCCTCATACCTTGGTTTCGATATAATGAATCAAATCTCTCCTCAATTTGGTCCTCCACTCATGCTCATTTTCGTCTGTATGACGAATATTCTTCTCATTACATCCTTGATCAGTATTTTGAGTGATACTTTTTCAAAGAAAGTCCATTGTGGAAGAGAAGAATATTTGTTCGTGTACTCGGTATATGTTCTTGAAGCATCAACCTCAAACAGACTTACACACTTTTACCCACCACTCAATCTCATCCCTCTCATTTTCATTAGACCTCTTAGACTCTTCATGAGTTCTTCTACACTACGCAGGACTCGAATAGGGTTATTAAAAGCAACACATGCGCCATTTGTACTCGCAATTAAGATCTTCGAAGGTGTTAATGAACATATACAAGACCCATCATCATTTCCTCGTACACCAGTTGCTACAGGACCATCTACACCTCACAGTGGAGCTAATGGAACCAATTCTTTTGGAACGGCAAGTATGAGTGGAGAACCAGCATATAAAGGAAAAGCGAAGAAGAAGTTCTTGACTAGTAGGACGGGTACAAATCAATCGTTACATTTTTTGGATGGACCGGGTATTGGAGCTGGAGAGGCAAGTCCACTTGTTAGTGGGAAGTGGGAGGGGGGTATCAGGGGGAGGAGAGAGGGATGTTCTCCTAATATGGTTAATGGTGGACGTATGAATGGAAATGGAAATGGAAAAAATAATAAGAAATTGGCATTTGAGGGAGAAGATAGTGGGTTAGGACAAGAGGATGATGATACAGCACAAAGAACAGAAGAAGAGAGGATAAGCGAGAGAGAAAGAAGATTAGAAAATAAAGTTGATGAATTGGGGAAGAGGATAGAGGAATTAACTAGGTTGTTTATGGCGGATAAAGGATTGGGTGGGGATGATGAGATGTAAATAGATAGATCGATGGATAGATACACAGGTCGAGATGGTGGCTGGCTTTGGTAGGGGTGGAGGGGTGGAGGGTGTGCATAGCGGGGTTTGTATATTATCCAAGGAGATGTTTATAGATTGTATGAATGAAAGAAATAATAGATTTATAATTGAAAAAGTTGTGGAAGTTCTGAAAGTTCTAAAAGTTCAAAGACAGAATCTCATCAACTTATTATTGCCAGAATTTCGAAATCTATAAAATCTAGAATCCAGAAAAGAAAAGAAAAAAAGAAACTTCAATTTCAATTTCTTAGAGATATTTAATCACTAT
This sequence comes from Botrytis pseudocinerea, assembly GCA_019395245.1. NCBI lineage: Eukaryota > Fungi > Ascomycota > Leotiomycetes > Helotiales > Sclerotiniaceae > Botrytis > Botrytis pseudocinerea. The sequence goes on from JAHXJK010000026.1 coordinate 55,995, forward strand.
CTGATCAGTCCCATACGAATTATTCATCTATAGTCAGATTTATTATTTTTATATCAGTGAGATTTTTAAGGTGATATGATGTGATGTGGTGTGACTCAAAAGAGGGGTGCTTAGAAACTGAGAAAGTAGAGCAGTTGATTTATTATACAGTTAGGTACTTATGACTCTGTGGGATGAATGAATGAGTGAGTGAATGAATGAAGTATATATATATATATTTACATTTATATTTATATGCGTATGTAATATAATATAATATATATCATTAATATCGAGCTTTCTCATAGTATAATAAGATGTTTGAATAATTTGGTTTTTTTAATTTTTTTTTTTTAATACGTGATATGTAATGGCTGGTTACATAGCTAGTTACGTAGCTAGCTGATGAATGGATGAGTAAATAAATAGGTAGGGAGGTAGTAGAAAGATGGAAAATTAGAGGGAAATGGGAGAGACAATTGTAAATGCAAAGGGATGGGATGGGATATCTATCTATGGATTGTATGTATGTATGTAACTTTTGGTGTTGCTAGTTTGCTGTGTTTATCTTCGTTCTTGAATGAGGAACGGACTGGCTGGCTGGCTGGCTGGCTGGCTGGCTTTCTGCCTTTGTGATTGGAGAATTTTCTTTGCGCTTTTTTTTTCTTTTTTCTTCTTTCTCTTGGATGAGGGTGATGGATGAGGGTGATGTATGAGTGATGTGGGAAGTTTTTGGTATTGCGCATCGATATCTCAATTCCACATCCACCCCAGCATACCCATTCCCCTATCCTTCCTCCCCTCTCACAAAATTCCCACCAAAACCCCCAATAACCTCAGCACCCACGGCAATGCAGCCCCCAAACCACTCAAATTCCAAAGTCCAAATGCGTTCGTCTTGCACACTCCCACTTTTCCCCACTTCACCACACGTTTTTCCCACTCGCCTAGCGATAATTTGCCGGTAAATACTTTCTCTAGCTCTAATGCTTGCATAGCGCTTTGCGTCGTGCTGAGCGCCATGTGTGGTCGCATGAGATTTAGCGCTTCGCCGGTTATTAAGACTCTGCTGTCGAAACCGGGGAGTAGCGCGCACGGTAGTGCGGAATCGTTAATGGCGGTTATGAAGGGAGAAGGTGTTTTGGAGATGATTTCCGCGAAGGGGGCGCACATGATGGATTGGGAGAGGGTGAGGTAGGGGGTCCAGGCTGTGGGGTTCATGAGGCCTGCGGGGAGGGTGGTGCGGTGGAGGAGTCCGGTCGTGTCGGTCATGAGGGAGGTGAGGGAGGGGGAGGAGGAATCGATGGGGTGGTACCATACCCAGTTGTAGCGACGGGAACCGGGGGCGAGGGAGCCGTTTGGACCGGGGATGATGTATCTGATTTTTTGTTAGTTTGAGGTTTGCGGTTTGAGAATTGGGAATTGGGAATTGGGAATTGGGAATGTGATTGGGATGGGGATGGGGATGGGGGATGGAGAATTGTGGAGAGTCGAGGAATGAGAAAAATAGGGAGAGAATTGAGTGAGACGAAGAAAGAAGAGTAATAAGACGTACAAAAGTATATATCCTCCCTTGTAAGAAAAATACGTCAAACTAGGATCAAAAATCTTCTTCGTCTCTTCCGAAACCTCTGATTCCAAGACAGTTCCTCGAAAGGCTACATAGCCTGCATATTCTCTCTTGACATCTGGAAAGTACTTTGCCCTCAGAGAGGAATTTGCTCCGTCGGCTAGAATTACCATGTCGGCTTTCATTTTGAGTTCTTTGTTTGCTTCATTCTTATCCTCGTAGGTTATCTCGACGCCGCCCTCGGAGAGTTTGGCGAGAGATGTAACATTCATTCCAGTCAAGAATTCACGTTTTCCTTTTCCCTCTCCTTTTCCTTGATCTTCTTCTCCTTCTTCATCGTCATTTTTCCCTTCTTCCGATTCAGGAACCACTACTTCCCCATCGCAAAATTCACTCTTCAAACCGTCAAAATTCCGTCTCAGACGATAATAAATCACGCTCCAACTCGTCATCTTCAATTCCCTCTTCATCTCTCTCTTCACGCTGGCATCTTTATTTAAAAATTGCACCGTGGGAGAATGGATCGACCAGGGATCTGCAACGCGGTCGTGAGATTTCATGAAGAGTTCGAATTCGGGCCAGGTGGTGATGCCGGCGGCGAGATCGGGACGTAGAGAGGAGCTGTGTCGTTCGAGGATGGTGAGGGTGTGGGGGGTGGGAAGGTGGGAGAGCATGGTGCCGTGCATGAGGCCGGTGCTGGAGCCGCCGATCTTTGGGTTTGGAGGAGGAGGTTAGTGCGGAGGGGGTTAGGGTGGAGGAATATAGCGGGAGGGGGTGGAGTGGAGTGGAAGAGGGAAAATTGATAGATGATGGGATTGGGATGGGGATTGGGATGGGGATTGGATGTTGGGTAATGGATGAATGAGTAGAATACTTACAATGACAATATGCATTGGTTTGGAGAAATCCATCTTGTCGATGTATGAAGAGAGTGATATCACTAATGCGAAACTGAAGTATGAATTTTGAAGAGGTCTGACGAGATCAAATAATGATAGGTAGCTATCAGCTATCAACAACCTATTGATTCTTATCTCCAAGATAGATCACGTTCGTTCCCCTTTTCTTTCCTATGAAAAAGTTGCCGCGACAAATAAATTCGTAGTAAAGTATCTCAATGCCTCTTCAAAAGATCGATAGTTGAGATATCTCAGAAGGAAAAGAGGAAGAAGCTACGGAATAGTTGGGGAAAAATTTACTATTCACTTCAGAGAAAAGAATAATGAGATAGATTAACGTCCCTTGGAAAAGTGGAGAGCTTCATGTATTGCTGCGGCACGGCATTGCATTCCACACTTCCTTTGGGAGGAGTACCTACTAGTACCCGGAGACGAATTGGACGGTGATTGGAAGACGGTAGATGGCGACGCGGCAGACATGGCGTGGATGGTGCCATTTCCGATTTGAGCGAATTGCTCCTACGTGGGATGAGGTCTGTACTGCATGGGGAGGAAAGGTAATAATAAAGCAGTGATCAATAATAACTACTACCTCGTATCGTCTGTCTCGTCTTGGCATGTGATGGGAGTGGCTTGGAGGATTCTAGGGATGGAGATCCTATTAGTCAGGTTTTCTCTCGTCGCTATACATGCATGTCATTGGAGCGAAGGGAAGCAGAGATGATGTGAGCGTTGTCAAACCATGTCGTCGGTAGCACCATATAGGTGTGTGATAAGAAGGTGGGGGGCATTCATCCGGATCCTCTGTTCTGGATCCTCTGTTCTGTATCCTCTACTCGGTATCCTCTACTCTGTATCCTCTACTCTGCACATGCTTTCTATGCATATCGCATGGCAACACACGATAACTCACGATCCGCTCACCGGGTGGTTGTCCTACCCTCCACACATAACATATCACATCTATCAGAGGTCTAGAGTGGAGGGTGGGTATGGTCGTATGGACTAGACGTTTAAGTGATGCCTACTACTACAATCGCTACTCAAAGTGACAATTGAAAGAACGTAATTGGAGATCTGCAGTGTCCAAAATGGATATCGACTGGGTATATATGTAATCTCAGCCAAGCTACTCCACATATAATCCAATATTCAATTCTCAGATGATCCGTCGCAGAAAATCCCCTACCTTCAATTCCCGGATGAAATGAAAAATAAAATACTTGGATATATAGGTAACCATGATCAGCCTATCAATTTCCATTTTTTCTTCTCCGCCAACAATTCTTCCTGTGATTCAACAAGGAATGCAACATCCATCTGTTGTACAGACTCCGCTAATCCTTACTGACATACATCCATCCATCGTACATTTCCCACTTGTACTTGTACCTGCCTGTTCGTGAGCGGCTGATGATAAATTGTGTGGTACACACCTTGATATGGAAATGATAAGATGTTGGGCCATCCATCTCTCCATCCACCCATCTTTTTGTAGAAATATTCTCATGGGGGGTTGGTTCATCTTATCCATCGTCAATAATTATCTTGCTCCAGCTCCAGCTCCAGCTCCATGAATGAAAAGTAGTCATGCAAAATGAAACTTCTCAACATACAACGACTGCTGCTCTGGTCGTTACCATACTAGCAGCCATAACTGTCGCTCTTCGATTTTTTACACGAAGATTAACGAAAGCGGGCGTTGCGGCAGATGATTGGTGGATTTTGATTGGCCTCTTATTGTTGATTGTTACGGGTAGTCTTCTTCTCTATGGTATGTAATAGAATATTCATAATACCAGCACCGGTACCCATCCAGCATATCCATAATCAATCTTCATAGGCGTGAAATCGGATCCAAGCGGCGGCGAGACTATCGATCGCGATTCTCCTACCTTCGATTATAAGCCTCATGTCACATATCTTATTATGTCATGGGTGTGCGCCATTCTTTATTTTTCAGTCGTGACGGCTATTAAAATCTCAATTCTTCTCATGTACCGTCGGATATTCTCCTCGAGTTTAGTACGGTCATTTTGGGTCTTTATGGGCTTGATTATCATATGGTGGTTTGTTGGTACCATCGCAGCATGTATCAGTTGTGTTCCGGCAAGCAGATTTTGGATTGGACCTTCTGCTGGTGGATGGTGTTTTAATTTCAACATCTATTGGATGATTATGGGTTTGTTTGAGATTTTGATTGATGTTGGCATTTTGATTTTGCCAATCGGTGTGGTGATTGGACTTCAAATGCCCAATTCTCAGAAAGTATTGGTGGCAGGTATCTTCCTACTGGGAAGTTTGTATGTGTGCCCTACATTCTGCTTCCTCCTCAGTCCATACTAACATTGTCAAAGTGTCATTATAACCGGCATTGTACGAGTCGTTCTTGGATATGCTCCTGGTAGTCAAAATGTCGATTTTCCACGAGCAGAACTCTGGTCAGCGGTTCACGTTGGAATGGCAATCGTGTGCGCTTGTCTCCCAAACTTCCGTCCACTCTTGAATCGCATCACTGCATCAGCTCGTCGTCTATATGGATCTGCCATAACGAGTGATAGAGACCCTGATGCAACTGGTTCCAGTGGAAGTCGGAGTGCGGCATCGAAAAATAAAACTGCAGTAGAACTGATGACATTGAGTCACATTCGGCGTCGAGGAGCAAATGAGTTGGAGGACAGAAATGCAGATACTAGGGGGTTGACTATGACTGAGAGTGGAGACTTACACTCACTCCATCATGCAGAATTGGGTGGAGGGGGAATAGATGAAAATGGACCCAGAGAGTTACATGGCGGATGATAGGCCAGATTTTGTATCTAAACAAATGGAAATTGTGTTTCTCTCATCACTCGATAAGATTGGATGTTTGGTGAAAGCATGGAGACTGATCAAGGTAATTTCATGGACAGTCTGATATTGCGAGAAGATCTACGGAAAACAATACAAATAAACTTCGACGAAGGGACCCAACTAGGCAATGTTAGCGGATGCTGCTTGCCAAAAATGGTAATCGCGAGTCCATCAAAATGGTTCAGGGTGATGCAGGGAGGCAGAGAGGCAGGCTCGCAGGGTATAAGCTTGTTTCCGCTTACACGTGATCATGAACGGCCCGAAGTGTATTTGAACGTCCTCCAACTGCAATTGCGAGTATGATGAGGAGTGATAGTCTTCGCTGGTGTATCTTTTGCTGTTTCGAATAACTCTTAATCTTGCGTATCTCAAAGGTACATCCAAGTATGAAGCAGACAGCCGTTGAGTAGACGGAAAAGTAGCCTCTGTCCAGTCACTAATGTGTCTATCGATCGACTTTTGAAAGTGTCCCGCTCATGACGAAACCCAAGGAAAGTTTGAGCACAACATGTGAAAGAAACCCCAAAGATCTTCTTATTTAGTCGAGCGTGGAGGCGATAGAAACTAAGGGATACATGAATGACGAGCGTTGAGGTGGAGCAAGTCAATACGAATTTCCCGGCTCTTGGACCATCTGTTCTCACACACAAGCCAACAAGTTCGACCCTCAGACTTTCTGGAGATTTCGGTAGATATGTTTCAGGTGAGCTCGCCCGCTACTCTATTTTGATATGCTCGAAACTTCATAACTTCAGCAGTTGAAGCACTGATAATATGCGTTCGATTATGTGGTCGAGTAGTTCTATGGCTATCTGTTGTCCAGGGGGCCCGGAGGCTTCCTGTGGATCAGTGCCGTTTTGATGAATGCTGTTTTCATATTAAGTATAAGCCATCTACCGGTCGTCTGGAACGAAACGATCTGCGTTCCAGTATTTTGGTTTCCAATCACCTGTGCTGCCAGAACATATTTTGAGTTCAGCTAGAGCTTCGAACTTTATAACCGACACGGATATAATTTAGCTTTCGCATCTTGTCCTGTTTCATTCGCTTGAACTTTGGATCTGTCGTTGATGGCTTAAATGTCTAGCAATACGTTCATGTTTAGTATGTACTTGTCACCAAGATATCCACGTACGTCCTTTAGCCTGTAGGTCTTGCTTGTTTCAAAAGAAACTTTCTTATTTGAAGGATGAATTGCGAGAGCATTTGAACTGTTCGTTCTCTTTATGTTCGATTTGGTTTCTTTTATCAATCTCGATCTATGTGTTATCTTCCTCAATGATCTAAATTAAATGCTTCAGGACAGCTCCAGGTCCAAAAGATATGGCACCAACCACTACTATCACAGCTGGTGATGAACCAGTAGCAGCCTTCGCCCCAGGAAAGAGATACATTGCTGCGTGTACTTCTATATTGATTGTTAATCTTGCTTGTGCACTCGATGCCACAACAATAGCAGTTGCTCTCCCAGTCAGTTCTTATTTAATTATTTCATGGTTTGATTTCTTCTCTAACGCTTGAACTTTACAACAGACAATATCCGAAGCCCTCAATGGAAATGCAACTGAGGCTTTCTGGGCCGGTACTTCTTTCCTGCTCACTTCTACCATTTGGCAGCCCGTGTTCATAGCACTATCACATGTGTTTGGACGTAGACCGTTACTCTTGCTCTCACTCATTCTTTTTGCAACCGGCTCCAGCCTGGGTGGAGCAGCACACAGTATGGCTTTGTTATTGGTCGGCCGTTGTCTGCAAGGAAGTGGTGTTGGTGGCATTCTTGCACTCACAGAAGCTTTAATAACGGATACGGTGCCATTACGCCAAAGAGGAAATGCAATGGCTCTTTTAGGCGTGGTATGGGCATTGGGTAGTGTCACTGGACCACTAATTGGTGGTATCTTGGCTGAGAAAAATGATTGGAGATGGATATTCTACCTCAATCTACCCATAATCGCGGTAGGATTTGTAGGATGTGTTTGGTTCTTGAAATTGGAGAGAAAAGAAAGAACAATAGAGGAGAAACTGTCTGAAATTGATTTCATCGGATCGATTATATTTGTTGGGTCACTGACCTCATTTCTTATCCCCTTGACTTGGGGTGGAGTGAGTTATTCATGGGCGAGCTGGCATACTTTGGTCCCACTACTGATAGGGGCTGCTGGACTTATAATTTTCTGCATGTATGAAGCGTTGCTTGCAAAGAAACCCATCATACCAACTCGACTTTTTCGCAATCCTTCAACGACAATCGCTTACTTTTGTACTTTCTTACATGGGATGATCCTTTGGTCAATCGTCTATTATGCCCCCTTCTACTTTATGTCTGTCCAAGGCTACACATCAATGATGGCAGGTGTGGCTGCCCTTCCGGAAACCCTCACTATTGTTCCCATGGCCATGATCGTCGGAATCATCGCTGCAAAAACGGGAAAATATCGTTGGAGTCTATGGCTTGGGTGGGCTTTAACAGTCTTTGGCTGTGGTACGCTATATCTTCTTGATGTTGGGACGCCGGTTGCGGTATGGATCTTCTTGATGCTGGGAAGTGGTATTGGTATGGGGCTTTTGTATCCGGCTATGAGTTTAGCTATTCAAGCTTCGGCTCCACAGAAGGATGCTGCTACTGCAGCAGGGTTGTTCACGTTCTTTAGGGCGTTGGGTCAGACGGTTGGGGTTGCAATGTAAGTTATTGCCTTTTTCTTCGTGTTGTTGTATGTTCCTCGACGTTTTTCAGCTTTTGTTTCTTGAATCACTGTCCAGTGGTTACTTTTCTGTTTCCTTCATTGTTTCTCCATCCCTTCGACAATGCCAGTAGTTTCATGGCTGTCGTATTCGCGTCCTTTCACTAATAAAGTATTGCCATTGGAGTTTATCTTGGAGGGGCTACTCACGTCGTCATGCAAACATGCGATGCTTCTTCTCCCTATGTCAGACCTGCAGCTGTCGAAGGTATGCGGCGCAAAAATTGTTTACACCCGTGAATAGTCCGTGGATAGTCCGCCCCGCAGATACCCACTGCGCAGGCTCGAACTTCAACTTCAGTGTTGGCTATCGGTTCTTATAGCTCTGAGAAGTTCTTCCTTTTATGACAGCTCTTTGCTTCTCTGTATAATAAGCAGTGACTTGAATTGGCTCTTAATTCTCATTCCATTTATGTTCCAAACTCTATTCCGCTTGTAGTTCACGTAGAAGAGCGCCTTCGAAGTCGTTCCCATTAAGATTTTTGATTACCATTCCATATTGAGCTTTTGCTAACAGTAATTAGTGGAGGTAGCATATTACAGAATAGAATGCTTGCTGAACTCAGAGCCTCTCAAGACTTTATCATACTTGCAGCACAATTTGGATACACTCTCGAAAAAGTGGCTGCCAATGTTGTGGCTTTGATCCCATTGATTAATGCTCTACCACCCGAAAACCCGGAAGTTGTGGACTTTAGGCTTGTATCCGCAAGATCCATCAAAAGTATCTGGTTTGCCATGTGTATATTTGCTGGATTTGGATTGATCGCTAGTTGTTTTGTAAAGAGCTATGGTCTTGATCAGGCTCTTGTAACGGATCAAGGCTTTGCAATTGGGGTGAAGAAGGTCGATCTCGAGAACACAGACATCACTAAGAAAGTTGACGAGTTTGAGACTTCGAAATCGTCTGTGAAGGAAGAATTCAAGGAGGTGATTGATTCACCTCACTTGTCAGTCAATCAAAGTATTGGCAAGAAGAGTGAATGGAAGAAGTTGAGCTTATTCGGCAACCGGAAAAGTGTTCAGTCGAATGATATAGAAAAGTTGAAGCTTTCTGCTGGTGAGAAGATGGAATACTTGAAGATGCCAGAAAAAGACACTGGCTCTATGTTTGGAAAAGATTATTAGTTGCAAATCTTATAAATAAGAGAAGTTTTACCATTGTTCTTTGAATAAATTTGCCTCTGTTGATCCCACGAAGTGCTGCCTCCTCAAAATACTTTGTGCGATACTGAATGGTCATGTTTATTGCAATCTTTACATCGGTAGGTAGGTAATCAAACAGTCTTCTTTCAATAAATCAAGTAAATCAACATCTTGGTGCTATCAGGAATTTCTCTGAGTATCCATTCTTTCTATATATCCGTATATATCCGTATCTTCTTCTGCACAGTGAATTAAAACAGTATTTTGTATATATCAGTCGTTCCATCTTCGAGACCTGGAATTATAGAATTATAATTGGCTCGCTAGAGGTTTCCGTTGTTTATCCTCCACGGCTCGTCACAACTTCTGCCGTTGTTTTCATTTTCAAATCATACGACTTCATCTTAAACAATCCACAAAATTCTTCTTAAAGTCCTATTTCTCTTGCCAAGCTCTCCTGCTCTTCTTTCCTTGATTTTACAGCTTCAATACACAATCTGCGGATATTTACTACAACAACCACGCGTAACATTAGAGCTTCCACCAATATCTGGGTAATCCTTCGATATGACAGGCAAAATCAAATCCAAAGCCAATATACCTCACGGAAATTCATTCAAACCTGCGGGAGGAAGAAAAGGAAGAGATGGAGAGCGAAGCAAAGTTACTCAAGCTTGCGATCAATGTAGAAAGTAAGCTTTTCCGAGATTCACCCCCCTTTATTCAAACATACATTCACTTGAAGATAATTGGGTAAGTTAGTATGATCTTACTAATTGTCGCACAGGGGCAAGTCAAGGTGTTCTGGTAATATGCCATGCAATAACTGCGCTTATGATAAGAAGGATTGTTCATACAATAATGATTACTCCCGTGGTCGGCGAACGAAGATCCTGCCAAACCCGAATTATAAACCTGACCCTAAGCACAAAGTCTTCCTTGGTGGATCTAATCTAGTTAATTCTAGATCTTCAAGAGAAGGAGACGGCGGGCAATTGTCACCGGTACTTGGTCCATTCGGCGAGAATCTGAATTTCAACCAAATGATATCACAACCTCAACAGTCGGCGAGCAATAGCTCAGTTGCTAATCTAGTTCAAGAAGCAAAACAGAGGTTTGATCAAAATGCACCTGTTTCTGTTCTTGCATACGGTGATCTACCAATGCCTATCAGTCAACCTGGACTGGTTACTCTGCCAAGTCCCGATGATGGTGCTAAACTTGTTCAAATTTATTTTGACAAGTTCTCCCCGAGCATACTCTTTTTCCACCGACCGAGTGTTGAACGATGGGCAGAAGAGTTGTTAGAGGCTGGTGGCGATCTCTTGCAGAAGGATTACCTTAGAAGTAGGAATGCCATCGTTTTCATGATCTTTGCTTCGGCCCAGGCTTACAGTGCAAAGTCGGAGTTCTTGGATACCAGGTCAGTTAGCCATATTTCGCTTTTGTTCTTCTGCTAATTCTTTCATCTTCAACAGTATGCTTAACTGTCAATTAGCAGACGAACAATTGAAATTCGAAACTGGCCCGCCACAGTTAACTAGTATTCAAGCACGACTTCTCCAATGCTACTATCTCATTGCTAGAGGTAGAATCAACCAATGCTGGAGCACTTTTTCCAACGTTGTCAGCTTAATCTTTACCCTTGGATTACACAGATACTATAGCAAGAGAAACATTATTGATTTAATTGAGGTGGAATGTCAAAAGCGAGTTTTCTGGGCAGCTTTTTATTTGGATAAATTTTTGAGTTGTGCTTTGGAGAGACCACAACGTCTTAAACTTGATGATATTGATCAGGTAAGCTTTTTATTTCTGCTAAGTTAACATGCAAAGTTCTACATACTCTATGTTGACAGATTTGTTTGGTCATTAATTTGTCGAGACAATGGCCCCTTTTTCGAGTCAAGAAGAACTTCTATCCGAACACATGAGGGTCGGATAATCACCCTTAACAATTATGGCAGACGTCAGACTTCAGATGTCAGCTATATTTTGTTTGCACTGCAGGTGTTCAAAGATGGATGGATGTAACTACATAATGAACATACTTAGATCAAAGAACTAATACACAGTCTTATTAGGAATTGCCAAAGACTCTCAATGACAGACAATTCACGCCCAACAACCTTATACCAGCTTTTCCAGATGATCTCTCCACAAACCTTGCATCTAATCTCCAATTCGAGTAAGTAATTTCTTTCTGCTAATTCCTTTCTGCCGTCTACTTCAACACCACCACTAACCAAAATATCCAGACTCTCAATCATCATATGCAATATTCTCGACGATTTCTACGGATTCCGCATATACAACCCCGAAGAACGCCACAACGCGGTTCAAACCTACCTTACCAACACCTTTCCTTCCTGGAAGAAGAAAGCAGCCTCGTTAATCCACGCCAATCCTGGAAACTTGAACGAAGTACAAAATCGTCAAAGATCAGAGTTATGGCTAACATATCATCATACCAAGATTCTTCTCCGTCGTACCTTCCTTCTCATTCCAGAGTGCGATATGGCCGAAGATGGAATGATTGGATCCCTTACAGATGCGTGTAGATATGTTTGCGAAATCGTGCAGCCGCGTCCCAAGGGATTTATAACAGAGGATTCGGGAACGATTGCGAAACATGAGTTCCCCATCTATGCGGATTTTGTCAAATCGGTCGCTTTTAGAAGTGCTTGGGTATGGTTCATTTTATCTCTTGGTCTCTCTTTCCTATTTGTTTGCGAGACTTGGAAGCTAATCAATTTCTTATCGATCAGCTCCCTCAGTATATCATCTTCACCGCCGCGACAGTAATCTACATTACAGGCACCCTAAGTCCCTCAGAAGTATGCAAACATGGCAACACAATCATGCGCAACGTGCAAATCCTCCATGCACCTCTCAAGAAAATCGCATTTCCCGGTTCATTCATGGGACTATGTGTTTCGGTTTTGGATGAGTTGAAAACTGAAGTTGATCAGGCGATTGAGCACCGTTCGTACGATTTGGATAATGCGGAAAATGAGGATGATGGGTTGGTGGAGGAGCGGGAGAATTTGGGCAGGTATCTCTTGATGGCTAGGAAGAAGTTGGAGGAGGGTGGAGATGTGGATATGGGTATGGGTATCGGTATGGGGTTGCAGAGAAATAATCTGCGTTCGGGTAAAGATGGCTCTGATGTTATGAGTCGTTTTCGCAATTGGGGTTTTGCGAGACTTACTAATCGGATAAGGGAGTGTGGATGGTAGGCTTGGATGGGTTGAAGTGGGAGGGGATTGGATTGGATTGGATCTTATTGAATTGGGCTTTGCGATTTTAAGACCATGCTTCTTTTTTTTGTCCTGCCGGTGACCTAATATTCGTTCCGGACGTTGTCAACTTTGAGATGGAATGGGAATAATCAATTATTTTGCGGAATAGAACAGCATGATATAAAGCATGATCATATGGATATGGATATGGACAGGGATACACCAATCATCACACTTTGCGATTCTTACAAGATTGGTAGATAGTCAAAGGATTCATTTATTAAGTAATCAGTCAATTAATTTATCACTTAATGAACCAAATGTCTAAAATTAGATTCAAGATGTGATAATTGATGCAGTTTTGGTGAAGATCAATGGTAAATAGTTAATAACGATCACCAGTAGGTGTACAGACCCTAGGATACTACTTAACTTTCGATATTTTTGATTATTCCATTCTTCAATTGTTTGATATCAGAATCTGTCTTTTGACTGTTGAATCTTTAATGAATCTTTACAAAAAATTTGAAAATATCGGAACTGATTTCTTAATGGATATCTTCAAGTCAACTTTTGTGATGTCCCATCAGTCCATATACCCATGAGTGGACCTAAGCTGACACAAGTTTTCTATCTCGAGTGTAGGGGTGGGTACAAGAAATATACACTTTGCAGAGTGAGTGTGGATGTGTTTTACATGGCAGAATGGCACTTTGAATCTTAGATACATCTATGGTTAAAACTACGATTCACTTCGATAATTTAGAGCAAGTTTACAGGTGCTGAGATATTCTAGTAAGTACGGGTGCGTATAAGTTACCTGGAATTTTAGGCCACCGCTCAATAATGTTTAGGTTGGTAGTATAGGTCTTTTAGGGATCAGTAGAGATTGGTCAGGAATGGGAGTAGGTAGATTGATGATTCGGACAGATGGGACTTTATGGAGAAGGAATCGTTCTTGTAGGGGTGGAAGGGGTGTAGAATTATTAATGCTATGGATCCAGAATATATATCAATCCACTAAAGTCGCACCTTCCATATTTATCCTTAACAACGGAGAGCGAGAGATGAATGATAGATAGGAGGATACAATTTGGGAGTACGTGATTGTGTAAAATGGAAAAGTAGAGCGGCGGGAAACTAAACACTAGAACGAATTTAATGTTAGTCCTGACTCAAATCTTGATTTTTTAAACTAGTAGTGCTTTATCAAAATGGCAGGTGCACTTTTACATGGCAATTAATTATCTGGAAGTTGTCATTGTCGTCAGTATACGAAACTAAAATTGGTCGTACCGTTGCTGGGACTACACAGTAGCATATTCAAACAGATACAAAAGTGGGAATGCTAATATGATTCCTCCGACTCTTAGTATGGGTTTCGATCTCATCCAATACGTACGCTCCAAGGAGCGAAGTAGTAGTACTTCCAGCTTTTGATCACAACTTTCACCTACCTAGTATCATTACGACACGATATATGCCAACACTGGACCCAAGCAAATAAACATACCCAGGTCAAAGTACCACTACTACTCCTTTCACATTTCTCATTTGATGACTAGAAAATTGATACATCCCTTGCATTTGTACGTTTTGAAGTGAAAGCGTATTTACGAATCAAGGACTTTAGCACTTTCATTCTTCGCTGATATCTGTTGTGTGATCCTAGGTTGGACTACGGTGAGGTTTGTCTATACGTATGTCTAAAAGCAAAAATCTCACGAATTTCATTAGCGTTATGGTTGTCGTGGGAAAGGAAAATCGAGCCAATCAGATTGTAGGGCGACGAGACCAAAGGTGGTTGTTTGAAATAAGGCTTGTTCCATCTCACCTAATCTATCTTACCTAACCCATCTTACCTAACCCATCTCACCTAACCCATGTCCCTACACCAGGGAAAATCTAGCGTGAGTTCGTCGGTATTGACAATGAACAACCAAATTAGAGTTTCGATTTCGGTAGATCTGGCGTGATCCATGCGACTCCGATAATGAAAAACATTGTAGAGTACGTTAACGAGAAAAAGCGAATTTTCAAATCAAAACGCCATTTCATTCACTTGATATTAATTTTTGAATCGAATTCCCCAGAAAGCATTGTCGTTCATGTTCTATTTTTGGATCTGCAGCTGTCAACTCCTTTCTCTTCCCCGTACTTCTCGCGTAATAATTGCTACTAGACAGAAGTGATCTACACATTTAGGTGTTTTTGTATCGATACCCTTGACAGAATCAAGTAAAATAGCTGACACTAAAGCAAATCTACAACCATCTTAACACTTTCCTGGATGTTGTTGATGATAAGAAGAAGAAGAAGAAAAGTGGAGTTCATCGAGGATAAAATCCAAGGCAAGGAATGATATGGCGTAAAGCTCGTGACTTAGCCTTATTACCATCACTAGAAAAGATATGGACTGCCATTTCCTCTGAATTGAAACATGTACACACACACGTGATCACATGAAAGCGTAGCTGAGCCAGATTCTATACCTATCCTTCTCTTCCTTCCTAATCTGCTTTCTCTTTTTTGTCGGGTTTCAACCACTTTCTCTACACCACCTCCAAACCGGCCCAATCAAAAGATCACAAAAACATCGGCATATCCCCCGGTCAAGTTTTCAATCTTGCTTTACTCTTAGCTCCCGAATACAAATCCATCACCTTTTCCCTCGTCCTCTCTCCTTTCTAAAAGGATCTGAGATTTCAATTCCTTACCCATCACCTTTTCCCTCCTCTTTTCTCCTTTCTAAAGGGATCTAAAACTTCAATTCTTCTTGTGTCAACACAAATCTGAGAAAACAACTCGTACGTGCATTGCTAAGTATTACTAAAAACTCCCAAAACCCTTGAGTCCTTTACTTAATTGAATGCTAACTATGGTGTTCACAGCATCAGTCCATTCGTTGAAAGTCGCAAACTTCCTATCAAAGAATAAATCTTCCGACTAAAATCATCAACCTGCCAACAAAATGGATCAACCTGGTTATCCAGCCTCGATAGGGCGTTGTCCATTCGCTATTTGTTCTGCGGGTTTGTGTCCTGCTAACCGAAGCAGAGCTTTGAGAAATAATAACAGTATTGACGCTGTCCAAGTCAATGGAGACGCTCAGGCTGCCGACTGTGCTCGAGCTGCTAGCCATACTCAAGCTGCTGGCCATACTCAAGACATTAGCTATACTATAGTTGCTAGCTACATAATGGGCATGTCAGACGAATCATACAGTCTCGCGCTATTCAACGGAAATTTCCCGGCAGTAAGCTCAGGTTCTAGCTATACTCAATCTATCAGCACTGCTAGAACCGTTAGCGGTGCTCAAGCTAATTACGGTACTCAAACTACCGAGGTCAATCAAGCCTCTCATGTCACCGATGCTCCTCAAGCTACTGTAGCTGGCTTGAATTCTTTGGCAAGCGGCGGCTTCACCAGCGGTGCCTCTACTCCACGTTCCTTTGCAGGCAGCATCTTCAGTGCTCCACCTTCCCCTGCAGGTAGCATTATTACTGCCATGAATGACAATATTCGCAGACGCCCAGTCCTCCTACGTAGTCAATTCGCGGCTCAAAACAGATACGATCTTCACCATAGAAACCCATATCATTCTAGTCTTCTCACCCAAAGTGGTCCACGTGGAAACAACGATGAGAACGATGGAAACTATGATGGCGATGATGATACTAATGAGGGAGAAGAGAACAACCTCATTGTTAATCAGTTCGCCAGACTGTCTTTGAATGAAGATATGGTAAGTCTAATTTTTAATTGTTATTGTTCTCTTATCACTTTTGCTGTCTGCCACATATGCAAGTTGGCATACTACCTTTTCTGTTTTGTTTTTAATATCATTTCCTTGACCTTTAACT